>CM040747.1:38382267-38426550 GCA_022829145.1 Albula goreensis
CTTTCAAAGAAGCACAAGTCCTGGAACGTATATGAGGCACCAGAGAGGCACTGACCCGGGACACTGAGGGGTTCTGCTCCAGCACACTGAGCTTCAGTGGTTCAGTTATAACTCTCAGATAATCTCTCATCAAATACACTGAGCATTGTCTGTACATGCAATACTTATAAAGTCCCATGGATGAATAAGAGTGGTTATATGAAAAACCTTTTTAAAAATAATGGCATTCATATGTAGTATACATCTTTTGAAGCCACTCAGTCTACTGAAGTTCGATTCGATGTCACAAAAGCTGCCATTACATACAGTTTGCACCGGGGGGAGACAGACCACCACTATTGCCCCAAATGTCATGACACTACAATAGCAAAATGGAAGCTATAGTTCACGCCTCAAACAAGCTGCCATTACATACACTGACCACAGAAGGGAGACAGAGCCCATCTGTTGCACATGTCTCATGTACATCAGAGGAGACCACAAGCTGTAGAGACTGTAGAGCACTCACTGAGACCAATGACCTGCATCGCCTGCACCACAACACCGCCAGCGCAGAGAGGAGGGGGGAGCCGAGAGAGCCTCCCAGGAGTCTCCTGATAGCCGGGTGATCATCTCCACCCTGCTGCCCCGTACTGACGTCTCCCCCCATGTGATCAGAGACATCAATGTGGAGATGGCCAGAGGACGTGCTGCACCTGGCTCACCACCCCACCATCAGCCCATGGCACCTCTACGATGGGCAGCATTTACACCATGAGGGTGTGAAGCTCTTTGCTAAAAGTCTAAAGACGTAGCATTGGGCTGTAACCCACTCAGCCCCCACGCACCATCAATCGAGCCCGAGTCAGGGTGCAGCCCCCCTGCGCCACGGTTCACCACCCTTAAAGTCCACACCAGCCTCACAGCACTGCCCAGCCCCCCAGGGCCCCTCCAGCACCCATCCACCTGCAGAGCTCCAGCCCTGTACCTCCCAGAGCACACCCCAGCAGAATAAACCCAGCTACACTGCAGTCATACTGCATGATCATTAAACAGCCTTACAGCCCTAAACAGAGTGTGGACTTATTTTTGCCATGAGATGTCTTAAGACTCTTCATTTATTCCACACTCAGGTAATGGTGCCTCTCACTCACTGCTAATGGTTTATATCAGTGCAGCTTAACTCAGCTCATCAAGACTTTCCCTGATCCAGTCCTTTTACTCAGGACACAGAGCTGCTCTGCTCCCATCCCTTTCAAAGCTACTGTGTCAGTAATAAAACCAGGTGCTTCTGATAATCTTTGGTGAGCACTGGGTTCTGTATGTCCATCTTCATCACAGCTCACATGTTGCTGGTTAAATGTTTTCATGTGGAGTGCAGTGACCTGTGTTTCTCACAAAGAGGAGAGTTAATCAAATATCAAACTGATACTTGAAGCCAGAGGGTTTTAGGTAACGTGATAAAAAGCAAAGATAGATAAAGAGAGTGAAAGTATGAAGAAGAAGATTCTAAAGATTGAGACACATATGATTAACACGTCCCCTATTGGATGTTGTTCTGCTGTCTTTCTAATTAATATTCAGAATTGGCATATGCAAATTATCATAGAACATAATTGCATAAGTTAAAGTGCATTTTTATGTGCAACATATACCCTGGACATGACAGTGAAATCCCAAAAATCAGTTCCTTGCTGTCCTGGTGCTGCTGTTGAACTCTCTCTCTGTCACAGCCCACAGTCTCCAGTCCACAGCACTGCTGTGCTACAAGTGCCTGCTGTACCCAGGAAGACCATTTGCATAGAGAAGACACTTTGCATTGGCAGCACATGCTTCAGTGCTCAGGGAGTGTTTATAGTCCTGTGAGTTTAACACTTGATGACTGAGAGCTGTCCTTCATGGCAACAGAACCCACAGCAACAATGACTTTTATCACCATCTTCATCTGGGCACTCGCTTTCTGCATTCAGGGTGAGATTCATAAAAAATATTCAAATATATACAGTATGTCTTACATTTTAATAAAATGAAAGTAAGAAGAATGAAATCACTGTATGCAATCACTTTGCAAAACAATTATTTGGACAATGGTGTGACATTCTAAAGTGCCGATGGATGATATAAAACAGTGGTCCCCAAACTTTTTTGCACCACGGACCGGTTTCATGCAAGACAATTTTTTCACGGACCGGGGGCTGGATTCATTTAATAATATTTCAATTGGCAAAGGAAATTACGAGTGGTATTTAAAGTAGTGTACAGCATGTATTTAGCAGAAATGTAAGTCTATACTGTACCATTAGCATTATCCGATACTTCTTGCAATTTTTTTGCGAATTTTCTAAGTAAGTTAGTCGACATTACGCGACCGCAGAACGCATCTCGGGCATTTCCATTAATTTAAACGGGGATATTAGACTTGAATTAAGTGATTTTGCTTTTATGCGAGGCTTTTCAGGACCACATCTTCGCGTAAAATGCGAATGCACTATTCTACGGACTAACGTAAATAGCACGGACAGCAGCGGTCATTTTTTTCAAAATAAAATACCTTACGGACTAATTTAATTAAATAAAAACTTTTTTTTTTTTGCCCCGGTACTACATGACCCACGGCCCGGTACTGGTCCGCGGCCCGGTGGTTGGGGACCCCTGATATAAAACATATTAATATTCTTCCCTTCAGTATCCACAGGACAGGTGACTGTGACTCAGACTCCTGCTGGTAAATCTGCTCCCATAGGAGACACTGTCACCCTGAGCTGTAGAACCAGCCCTGCAGTTCATGTCTGGAGTGGTTATCACCACCTAGCCTGGTACCAGCAGAAACCTGGAGAAGCTCCTAAACTCCTGATCTATGGGGCAACATCACGTAACTCAGGGATTCCTGATCGATTCAGTGGCAGTGGATCTGGGACTGACTTCACTCTGACCATCAGTGGAGTCCAGGCTGAAGATGCAGGAGATTACTACTGTCAGAGTACACATGTGATCAGCAGTAGCAGGATGTTCACACAGTGAAAGAGAGCCGTACAAAAACCTCCCTCAGTCAGACTGCACAGAGACTGCACTGCTGCAGCTGGGACCTACTGCAGGTGCTGAGGGGGGAGGCACTGACCCGGGACACTGAGGGGTTCTGCTCCAGCGGTTCAGTTATCACTTCCAGAAGCTCTCACACCTAATCCAGTGTTTGAGCATTTTCATGTCTGTACATCCAACAGTTTCAAAGCCCCATGGATGAATAATTATGGTTATATGAAATACCAATTTTTTATGAAATAAGTACATTTATATCAGAGGAGGCTGGTCCATAGAGGTAAGGGAGGATGCTCCACCCCTATTTTAGAGAGGAAAGAGGAAGACTGAAATTAAAGATACATGTGTCATAGAGTATTGGAAGACCTCGCTGTCATGAATTAAAAACACTTTTACATGAATAAATGAACCATTAAGGCTAGTTAGTTCATAATTTTATTGACACAAAATGATAAAACATTTGGGTCCAAACAATAAAAAATCATATATAAAATGAGCCCATAAGTTAAAAAAGGTAATAAAACCAGCAACACAAAGTCCCATCATTCAGTCCATAGAATACTGCTGGTGCTCCAATAACTCAAGGCAAGCATGTAACATCACTAAAGTTCTGTTATCAGTGTCCACAAAGAGTGAGCTCAGTTCAGTGGAGTCATGCCCATATTTCACACGGATATCCTGTGTGTGAGGGCACACCAGTATATGTTCTTCATTCTGTATGCTAGTCCTGCAGCAACACACGTGTTGTTGCAGGACGTGTTCATGCCCCCCCCCCTCAGCACCTGCAGTAGGTCCCAGCTGCAGCAGTGCAGTCTCTGTGCAGTCTGACTGAGGGAGGTTTTTGTACGGCTCTCTTTCACTGTGTGAACATCCAACAGGTTAGGTTCAGTGTCGTAGACCTCACCCCAAGTCGGGATTTCACTCCAGTCATATAGAGAGTTTAAACTGGTTTTAAGGGCACTTTTAACCGAGCCTCACACCCATACAAGACAGCTGATGAGAAAGCAGCCTCAAATACCTTTAACACAAAACGGGGCATCATAGTTGGTTGATAAGAAGATGATTAATTTGTTTAAATGCTTTGTTTTCTCTTTTACATGTAGAGTGAGGTTTGGGAATTTCAATCAGCAGTGAAGATAGCTCCAAGACATGTATAACTGTTACAACGCCTCACCATAAATGAACCAAGCTGAATAGGCTGCCTGCCTTCATCAGATCTCAAAATGGCCGTAAACTTTGTTTTACCTTCATTACCAAGAATTCCATATTCATTACATTCCACATCATATTCCTCCAAGTATTTCAGTTTCTCAATCAGCATTAGAACATGGAGTCATTTCAAGAATCCATCGTCTCCACATTGTTGTTTAAACTTTCTGATCAACTGGTCAACAAACATCACAAACAGGAAGCAGGATGTGGGGGATCCTTGCCTCACCTGATGGACGATGTTATTGTTGTAGCGCCCAGGATACTTGTTGTTACACTGTACATTGACATCAGAACCAAAGTCATAGTAACTCCACACCCCAAGCATTTTAAAATTGTGAACAGTTTTCCTCATGGAACCCGGTCATAGCTTTGGAGAAGTCTATAACAGCAGTGTACAGCTGAACCTTCTTTCTGATACAATAGTCCATTATAAGCCTAAGTACCACAATGTGTTCAATGCAGCCTCTTTTAGGTTGGGCTCCTGCCTGCTCCCAGAATGGCTTATACCAGCCCATCAGTCTATTGTTCAGCACATAATCACACAGCTTTGCTGCACTGTTGATCACACTTATCCCCAAGTAATTATCACAATCAAGGGCATTACCTTTCCTGAATAACATGATCAATCTAGCAGGGGCCCAGCTCATTGGATAGCCAGTCACAAAGATGAGATTTATATGCGTGCATAAAAATATTACCCAGTTGCCGGGCAGAAATTTGAACATGCCTGGGCTTACCCCATCAGGGCCCGCTCCATTTCCCCACTTTAGCTGGTGGTCGATCACATGTTGAGTCTCTGCTGTTGTGATTGGGCCATCTAGCAGTGGCATATTCACATTATAGGCCTCCATATGCAGTGGGTTTTCTCCCTCACCAGCAGGGAGGTTCAGCAGCTTCTCCATATGTTCTTTTAAGGCAGCTTCAGAAGGCATCTCTTGGTGAGGAGTTGAGGAAAACCCCCCTTTCCAATCAATGGCCTGCCACAACATTTTAGCATCACTGCACCCCAATATATGCTGCCAACGGGGTGAAAGTGCTTCCTGATTCTGGGGCAGGCTCCAGGGTCTAAGAGGTGACTAGTTGGCTCTGGGCTGCACAGCAATACAATAAATCTGCAACCCACACAGCCATATCATCCAGGTTTTGGTCACAGCTAATGATGGGTGCTTCCAGTGAACTTATGTTGGAAGAAAATTGATCTGCATCTATATTGTGGTGTACAGTGCCTATAACGCACTGGTTTCCTGCAACACGGGTTGCCAGAGTGAGTCATAATAGAATGCATACACAAATCCTGAGCACTGTGACAAAACCTTTGCATTAAACGTTTCTTCAGGGAACACGAGTTCTATAGACAATGGGGCGTGATCGGATGGCATGTCAGTGTTTTGGTTCACTTCAAAGCTTTTAACACAATTAATATAACAAGCAGAGATTAGACAGTAATCCACTTCAGAAATATTTTTTTTCTCTTGCTATACGTTAGGGAACGAGGAAGGGAGTAAAAACGCTGTGTTCAAGTTGTTCACAATCAATAGATTATTGCAAACCTGAATAATACTCTTTCCACTGGTGTTTACTGTTTCATCAATAGGCTTGTAGTGCATGTTATTGCTACCTTCAAGCAGCTCATTCACCTTATCTCCACACCTAGTGTTCATGTGACCAACTACCACATTGCCAAAGGTGTTGTTCTGGGTTCTGGCCTGGATCTCAGAAAAACGTACATAAGAGAAAAAAGGGGAATCAGATGGCGGTATATAGGCTCTGCCAATCATTATACCGGGAACGCTCTGCAGTCCAAACCAAATTTGCTCTTGAGCTGATGGACCAATTACGGTGACATCCTTGTAAATATCATGGCTAAACAGAGCAGTGACACCCCCTCTCTGACTGTACTGGTTATTGGCTACCACAGGTATGAGTCTAGGGGTGTGGGTCACATGAGCTCTTTTAATCTCTGTCAGCACCACTATGTCATGGTCCCTCAGCCACCATATCACATTCATATTTTACAGTTTATTATGCAGCCCGTTAACATTCCAGAACCCAAGTCATATATGTTTGGCCCCAGTAGCTGAAAAGGGGACACAAACTTACAGACTACCTCCCCATCTTTAGTTAAAGCACGCTTCTTGTAATCCACTCTGATTGTGCACCCAACATATGCAGGAGCTGCCCTCTCAGTTTTTGCATAGTCACGCAGCCTCTTCCATTCCATATGAATGGCGGGATGTAGACCATTCTTTACGTAAACTTTTTTACGGTCTTCTTTAGTGAAGTCCTTCAACTTTCTGGCATTATCCAACACGGTCTTTGCCTCTGTTATAGTAATCACCAACAATCGGTGGTGTGGTGAATTTTCATCCCTTGAGTTCCCAAGCCTCATAATTTTAGCAGGCACAACACCAGGGCACTAAATCTGCACTAATATGGCTTCAACATCAGCTGCATCCTTTTCCCAGCGTTTCTGTCCTTTTCCACTCTGCCACTTCCGTAAATATAAGGTTTTTCTCTCTCTGTCAGATTTTCACGTGCACGTTGCTGTTGGGCTACGGCTGTCTTCACCTTGCTATACTGCTCATAACAGTCACCATTTGGGATCTTATGCTCTTACTTACTGCACTTGCTTCAGAAAGTTTTCGCTTGAACACTTCATTCTGAGCTTTGAGATCTTGGACTTCCTTGCCAAGAATATCTTGTCTTAAATTAAGCTCTTGTATCTCCAGTAAGGCCTGCTTCAGCATTGCAACGCATTCCCTTCTCTGTCTTGGTGGATGTTCAGCAAATCCAAGACTTGAGTCTATCTTTTGTCCATATATGGGGAATATCGGCACTTGTCAATCGTTCTTCTCCTGTTGACATCTTGCTTGTTCATAGGAATCAACAAACAAAAAAATGACACTTTTTTTTCCTTGCTGCCTGTGATTGTTCTGGATACTTCAGTGCTAAATTTAGCGCTTTAAGGGAGGTGACCCTCTCTTCATGATTGACATTGTGTATGCCCAACCACTGGCAAAGCATTCTTGAGAACAGTGTTGACTCTGTTTCAAATCACCAACCTATTTTTTGTCAGTTTGAATTGAAAGACTAAACTGACCGTAGATGTTTTGACAAGCTGTGAAGAAACACTTGTTGTTTTGTCAAGGGATGATTTTTCTTCTGATTTTCTTAAATTCAGCAAAACTGCTTTTGCTAGCGGAGTCACCTAAATTGATAATGTGTACTGGTGACATAAAAAGTGAATTATGTCTGTTAGCGGTATTTAATGTTTTCTTCTAGATGCATCCAGAAGTCTATGAGTAGTTTGAATATTCACATTAGTAAATTGATAAGGCAGAATGGAAAATGACAAATAAATGAGTCTTTGTATGCTTAATTGGAGCCTGCCACGGTACATTGTGGAAGAGGAATGGACGGGCAAGGGAATGTAGTGGATTATCTTTCATCAGCACCATGTTACCTTCTAGTTTAATAAAACTGAGGTACAGTACTTAAACAACAAAAAACACAATTTGTTGCCTCAGATTATTGTTTCTTGATAAACAGACTGTTCAAAGCATTCAGTAGTACAAAATGCTCAGACAATGACAGAGCATTAAATGAGTTTATTGATAAGGGATATTGTAGAGAATGTACTTGGGCTTGGAGTCTAAGGGGGAGGAGTAGTTCTGTCCTCGAGGTGAGGGAAACCCCCTCCCCTTTTTTTGATTAAAAGAAATTGGGAGAACAGTTAGGATTCGGTACCTATAGTGAAGAAGGAAGGAGAAGATGAGGCAGAGATGGGGGAGGAGGTGGTCTTGCTGTTATAATATCACACTCAAGGTCTTGCTGTTATTATGAATATGAGCACGGCTGTGACTATCTTTGGCACTCGGGCTGCGGCCTCACACTTACAACCGAGGTGTAATATTACTAAATTATTCTTGTAAATTTAGAACATAGAATTGGACAGAATTCACATCAATTCTGTTTCCCAGCAAAAATAAGTTCAAGTTGTTTAGAATTTTTGATAGTTCAGCCTCTATGATGTCACAATATGAATGTCCTTAAAATGCAAACAGCTATCAATTAATATGTCATTTGGACTTTTCATCGATTGCAACTATATCATACCAAAATGTACCAGTCACTTAGTATAGTAGAAGACAATATTGTGTTCCACTGTTTTCTTGGACAGTTACATACTTCAGACTTGTAAGTAGATACCTAAAGCTTTTCCTCAAATGCAGTGTCTCTTTGTCATTACTATGAATTCAGTGTATTATGTGAATTATACTTTTTTCTAAATAGCCCAAATGAAATAAAAAAACACATCCAATTATTAACCATCAGTAGAGTTATAGCTGCTATAAAATGCTTGTTTAGTGTTTTTATCCTCAGCTCTCTATGTAGTCATTCTGTAATACCTTTTTCTATGTGAATCTCTTTTTTCCTGTCAGCACTGGACAAAATAACAAATGTTTTTTTCACAGCTTGTTGAAGCATCTCTAATTAAAACCACTGATCTACGATCAGTTTCATCTTTTGATTCCCACTGACTAAAGGTAGGCAGGTGATTTGAAACAGAGTCAGAGTCTTCTCAGAAATGTTTTGCCCGTGGTTGGACAAACACAATGAAAATGGCGAAAGAAAGATCACCTCCCTTGAAGCGCTAAATTATGTTTACTGGCCAATCACAGACTGAGAGAGAAAAAATGGAATGTGTTGAGTTATTCTGACTGCCCCTGTTCCTATGAAAGACAAGAAGTGTTGTTCCTCACCTGAAGGACTCAGGGGTCGCTTTTGAGGCATTTAGATTTTTCAGAGTTGAAATAAAGGATTATTGAACCCAAGGAGTTTTATGTATTTAAAAATGATTTTTTTTTTTATTATTAATGATAGCGAGGTCTTCCAACATTACATTTCAAATATATTTTTATTTTATTGTCTTCCTCTTTCCTCTCAAAAACAGGGGAGGAGCACCCTCCCTCTCCTCTATGGACCAGTCTCTTCTAATATATATATACTCTTCACTGTCTGTTATGGACCAGCACATTAACAGTAGAATTGATTACAATATTTGGAAGAACAGATACCTAAAATTGTTGTATGATATTGAGTCTTGTCCTCAAAGGCACAAGACAAAATGGGTTGTTGTGACAGTTATGATTTAGTTACGTTTAGCAGATGCCCTAAAGCACAGAAACTTCTATTTATAAAGCTGGATGTTTATTGGAGCAATCAGGGTCACATGCCTTGGGTACAACAGCAGTGACTACCTGAGAATCAAACCCTGTATCACTAAGTTTGACCTGCTGCAACATAACCATTACACTACACTACTGACATATGTTTGTCAGATTAAATATCATGTTTAATTGATGCATTTCAGAGTTGCAAATGAGACACAAGACTATGAAATATATACTGAGCTGTACCATTTGCAGGCAGCATGGTGGCTCAGTGGTTAGCACTGTGGCCTCACAGTTTCAGTGGGCAGGCACAATGGGCAGCAGTCCCTGTGTTGAGCTTGCATGTGTTTGCCTGGGTTTTGGAAGTGCTCATCTGTCCAGGGTGTCTCCTGCCCTTGCCCAATTCATGCTGGGATAAGCTCCATCACCAGCCCCAATTTTTCTGGTTAGTTTTTTGGGGGTTATCTTAAATTACAGATTGAAGAACAAATGCCTTTAATTCCTAGGTTTTCCAGTTCTGTTCAGGTGCACATTGATTTGTCAGTGGTGGTGAAAAGGGGTCTGTGGTCTGACAGTGAATGCACTAATGTCAGAGGGGTCCATATCAGTGATGGCATCGTCGACTACACTAGCCCTAAGAGCTGAGCAGTAAGTGAAGCTCCCTAAAGAGTCCCCTCTGATCCTGCCATTACGCATGTACAAGCCTAAGGCTCCACAGAGACGCACTAACTCCCTACTGTTTTTGTTCACAGCACAGTCAGGGCTGTTTCTCTGTGGTACAGTTGGTGTTAGGTTCAGGGGGTTGTGTGTGATATTCATGTCTTACATCAGAAAAATTACATACACACACCTTTAACATTTATAATATAATTTTATTGTAATAAAATAAAACATGATTACACAATAGTTCTTCAAATGAAACTGCTAAACAGCCATATTGTTATATACAGGATTGAACTTGTACTGAGGTAAACTGGAGACATCTGAAACTGTGTCTCTCTCCTACCTCCACTACATACATATACAATTAGGGGCCGGTGTGTAGGAGCCATTTTATATATTATTGTATTTCTGTTTACTTTGTAGTGTAAATTTGGTTATGTTTATATTATATTATTTTCTGTTGTTAATCATGCGCCCCTACAGGTGAATAGGGGGTATAAAGGTGTGTGCTGCCCAGACCTCAGATGACTGCTGGTTTGAGCGCACAAAAGTTTTGAACATGTGAGTGTGTGAACGTGTGACCGTGTGAGGGTGTTCATATGAACTTTGGGAATTTGTGTGCGTTTTATTTGTGCGTGCACAATTCTATAGGAGTTTACTTAAGGGACAGGAAACCCTGTAAAAGTAGAATGTAATGATCTTTCGTTTGTTAGTGTTTATTTTTACGGTCTCCAATAAATCATTGTTTCCCCGGCAAACGTATTTGGAAATTCCGTTTAGACACACGCGTCAGAAACCAGTGTAATCAACCAGTTGCTCCAACAGTGGCTAAGGAACATAGGAACAACAAAGGAACATTTTAGCCACTACTCCTACCTAGTGTATCTATGTACAAATCTGTGTGTGTTTCCACAGGCACATATGTTTAAAAATATATAAAATACTGTTTGTGTGTGAGCTATGAAACAGAATTTAGTTGAGTGTATTATTATTATTTAGTGCGTTTGTGCATGTTATGTGTGCATGTATACGTTTGTGTTTGTGAGTGAACATGCATTTTTTGGTGTGTGTGTGTGTGTCTGTGTATGTATGTATAGGTGAGTGTGTGTAAGAGAGTGTAAGTGTGTGTGTTAATGTGTGGGTGGAAGTGTCAACTGCAAACACAGTCTTTTTCTTATTGTGTTTACAGTTGTATCAGTGTGTTTGTGTGTAGCAGTTCCGATGCAAGTGTGTTGATACATCTGAGACCATGAGTGTGTGCATGTATTGTACAGTGTATGAAGTGTGTGTGTGTGTATGCAGTACAGGTGTGAGTATGTGTGCATTTGGGTTACAGCATGTTTTTATTGGTGAGTGTGTGAGCTGGAGTGGATATGTGTCACAGGGAGAGTGTATAAGTGTGTGTGTGTGTGTGCATGTGAGAGAGAGAGTGTGTGTCAAAGTGTATTGAGTGTGTGTGTGAGTGTATGTGTGTGTGTGTGTGTGACTACTCCAGCTAGCACATGGACACTGAGGTGTTACACCCACATACTCTAAACCCAGCACAGGGGTGTGTGTGTGTGTGTGTGTGTGTTTGTGACTCTACTCCAGTTGGCACAGGGACACTGAGGCATGAGTTTGCCAGACTCCAAACCCAGCACAGAGGGGTGTGTGTTCAGTGAAGTTGGTGTGGAATCTGTGCAGGAGGGTCAGTGTGTCAGAGTCAGAGATGCTGTAGAAGGACAGAGTGCCGGCCGGACGGTCCACACACACTCCTACTCTGTACACACACACTCCTTCACCATCATCATCATCATCACACACTCCTACTCTGCGGTAGGGGGAGGAGGGGGCAGGTATGTCTGTTTGATTATTATTGTGCCTGACATAATAACTGTGTTTATAGTACTCCAGACTCCAGGAGTTTTTATTCACTCCAAACACACAGTCAGCACCCCCTCCTTTCCTGCTGATTCCTTTATATGTCACTGCTATATAAACCGCTCCCCCCTCAGACTCACTCCACTCAGCCTCCCAGTAACAGCGTCCAGACAGACTCTCTCTGCACAAAACCTGGAGCCAGCAGTCAAATCTCTCTGGATGATCAGGATATGGCTGCTCTCTCTCTCTGCGTGTCACCTTCCTGTTCTTCTCAGACAGAGACAGCTCTCTGTGCGCTGTGTTTGGATCCAGTGTGAGCTGACAGCCATCTGCAGACCAGAGACATTAATGAGATTAATTATCATTATTAATATTCATCTCATTATGTGTGACTAAGTGTGTGTCAGAGAAAGAGAGAAACAGGGTTGTGTTTGTATGTGTGTGCACCTCTGTGTGAGTGTGTTCATGTGTGTGTTTGGAGTATGTGGGGTTGTTTGTGTGTGTTTATGTGTAGGTGTCTAAATCTGGGTGAATGTTTTTAAACACCATCTACAAACAAACTGAACTCAGTGACCATGAGAAACACACACACACACACACACAGTGCTGTATGTATGGACAGACTTTTGTCACGTCTGAGCGTGAAAAAGAGAATGGTGAAAAGAGGGACTGGAAAAAAAGAGTTGAAAATAGATGTGAAAGAAAGGGGGAGAGAGGGAGGAGAGGAAATGGAGGGAGTGAGTGTTGAGTGCTGACAGACTCACATTTCCTGGGTCCTGGTTTGTTCCTGCTCTCTCCTCCATGGTCCACACTGTAGGAACAGCAGAACAGACAGTGACTGAGTGACACACAGTGTGGAAACTCTCTGTACTTACAGCAGTGTGTCTATGAGGTGCAGTGTGGAAACTCTCTGTACTTACAGCAGTGTGTCTAATGAGGTGCAGTGTGGAAACTCTCTGTACTTACAGCAGTGTAAGTGTGTCCAGTTTAGCAGCAGAGAGCGCTCTCACTCCTGAGTCTCCTGGGTGATTGTAGCTCAGATCCAGCTCTCTCAGGTATGACTGGTTTCTGAACAGCAGAGCTGAAGCCAGAGAATCACAACCTCTCTTTGTGACTCCAGAGGTGTGACAGCCTGACAGCCTGCAGAGAGAAGGAGACCAGCTCTGGACAAACACACCTTACAGAATCTGAATGTAAAATAACAGGGCTGTGGAATTAGTAGTATACACCTTAGTGTTGTTATTTTAATGAGTGGGACTGAATCATTTACTTCTTTGTTTTCTATAATTGAAGATATGTAATTAATATTGTAACACTGAATGGATAATTTTCAAAAGTAACAATTCAGTATTTTAATCACTTATGAACACTGAAATTGCTGTTGGAAAAACACACATTTTAACATCACAGATTGACTGTGCAAAGTGAACAGAAAGCTTTAGCCTGAGTCATTATTAATATAAGTGGGATATTTAGTCACATTTGAGCCCTTCATCAAAGATGGGGTTTGTGTTTGTTACTCACCCCAGTCTCTGCAGTTTACAGAGTGGGTCCTCCAGTCCAGCAGAGAGCGCTCTCACTCCTGAATCCTGCAGCTCATTGTCTCTGAGCTCCAGATCTCTCAGCTCTGAGTGGAGAGAATGCAGGACTGAGGCCAGATCATCACAGCAGCCCTCTGTGAGATTACAGCAACCCAGCCTGTGGAGAGAACACACACACACTATAAATATACACCAACCCAGCCTGTGGAGAGAACACACATACACTATAAATATACACCAACCCAGCCTGTGGAGAGAACACACACACTATAAATATACACCAACCCAGCCTGTGGAGAGAACACACATACACTATAAATATACACCAACCAAGCCAGTGGAGAGAACACACACATACACACTATAAATACTCACTGTTGGGATATAGTTTTTGAGAGCAGCACAGTGTTGAGAATGTGTATTAGAATTACAAAGGGATGTTGCAGCATCCAACCAAGGCCAAATGGCGCCTCCTGTTAACGACCTGTTATCTGCCGTCTGTAGAATGGAGGGTTCCCCATTACCATACATGAGCCATCACATGCTAATGTAATTCCCTTAAACTGTATAAATATTGATCACACAATGTAATCTTTGAACATTTTGCTCCATGCTTGTGTTCCCGTGGCCGGCTGTGTAAGTAAAGTATCTGTCTTCAACTGCGAACATGGGATCTGTCTCTTCATTAACAACATGGTTGTTTTACTCACGTTGAGAATTTTCTTATTTACTAACAAATGTATTTTGAAAACAAATGTGCACTGAACAACACCAACCCAGCCTGTGGAGAGAACATTCACACACACTGTAGATATACACCATCCCAGCCTATGGAGAAAACACACACACACACACACACACACACTCTGTGTGTTCTGACTAAGTCATCTACATGCACTCAGATTTGCTTTCATACACATATTCATATTTCATGTAATGAAGCCTTTGTATTTATAACTGGTTGTCTGTGTTGTTATCACTTAAACATTGACTGTAGCCATTCTATTCATAGAACAAAGCCTTCAAAAACTGGTTTGATCCCCAATACTAATTATCAATAATTGTATTGTTAAAAGGGTATGGTAATTCCTATTATTTTGCTATTATTATGGTAATATTAATACGTTTATGGCTTAAGTCATTTTATGAGATTGATTACTTTTTTTACTGTTAAGATGAACATATTGTGTTATCTGTTTGTTCTTGCACTACATACACTTCGTCTGCATTTAACTGGAGCCTTTGTGAGGAACAGCATTATCCTCATATTTTCTGCTTCCCATGTGCTGAATAGCATATTTACTCTACATTTTCTGGTGCCCTCATGTGTGAGGATAGATTTTGGCATGTACAATGTTTTGTGATAATATAATTTGGCTGTATTTAATGTTTTTTTTTTTTTTTTTTTTAGAAAGAAAAATGCTATTCAATTTTGGAAAACAACCAGAGAGTGGGGCCCCTGGAGAAGAAGGAGGGAGTGAGGCTCCTGACAAAACAGATAATGGGGCCCCTATCCAAGCAGCTTCGAACTTAAATCATTGCACTTCCCACATTGACCACTAGATAGTGCACATGTTCTCAAACGCCACTGTCTACTGCAGATGAATCTAGTAACAGCAAGCAAAGCTCACACTGTGGTTGTGAATTCCCCTTGGTAACACATTGACAATTCCACACAAACTTGAAGAAAAGCATTGTTAATAATTATTGGTATTATTAATCACCCTTATTCATTCAAATCACCATAAGAGACACCTTTAATTGATTATGAACAATCATTGTTATTATCTCTAAATCATGAAAATAATTGTCCATTTTGTAATTTTACTGTCATACCAACATCTTCAGTATCTCTGAAATTTAATGGCAAATTGCCCTTAACCTAATTTGAACTGAATAATACATAGTCATGCTCTGTCTTGGCTCTCTCAAGGCAAGCCAGCCTTACCCTCCTTTGCAAATGAGTAACTAGGGAGTGAGATTGTAAACCTGAGAGCTCAAAACAAACATCCTCCAAGATCTACAAACCTTAAGCAAAAAAGCTCTGCAGTATCTAGATGATTTGCATTCTGCCAAATCAGATCTCTGTCTGACTTGTGACTCAGGCTGCTCTGAGCATCATTCTTCTACTTCCTCTAACCAAAACCTTTCAGTCTATTCAGGTCTTTAATCCTGCACCCTTCCAAAGGGGGGACCAGAAGATCTCAGCATGAATCTCCTGACAATCGTATGATTTATCCCCCTCCACACAGGCAACACAAACTGTGTTTCACTACAGTTACCTCTCACTAGGGATGGGTATCATTAAGATCCTATTGATACCTTACTGATGCTGTTGAACAGTTTGAGACAATATTGACACCATCATCAATACTTTTTATAATTTAGAGGAAAAAACACAACTCTTCAGAACAGAACTGCCATTGATTTTATTACCTATACTAATGGGATATGTGAAAACATTCTGCGCCAACTTCCCGTACTGTCATTGCTATCCAAGAAATAACATCCATTGTAACAATCTGTGTGCCAATCACGATTAGTTTTGTAAAAATTTAAGGTGAAATCTGACTGGCTCATCATCACACTGACCTATGCAACTACATGCCAGAGGAGGAAAATGCCTTCAGCTCGTTTGTTCACCCTGAAGTGCATTCACTATGACACAGAAACAGTAGAAAGTCTGGCCTCATTTTACAAAAACACAGCATCGGAAAAGATTGCAACATACGCAACATACGCCAGGCTTGCCTGCACAAACGCAGGCAAGCCTGGAAATACAAAAAACCAAAAAATAAAACGTCTGCCACAGCATGGAGTAGACATGATGCACGAGAACTGCATCATCGTCAGTTGCAAAAAAATAATATATGTTGCTACATTATGTCTAAATACAGGATCACTCTCTTCTCTCTTTGTTCAACTCCACCTTACCAAAGGGGGCTGCATGAGTCATTTTTACTCAACTTGGTTTGCCTGTAACAACAGCAACCATTTCTCTCTAACCATTTGTTTATTAAGCCATTTAATCAGACATATTAATGGTAATTTAGTCAGTTACTGTAGACTGTTAAACCCAGCCCAATCAGGCAACCACAGCTACAGGATGATCTTTGCAGGTGCATTGGGCAGTAAGTCAGTAATTAGCTGGACTTCAGGAAGTACCACTAATGTCAGACTGTTAATATATATCTCCTGGTTAGGATATCACACTAACTAGGATGGACAGTAGAAATGAGATCATTATGTCTTCATTTCCATTTCTTGATTCAGTCAACAGGATAAACAGTCTCTGTCAGAACAGCACAAGGGTACCTGAGGGTAACAGCCAGGAATCACCCTTCCACAGCAGCTCCTGTCTGAAGGGACTAAACAGTCCAGTCCAGTCTGGGCAAGACCAGACCTCAAACTGTAGTCAAAAGTTCATCTGATCCATAGGGCACCCCCCTCAGACTTCTCATGACTGGATCACTGACAACTCATACTCTACCTCACTAACACTCCTGACCACTTTGTGCATAAACCTCCCAGGTGCTGCTGTTTTTTATTTTGGGCCCATTATGTTTTATTGATTGAGTTTGTCAGTAGATATGAGTGTACCTTAATAGTCAGTCCTTGACTGTAAGTAGTGTTCTCTTTTGATATGTTATTCATGATTGGTTAAATTTTACACATAACTGCCCAGATGTCTACAGCTGTGTATGAACTGCCCAGATTTGCCAAACTGTCTTAACCTGTCAAATGAACTTGAGGACCTGTGGAATGTTGAATGACTTTTGCGCTCTAAAGGAATACTGGCTTAAGCCGCATCCTGAGACCAAAGGGGGGTGTAGGGACAATGGAACTACATTTCCACAAACTCCACAGAAAACACCAGTGATGTTTACAGCACCGTCCCAGCCTGACATCCTCAGTTACAGTCAGCCAATTCTGTAACCCCAGAAATATGCAATGGGCAAGAAAGTTATAAAACTAGGAAGAACCCATTGTTCCCTCTCTTACTCTCCCAGCTCTTACACATAAGTTAATCCTCATGTGCAGAACACACACAGGAAAACTCACACACTCTCACACTATAACTACTCTCAGTCCAACACAGAAAAAATATCTTGCCTGAGTCAATGAATTGAAAGTAAATGTATTACTTTATGAAGTTGTATAAATCACAGTCCACTTATTCAACATTCAGTGTTTATTTGGTGGGATGTTATACAGTCAACTCCAGAATTATTGACACCCCTGACTGAAAATGTGGTAAAAATACAACAAAAAACATAATATTATAGAGATAAACTCAAAATGCCAACATGTAACAAATACTGTACTGTATTAAGGTTTTAATTGAGCCAAACAAAATCATTCATTAATTTAATTAAAAATCTGTTTCCTCCAGATTAAAGTTTCACAATTAATGGCACCCCTAAGGATTATCATAAATAAAATCTAACAAATTTAAACCAGGAATGAAATTAATCTAATTTAAGTTCATCTAAGAGTTAGGGAGCTATATTGTATCATTACTTCACTTCCAGTTTCACTAGGGTATAAAAATGAGGTACCACACATAAAAAATCCCCTTACCATCCAACAACATTAAGGAAACAAAAAAAGGCAGTTTAAAAGAGACAGATGGACGTAGACCTTTATAACTCTGGTAATGGTTGCAAGATGATCCACAAAGGAGTAAATATACCACTGAGCACTGTCAGGGCAATTATTTAAAAATATGTATAATATTTTTAAATATAATTTAAAATAATTATAAAATAATTATTAGATATAAACATGGAACAGTTGAAAACCTGACAGGTAAAGGACGCAAATGCATTCTCCCCCTAGGGTAGGGAGGAGGATGGTGAGAGAAGCTAAAAAAATCCCCAAGAATCACTGTGAAGGAACTGCAGGCCTTGGTGTAGCATCTTGGGGTCACCAGCATCTTGATTTTTAGAAGTCACCAGGTTTCAAAAACAGAAGCCAAGAAATAATTTTAAATGTGAAGTGCTGTGGTCAGATAAGACCAGAATTAAATGTTTTGGTCAGATAAAGCATCAGCATGTTTGGCGTCCAAAAACAGATGCATACAAGGAAAGGCACCTCATACCCACGGTGAAACATGGTGGTGGGTCAGTGATGTTTTGGGGCTGTTTTAATTTCAGAGGTCCAGGGGCGCTGGTAAAGATCAATGGCTCAATGGATTCCACCAAGTATATGGCAATTTTGGCTGACAATCTGGTTGCCTCTGCCAGAAGGCTGAGACTTGGCTGTAGGTGAACTTTCCACCAAGACAATGACCCAAAGCACATGTCCGAATCCACACAGAAATATTTCTGGGACAACAAAATCAATGTTCTGCAATGGCCATCTCAGTCACCAGACCTCAATCCGATGGAAAATCTGTGGGCTAAACTGAAGAGGGCAGGTGATAAGCACAAACCCAAGAATGTGAAGGATCTTGAAAGGATCTGCAAAGAGGAATCGTCCAAAATCCATCCAAATTTGTGCCTTAACCTTGTCAAACAGTATAAGACCCAATAATTATGAATCCTTCTTTTTGATGAATTAGTTTATTTATTAAATAAATGTACGATTTTGGAATAATAGGAACATTAATAAACTAAAATGTTTTTTACATCTATCCATTTTGAGTTCATCTCAATCATGTTATTATTTATTTTTATTATTTTTTTTTATATATTTTTACTGCATTTCCAGTCAGGGGTGCCAATATTTCTGGAGTTGACTGTATAACAAAGAGAATATGATAACATATAGAGACAGCTCAGCGTCAGGGTAAGAGGTCATCAGACACGGCAGGTAGGAGAACTCTCTGTCCCCAAGCAGGACGCCATCAAGCTGTCCTATAATCATATGGGGGTACAGTGTAATTTTTGTAAAAATTTAAGCTGAGTCATGGACAGAGCCTGGCCACTTGGATTCAGCATTTGAAATGATGTGGGCTGCATCACATATTATCTTAACAGTGCAGAAGAGTAACAGTAAGAGTAACGGTTGCCTTGCTCATGTGTTCAGCCTCTCTGATGTGACAAAGAAAACTTCCATTGATATAAAACTCAAAGGCAAAGAATAACATTTGTTCTGAATGGAGGGTGAATCACAGGAAGATGAGCTCCTGATGAAAAAAAAAACATCTTTAGAATGGATTAAATGAAATAAACTACAAATTAAACACAATTACATAACTAATACAACATACTTTTGACAATCTGTAAGTTCAGTTATTTATAAGGCAATTTTTATTCTTTTTTTTTACATTTACTTTTTTTTTTACATTTAAAAAAGCAGCTTGACTGACAGGCCAGCACAGCACAGGCGAGTAAAAAAAATGGCTATAAAACAGTAACAATTTAGGCCACCTAGCTATGTGTCCCAACTGTAAAAAAGTGACACTTAAAATTGAACAGAGGCTAGTGCTGCAGCAGGCAGGGCAGAACTCCTTCAAGATTATCTACCCAGAGAGTACCAGGAGTGCTAAAGCCAGGAAATTGTTCAAAAACAAAATCACAGAACACCATCCAGAGACACTAATTCTTGATTATGCGACAACAGGAGGCAAACAAATTATTACAAATTTAATTTTCTACACGACAAAGACAGAAACCTGGCAGACCACAACATGTGAGGAATTCAAAAACATAAAAAAGAATGGGATTTCAAAAGGCCGACAGCTGAATATCGGTGAAGAGGAGGACTCAGACTGTTATCTGCTTACCATTAACATTTATCACAATGGTACTGTCTGAATACAAGGGAATGAAGAAATTCTTTTTGATTTGGAAAAAAGATTCCCCAAATGAAAAGAAAAGGTTAGAATCACAGCTCCTCCAGATAAAACAATAACATATGATCTTCCAAGCCTGTTGGTCCCCAGCACCCCAGACACAGGTCCAGCCAGCAGAGTACTGACTCCCCCCAGCCCTCCTGCTCCCCCAGACCCACACACGGCCTGCTGCAGCTGAGAGAGAGCCTGTCCCTGATGGAGCTGGAGTTCAGCAATTCGCAATTCAGCAATTCTGCTCTCCCTGAACGCAATTCAGGGAGAGCAGCAGGACCAGCGCTACAGAGCAAGGCCAGACAGAGCAGCTGAAAGAGGAGCTCCACCAGCTCAGACAGGAGCACACGGCTGCACTGAGACAGCTGCAGGAGGAGGTGAGCTCACTGAAGGAGGAAAACAAGCAGCTACACAGGGCGTTAGCCAGGACCAGAGAGGAAACACAACAGATTGCCCCTCCTCAAGACCTGGACGTGAAACAAGCAGAGCCTAGAATACAGCAAGCACTCAGTGATCACACCCTGGCCATTGAAACAGGCAGACACAAGTAGGTGCCCCAAAGAAGAGGATATGTGATCACTGTGAGACAGGTGAGGCTGAGACAGAGCTACACATCCTCCTATACTGCACAAATTACACAAAAATGTACAAAGACTTCTTTGAAAATTTTAAAAGAATATATACACATTTTGAAACACTCCCTGTGGAGAGACAATTACCAATCTTACTGGGTGAAGGACACACAGCCTCCCTGGCTGCTCTATATGTAGCAACCTGTCACCAGTGCAGGAATGTAATAAATGTATAAATGTTAGTTAATAGTCATTCATTGTATGCATTCATGTTTGTTCCTTTTTTCCCCGTTATTAATTGTGTTAATTGTTCTATTGTGTTAACTGTACCATTTGCTTTGGCATCACAGCCCATGTCATGCCAATAAAGCACCTTGAAATGATGTGCTGTCTAATGTTTGAAATATGAGCCTGGAGAATGTTGTTCAAATGAATTGATTGCTCAGAAAATGTGAAAATTCAGAAAGATACTCATCAGGGAATGATAGAATAGCTATCTAATCAGGGTCTAATCTCCCTCTCCCCATGTAAAGCTCTGCAAATTATTAGAGCTTCAGTACTGATGCGATCACCAAGAAAAGGGCACGCCACGTCCGACAAGCTATCTCCTACCTACATGCTGCAGGCTCTGCAGGTGTTCTAATGAGAAACTCAAGGATAGTTTAAGTAAACCTGTTCACTTGCTCGCTCTCACACACACACACGCACACATGCACGCACACAGACACACACGTGCTCCAGAAGGGGAAGGAGCCAGAGGGAGAGAGACAGGTGATAGCCCCCTGTGGTTGGGCATGTTTATCAAAGGTTTGTTTTCTCGCTCACATGCACACTCACTCACTCACTCACTCACTCACTCACTCACGCACGCACGCACGCACGCACGCACGCACGCACGCACGCACGCACACACGCATGCATGCACACACACAGACTGTGAGTAGCTCTGCTCCTTGCCATGCTTGAAAAGCCTGTTGCCTCTTTGGTCACTGATTCAGGGGTATTTAAAAGGGGGTGGAGTCCATTTGTCCCTCTCAGGCCGTGTCTGGGTGCATGGCAAGGGACCATAAAAGAAGGGAGCAGGGTAAATAACCATAAGATGCATTTTGCTGTCTCGAAACTAGTCTATGGATAGAACACACACATAATCCCACTTTCACACTGAACTTCAACACAAGATAATTCTGGTCAGGAACCACACAGCTGGAAACCCTAAGACTCATGGAGTTTTATTCTGCTTTACTTTGCTGTGATAGATGAGTAAGAAGAGAGGGAAGGGACCAATGTGGACAAAGGAAGGAAGGCTGGAGAGAGGAGAAAATTGAGAGAAGGAGCTGTTTAACGTTTCTCTGTATGGAGCCATAATCACTAACTCTATTTACTAAAGGTCACACAGTACACAGCACTACTCACCCCAGTATCTGTAGTTTACAGTTTGGCCTCTTCAGTCCAGCACAGAGCAGCTTCACTCCTGAATCTCCCAGGTTATTGTAGCTGAGGTCCAGCTCTCTCACGGGTGAGTTTGATGACTGGAGAGCTGAGGCCACAATATCACAGGACTCCTCTGTAAGACCACAGCTGCTGAGTCTGAAAGAAAGAGGTGATGTGTTAATATTTAACATTTAATATTTTAAATGTCGTATTGATAGTGCTCAATGATAAAGAGTGAGTGTTAGGATATTTTGCCCTTCTCCGTGGAACCAAGTGCAGGACAATGAAGAACACGCTGACGACTTCTCTTCAGAGGATGTTGTTATTACAATGCGCAAGGGAGGGACAAACTCAGAACATCTGGGCTGTCTGTGCACACAACACAATCAGTTTGTGTGGTATGTTGATATACAGTTCATTGTCATACATATCAAAGGAATGAGATAAGGGGCAGGCCAGAGACAACTGGTCTTGTCCGTCCATGGGAACCCTGGCAGAGCCATTAGCAGGGGTATGCTGTGGAGACAGCATACCCTACAGAAATGCAAATGTTTGGTTGATGGCTGGAGCTGGCTAGGCCAAAGGTGGAGGTGTCACAAAGTACGAATACAGAATAGAACACAGTTCTGTCACCTACAGGAAGTGGGTGTCACCTTCCTGTCATTCACTCCTTAGGGCTGTAGTTGTCTGGCCTAAGTCCTTTGTGTGTAAGGCTGTCACAGTCATTGAATTTGGAAATGGTCAATGCAGTCGAGCCCGACACTTTAGTGGTCATGGTGTGAAAAGATTAGCAGCTGCTGCTTTGATGGCAATCTGATGATTGCCTAGCTATAGCTTGATTTCTACAGATTTGAAGCCTTCATATTAATAGTATTTATTTTAATCATTCATTCAATTTATTCAATGTATACACTATTTATTTTATATACTACCCCTCTATTTGTATCTGGGTTCCTGAAGAAATCAGGAAACCCAGAAAAGACCATTCAAGAGTGGTTACTAATAGCTATATTATATACTACATATTTTTTATGTTTAACAGATTCTCACAGTCCTCTGCTCCAGGTTGTAGTACATCTACTTTGCCAACACCCTCCTGATTTAGGCTAATGAACCACTACAAGCACACCTCAGTCATGCTCAACTTGGAAAACTGCAGGAAACACACAGGATATGAGCCAATAATTGCCATTTTACTAAATTCAAAACCTGAAACAGGCACCAACACCGAAAGCCCGGAAGTACAATCCTGAATTAGGGGCGTGTAAAGGCACTATTGAAGAATATTATGTAACGACTCGCCAAACATGATAAAATAACAAGACAGTGAAGTTGATCAACTAAACGATGAACAGTCTGTAAAAGAGTTGATCTAAACCCTTGCAACTAACTACTTGTTGCAGACAAAGTGTCAAAATTCACACGAGCGGTTCTTGCTGCTTCCAAGGGGACATACCTGTCATTTTCCCATCACCTTGCTAAAACACCAAAATCCTGTCTGCAGTTTCCGCTGTTGCTCCCACTGTGATGCCAACAAGGCAACCAACCCTACCATCTACACACTATGTTTGTGATGTTGGTCACTCATAGCGGCTGCTACTTAAAGGTGAATAAAACATTGGTAATTGTATTGCAGTTGAAGTCAGACTACACTTATTTCTCACATGACATATACTTATGTGTTCTTTCAACATATGGCAGTAATCAAACAGAAGTGATATAGTTGTTCTACTGCGTATAATTACCTGGAGAAAATATGCAGCTACTATGTAGTTAAATCAGTAACTAGGCAGAACACAGATCTGTCATTTTGATGTATTCTAGTAATAAATTTGCTCATTATTAGATAAAACATGTATCTTGCTATCTACATGGATGTTGTTTCAACAACAGGCTGTATGTCCTGTATCATATTATGTTTTCTCACCTTCTTTTTATGGATTGTAAGAACAGCCACTGTCATCATTTGGGTTTCTGTCAGTGTGACTTTGTTATCATCAGTTCCATATAGGTTATGCAATTCATTGACGCTATGATACATATCTTATTGTCAGGGAATTTATTCCCGTATTGCACATAAACTGTACTCATATAGTACACGGTTTCGAAAAAGGAAGTCTTCTCAACTTCTATTGAAACTAATTCCCTCCAGGGAAATATAAAATCTAACCTTATTTACCACCAACGTATCTGTTGCACAATATAAATTCTGGAATTTTGCACATATATTCTTGTCACTGGTCCATTAGATGCAACATGACCCAATAAGACAAGCAAATGTTATGTTAATGTGGTTAACCCAATAATTGCCCCAGTGTTTGGGATATCTGAAGCATTATGTTCAAACTGAAATGGGCGTATATTAGTTGTAACTGTTAAACCTCTAAACATAGCTGCATAGCTAAGCTAGCATTCTGTTTGTTTGGGGGTGGTTGTTGCTGTGTAATACTGTGTGGTAAGCTTGCCGTCTGTCTGGTCCCCTCCTGACAACAAGTTGCCTGATGTGTACACCTTGGTTCTGCATAGTGTTATTTAAATCTCATACTATCCCGCACTGAGGTGAGTTTCAGAGGACCTGGAACATCATATTGACCCACACTTGCACGATGCTGAATCTCATAGCTGCACTCAGAGGTCCTGTGACATGCTGCAGTATGTGGCTACACTACAGACAAACTTCGTGTTTATACCCATTCTTTACTACATTCAATAACCTGACAAGCCTAGATGACACAATAGACACTTTAAGCAATCAAAGTTTGAAGTAATTTCACCATAGGCAGTCTACGCAAATGGCACAGCCATTACCTGTACACATCATTGCATATTTCCTCAACTGTCTACCACATCTTGTTAGACTACAACCTCTTGGCTCACAAAATGTTTTCTTTGCTCCCCATCTCTCTACCAATGAATTCAGCAAAGCAGCCAAAAGGTCACTACTTATCCAGTATTATACCTTGAGTGTCTTTTTGTTTGCTGTGTTGTCACCCCACACACACACAGGAACAGATGGAGAAATAGTTTATGTTTAAATAATTTACTAAGAAGAGGTCAGTTTGGATCTGTCTGCACATACAGAGTGACCCTTCAGATATATGCGGAGTTGCCATTATAAAGTGACTATCTTAAGATACTTGTTGGCAGCTACGTCCCCGTGTGTAGGATGGTTGATAGATGAAAGGAAAATATGTGCTTTGTATTTACATTATAGAGGTCAATCCTATGTGTGTTACCTTTTATTTATTTATTTTTTATTGTTACTCCCTTATCTTGGGCTCATAGACTGTAACTCCCTTATTTTAGGCTCATAAATTCAGAATATTTAGGGGCTCATGGTGACCACAATCCTTACAATATTGGATCAGAACTTCGACAAGTTTATGTGCTCTAATTCTATTATATTACATAGATTAGATGTTCTATCAACTTTATATAACAAACATCACGTTGGCCAAACACAACAATAAAATAGTTATTCTATAGACACTCAAACACTTCAACTCCTGCACAAAAAGCTTCCAGACACAAAACACCAATCGAGCTCAGGACAACACAACATTTGGTGCACTTATATCACACATTCACCCTTATTGGCAAATTTGCATTCATGCTCCAACTGTTAGCACACAGCCAAGTTTTCTCACAATTTGCAGCATTACTCAGAAGCAACCGCCAACAGTAACCAGCATGCCCCAAAGTCATCAACTCCAAAATCTGTCCAACAAAACGGACTCTCCCCCTTCCTGTGGGTCCTACGTGACCCAACACACAGATGTGTCAAATCCCAACACACATGTGACTAAAAAGCGGACGCTCCCTCGTCCTGTGGGTCCTACATGACCTGAAACGCACTTCTGCCAAATCCTGACACCAGCGTGACTATGCAAACTGTCACTCCCATTTCCTGGGTCCTTCGTGACCCGACATACTGACTTGACTTAACCCAACACGCAGATGTGACTAACCAAACTGATGCTCCTGCATCCTGGGTCCTATGTGACCCGACACGCTAACGTGCCACTGAAAAAACAAAATATTTACTCTTGATACTTAACTGCCATTCTCTGAAAAAATTAAAGACAAAATAAAAAAGCAATCAATATTCTAGGCTACTACAGTCTGCTTTCCCTGTTTTCAGGCATCAGTCAGTTTCAGAGCTTGTTTATAATCAGGTCTGCATTTCAGAACATTCACAGTTGCTTCTGTTCAACTTACTGGCCTGAAATTCTGAACTAAATGATTATGGTTAAAATTATAATCCCAATTATTTTGCTAAATATTGTGATTCCAATGTTTAATCACAATTATCAGTCTGATTCAGGAAACAAAATTATTTTATTGCACTTTATGAATCTTATAACATGGCCATATTTTTTCTTTGGCTCTTGTAAATCAGTGCATTATTCATTTCTCAAAGTTGCAACAGCTAGAAAAGCTCATTTTAAATTTTATTGGGGTCCTTGTTTTAGTATTTAGTTGTGTACTAGTTGTATGAATGAGAATGATAAACTGGTGCCAAACCAAAGTATTTCCAAATTCTGTGTTCACTTTGTCACTTTCAACTGGCCCTGACGTCTCCTGCTCCTGTACTGGCATCACAGTCCAGCATTTACCAGGTTCTGGGTCAATGTGCTCAGCATCCAAAGGTATCACAGTCTCCTTATCCTCAAACTCTCATAATATGCTGGATGGAAAGTGCTCAGTAATTCTTTGGAATTGAGTGATTTTTCCCAGTACCTGGAAAGCCTTTGATACAAGTATAGTCTGTATACAGTCTGTACTGTACACAGACTATACAGGTATTTACAGTCAAGCCCGAAATTATTCATACCCCTGGCAAATTTTGACATGCCAATTTTTGTTCAAATTTAAATAAAACTGAGAAATATTTTTTTCCACAATGATGCCTCTTGTACATCGTCTTATTATCTTCTGGGAGAAGCCTGTGTCATTTCCAATCAAGAAAAAACTTGCTGGTTGAATAAAAGTAACTTTAAGTCAAAATTTGCCAGGGGTATGAATAATTTTGGGCTTGACTGTAAATACCTACATTGAAAGAAGGAGATGATCAATCACTATTTACTAAAAGTCACAAAGTACACAGCACTACTCACCCCAGTGTCTGTAGTTTACAGTTTGGACTCTTCAGTCCAGCACAGAGCAGCTTCACTCCTGAATCTCCCAGGTTATTGTAGCTGAGGTCCAGCTCTCTCACGGGTGAGTTTGATGACTGGACAGCTGAGGCCACAATTTCACAGGACTTCTCTGTAAGACCACAGCTGCTGAGTCTGAAAGAAAGAGGTGATGTGTTAATATTTAACACTTAATATTTTAACTGTATTAGTGATAGTGCTGACTGATACAGAGTGACATTGAGGATTGTAAGATCTACAATGCTCTGAGGAAGATGTCTGTGCTACACTCTCCAACTGCAGCAATTTACACCTGAGAATAAGATGTCCTGCTCAAGTCTGACACTTCTACAGCTGTGCTTCTGACCCAAATAGCCCCTTTTCCTCTGTTCAGTTCAGTTACGTTGGCCTCGGCTCGTGTTCTTACAATATCAATACAGACACAAGGTTTAATAAAATATATTTATTAAACAACAATGAAAATCCTAACTGAACAGTTTCTATCATTTAAGGAAATTGTGTATGCGTGTGTGTGTATGTGTGTGCGTGCATGTATGAGTTGGGAACAATGGGCACGCTCCCGTCTGTATGTACACGTGTCGGTAACGTGCACAGCGCTTACTAAGGATCCAAATTCCACGGCTAGGTGTGGCGATTTGGAGTAGAATATATAGTTCGTGTTAGTCGTTCCAGAGATCGCATGCAGAGATCTCGGTTAAGAGATTATAAATTCCTGTTTGTGGAAGATATAATTGATAGCTAGTATAAAGCTAATTAGCGGTAGCTAGCTAGCCAATACTGTTCATAACACAGACTATACACAGTTATACACCATTACACAGATATTGCAAATGCATTACATTGTAATTAAACAGAACATGAAACTTCCTATGCGAGTGCCTGATGTGTCCGTCTTACATGTAGTTGCTATCTGGGGATAGCAAATACCGCAGTTTGTTCGTCCAAGGGTTTGTCCTTTGGTCCGTCCGTTGTTAGAGAGGGAATCCGCTGCTGAACTTTCTGAAACGGCACGTCGTCCGAGTTTGCACGTCTGGTTTGGATGAAATTGGTTCGCTGTTGTTGGATGTTCCAGATGCTGTGAAGCAAGCTAAAACAGTGGTTCGGTGTTACCACGCAGGATGGCTGTGGATCCGTCGCGTGAAGTCGGCCAGTAATGTACTGTTCTGTGCAGGATGGTTGCTGAAGCGCTTGCCTCCGAGACAAAGCGCAGGCCTGGAGCAAAAGTTTGTTGCTTGCGTTCCGCACGCCAGAGGTGGACGAGCGAGAACGAACATGCAACAGGAGCAAGAGAGAGAGCAGAGCTCAAAGAGCTCAAAGAGAGAGC
This sequence comes from Albula goreensis, assembly GCA_022829145.1. NCBI lineage: Eukaryota > Metazoa > Chordata > Actinopteri > Albuliformes > Albulidae > Albula > Albula goreensis. The sequence continues at coordinate 38,411,006 of CM040747.1, forward strand.
GAAGCTCAAAGAGAGCGAGCAACAAGAAGGGAGGACAGGAAGTTTGTCTGTCCTTTTATTTCTTAAGTTTTATTGTCCTTTGCGTGTTTCCGGCGCTACAGTATTGGTGTACTGTAGCGGGTATGGGCTGTCTTAAGCAGTGAGACTGTTTAAAACACGCGCAGAGCCGTTGTCTAGGGACCCTACATCCCCCCTGCTTCTAAGAGCTTGGTTAAGTCCTCCTTGGAAGCACAAGGGTACCAAGCAGTCTGTGCGGGTTCAGTTCCTGTAAAAATGGTTAATCCAAAAGACAGTTCGTTGAGAGCTGGCGAGGTTCCGTCCATAATGCTGGAAATGTTTGGGCATTACATAATTGACAGACAAATACTCAGGCAATCATCAATTAACCAATAAGCCTTTGACAAATTACATTGTACAAAGTGTAACAGTGTAAACATGACTAACATACATGTGAAACCATTTGAAAAAGGGTTAGTTGTTTTGTTAGTTCGATGCTAGTTTGTTCGTGTCCAGAAGGTGGAGCACTGACAGTCTTAGCTCAAGTTTGTGTAGCTGAGTCATGGGAAGAAAAAAGTATAAGAAAAACATTTCATTTCTAAATGTGTGTTCCTATAAGGTCCTAGAGGTAAAATTAACCCTGATTCAGTTGGAGAGAAACCTCAGGACAGAAGATACAAAGATTAGTAGAGTTGTATATTACAGCGTCCGCTTACGATCTGTGTTTGCTGCCGCTTCCATGCAAATCAAAGAAACTACTGTAAACTACTCAAAATCTGCTCCCCCACCCCTCAGTGGGGAAAAGGTGTACACCTGCCAAGGTTCCCTGTTAATAGTGGGTACCAATGAGGGGACCATGAACTATCTATCTTGTTTCTACTCTATGTTTTCCGAGGGACACGGAGCAAGATCAGATAGCTTCTTGGTGAGGTCACTTATGGCATGCACTATTGACTCAAGGTCATTTTCCTCAGATGACAGTTCTTCCCTATCCGAGTCATGTTTGAATTGACTATCAAGTCTAGGTCTACCTGGCCTGTCTTCTCTCCAATTGCGACTGGCATCGGAGCGTGAGAAGCAAACAGGGCGGCTTCTAGACAAAGTAAATTTCTTTCCCCTTTGTTTTGAGTTCTTAGACTCTGAAACTTGAATGGGGTTAAGAGATTTTGAGGTGACAAGTTCTTTGGGGATTTCGGTCTTTGGGACGAGTCTGAAAGTGTCCCAGACCATTTGGGCCTCATTCCGAATTTCAAGAGCTGTGTGATTGTCTCTTGAAAATAAGGCAACATGGGTTCGAATGCAGGGGTGCAGGTTATGCACAAAAAGAGATTTAAAAGCCTGGTCTTCTTCTAAGCCTGGTTCATCTCTACCCTGGAAGAACACACTCTTCAAACGTTTGTAATAATCGCGGGGGCGTTCTGTGCGACTATGTTTTACCTCTACAGCTTGAATGATGGCTGACACCTGATCAAACTGGGGTAGGTATTCGGAGACCAATGCTTCGCAAAGCTTGGTGTAGCTATTGCGAGCTGTTGGTGAGAGCTTTTCAATGAACCCATGGATCTTCCTAGTGGAGGTTTTCCAGATTTATTTAATTTTCTCTTGATCAGTTGTGTTGGGCAAGTCTGAGAGGCAGTCATTCACTTGTCTTAAGTAGCTCTGAATGTTGAGTTCAGTGCTTTAAGGGTCAAAGTGTTCAACATCTTTAGCTATTCGCTCAAGTTGTTTCAGGCGCAAGTTGGCTGTGGGTTCAGGTGTCTGCCCATGTGGTGGAGGGGGCGGACCTGAAACCTTACTTTTGGACGAACGTGGTTCACGTTCAGTCACATGTTCCCTGCATGACTGGGAAGCCATAACTGGTAAGCAGGTGTCCTGCTTCCAAATATTGAGGGAAGGAGCTGAAAACTCGCTATCTGAATTGCTAAGAGACTGAAAATCTCCATGATTTCTCTCTGGCTGAGAGGAAACTTTATGGAAGTGTGGCTCATGTTCCCTATGTGGAAGGGAATGGACCACATGATTTTTAGAACATTCATTTTGAGATGTTCTAGACCCCCTTGGAAGGGTGCACAGAGAGACTGGTTTTGTATTCCTGAAAACAGGAAGAATCAGAAGGTAGATACACTCTCTGGTGAGAATGTTCCACTTCTCTGTCAGGGGCAAAGTGGCGTGGACGACAGTGATCAGGGGACCGATCTCTCATCTGTTGCCACAAGGCATAATTGCTATTCAGCCCATTGCTGTCTACCTTAAGGCTAGAGTCTGTTACAGAACTCACCTCTTCCCGGTGCTGATGAGGTGCAGTCAGTAAACTTCTATCAACCTTTTCGGAGGACTTGTGACCTGAGTGGACTGAGAAGTTTAGGTTAGAGGAGGTAGAAGAATTATGCTCAGAGTAGCCTGAGTCATGAAGGGACCCCCCTTTCCCCTCTTCATGATGTGGGAGGTGAGGTGCTGGCAGCTTGCGTAATAGGGTTTCCATTGAAGCGCTGCTTAGGGAGTCAGAGTGGGACCTGAGGTCGGCTAGGCTGGACACTGGACCCAGATCAGGGTGCAGAGTGTTTGTAGGCACCTGATGATACATGGCTCTTAGCGGGATTGAGGTGAGTGGGGACGAGATGTTACTTGAGGAAAGCAAACGAGGAGTGACATGCGGCTGCAGTAGTGCAGAGTGTCCACTATTAAGCCGGAAAACTTCATCCCTGTAAGAGCAGAGATCTGATTCGGCAGAATGCAAATTCTCTAGATACCGCATAGCTTTCTTGCTAACAGTTTGCAACTCTTGGAAAATGTTTGCATTTTGCACCTTCAAGTTCATAATCTCATTCCCTAGTTCCTCATTGCAAAGACGGGCTGACTTGCCTAGAGAGAGCCAATATCAAACAGGACAACAGTGGGTCTGAGGAGCCAATAAGGGAGTCACACTTCTCATTAATCAACGCAAATATTTCCTTGCTGCACTCGTCAAAACTTAGCTTATTTAGAAACTCTAAATAACTGGGAGCTAAGCTCTGGGACAAGTGAGAAAAATATTGCTCAGTGGAAACAGGTTCCATATTTACAAGGGTAAATATACTTGCTCTAACTCAAGAGTGATATCTAGAAGTTAGCTATATCAGAAGGGCATTGAGCGCCTTACAGTGCAACAAAAAGGTTACGCAATGCTGTAAATCAAAATCCAGCATACACGTAGTGTGATGAAGGGCAAGAAATGCTCCAAAATGTTGTCTAGCTATAGTACGAGGTAGCTACAGCACCACAAAGTTTCTTAAATCACACTGGCAGTAATTCCATGTAACAACAGCGAAATCACAAAATGTAAGTATGCATTAAATTCTGTTAATCAGAAAAATATTGAAAACCAGGGATATATGGACAATTATTAAATTCAGATTTAATAATAGCAATACATTTACTGCTAGGAAAATGTATAATTATCAACCGGTAATATTTGATAATACCAAATAGGTTTTTCACCAAAACGGTAAAATAGTGTTCAAACTATTATTGGCTATCAATGGAAATAACCGGACCACCGTCTAAGTTCTACGCATGCAATAAAACAATGCAACACTAGGGGCAGAATTGCACGAAAATGTTGAAGTTAGACTTTCAACTAGGAAGCAAGAGCGACATCTGGAGGTCATTCAGGAAATGTACACTCTAAAGCTATCTAGCAGAATTATAGCTGAGTGTTCTGACCTAACTCGCGAGAGTTTTGATTTCGTAAAAACATGAAACCGAGCCAAATACCAATCTCCTCACACGGGGCACCAATTATGTAGGGATTATTTAGTCCTCAGGTTAGGCACCAGTTATGTAGGAACTTGTTATATTCCTCAAACTTGGTAGCAAATATATGTAGAACAATTAATATTGTAGCGGTGAGTTCTGTTGTTGCTAAAGTTGCTAATAAAGCTGGTAGCAAGATCCTGATCAACTCAAGATGTCTCACCGCTCTCCATTATTGCCCACCGCTACAATGGTGTCAGAAGTGGGATGGGCAAAGATGAATGACATCGCAAGAGAAATTGATGAGGCTGCTACATCCTTGCAGCAATATTACAACAGCAAAAAGAAACTCAAGCTTCCAATGCACGAGTTCTCCACACAGGGCACTCGTGGTGGCTCAACTGCCTCAGTGCTGGAAGAATCTATGAAGAGCACTGCCCCTACAGGAGAAGGGGATCAACGCTGTGTTATGGGAGCTAGTGCGAGACGCCCTTACCTGCCATCACGCTGGCTCCACGGAGAAAGTGCTAGGAGAAGCCAGGAAAGTATTGCTGCCATCTCTCATAGCCCCTAGCACCAGGATAAGTTGCTTCGAGCAGTGGAAGATCTCCAGCTTGCAGTGGGTCAGCTCCTTCAACGGGACCATGCTAGCACTATTGCGCTGAAGAATCTCTCTGCTCCTCCTACCCTGCCTTCGCCCAGCAACAAGCCTAAACTCAGCCGGTTTGATGGCAAGAGCAATTGGGAAGCATATGTGCTCCAGTTCAACTTGGTTGCTGAAGCACAGCAGTGGGATCATGCCCAGCGAGCTGTTCACCTTGCCACAGCATTGGAGGGGGATGCCTTGGAGGCTCTTCTGGACATTGACCCAGCTCTTCCAAAGACTTTTGACAATCTTTGTGAAGCACTGCAGAGGCGGTTTGGCAGAGTTACTTCTACAATAAGTCTCAAACAGCAGCTAGCAACTCGTGAACGCCTCAGTACTGAACGATTAGGTCTATTAGCCGCAGACATAAACCGTCTAACACTCAGAGCTTACCCCCAGCTACCTCGCTCTGCCCGAGATGATCTGGCCCTGGATGCCTTCCTCCGAGCATTGCGGCCTTCTGCACTACGGCAACAGGTGCGCCTTGCGAATCCCAGCTCTCTGGAGGGGGCACTCCGCTATGCAGAGGATATAGAGGCAATCCTCAAAGATGATGTGACTGAAGCTCCGCGGGGGACAGTCCGTGCACTCTCTCTAGACAAGGATGAAGATATAGGCCCCAGTGAGGCTCTGGTTCGGGCAGCCACTGACAGAGACATCTCCTGTAACTTCTGCCGGCGGCGTGGTCATCGGGAGATAGACTGCTACCGCCGTAAAGCCCGTGAGGAATGCCAGGACACTGGAGCTTTAAACGGAGGCCGGCTGGCGTAGACGGGGCGACGCCAGCCCAAACCAGAAGTACCTGCCCTGACATAGAGAGAGTAGGACGATGTGGCAAGCGAGGCCGTGGAATCTATGTGTTCTGTGAGGTTGACGGGGTCCCCCTTACAGCATTGATAGACACGGGGGCCACTGTCACTTTGATTAGTACTAACCTGCTGAGAGATCGTGGGGGATGGAAGTCAACCTCTATGCACCTGGAGACAGTGATGGGGCAGACAGTGAGCATGGCAGGACATCGCTCACTATCACTACGCCTGGGCAACACAGTGATTACCCAGGAGTTCTTCGCCTCTGCTATCAGGGAAGACTGCATCCTGGGGTTTGATGCTCTAGCAGCAGCTGGGGTGTCCATTGATCCAGCTAAGGGGGCAGCTTCCATTGGCACCAAGCAACTAGCCGGGCCTCCCTGCCAGCCAGAGCTGATCGTGAGAGATACCCAGTTTCAAGCAGCGAGTACAGCCGACACCACATGTCTAGCTCCATCATCTGAAACCATGGCCGCCTTAGATCAGCTCCTCCAGCGCAGCAGTGAGGGCCTTGAGAAAGGAGAATGTGTGCAACTACATGCCCTCCTGACAGAGTTCCAGCACCTGTTTGCAGTGCGGGATAGTGAGTGCACCCGCACACCGCTAGTGGAGCATGATATCGACGTTGTAGGTGCGGCACCTATCCGCCAGCGGGTGAGACGACTGCCATTCGCTAAGAGGGAAGAGGCTGAGGCAAAGATTCGAGAGATGGCAGCAGCAGGGGTTATCCAACCCTCACAGAGTCCGTGGGCATCACCCGCAGTGTTGGTGCGGAAGAAGGACGGATCCCTCCGCTTTTGCGTAGACTACAGGCGCCTTAATGCGGTTACCCGTAAGGACTCCTACCCACTCCCTCGTGTGGACGAAGCGCTGGACACTGTTGCTGGATCAAGCTGGTTCAGTTCTTTGGACCTTCGAAGTGGATACTGGCAGGTCCCCCTCACGCCAGAAGCCAGGGCAAAGACAGCGTTCACTATTGGACGTGGACTGTGGGAATTCACTGTTCTACCATTTGGGTTGGCTAATGCCCCAGCCACGTTCGAGCGTCTAATGGAGCAAGTCCTTCAGGATGTACCACTAACAGCCTGTGTTGTGTATTTGGATGACCTGCTAGTACACGCTCCCACCTTTGAGTCAGCCCTAGGGAACCTGCAAGAGGTCTTCACTCGCATCGAGAAAGCCAACCTTCGCCTAAACCCAGCTAAGTGCCAGCTGCTTCGTCGCTCTGTCCAGTTCCTCGGACACATCGTTGGCCCAGAAGGAGTTTCAACAGACCCAGACAAGGTGACCTCTGTCCGTAATTGGCCCACACCAACCTCCCTCACCCAGCTGCGCAGCTTCATTGGCTTAGCATCCTATTATCGCCGATAATAAAGGGATTTGCTGACATAGCCAAACCGCTGACCACACTGTGTGAAAAGGGTAGGCATTTTGATTGGACTGCAGACTGCGACCAGGCCTTCCAGTCATTGAAAGCTAGTCTCACCTCAGCCCCTGTGCTCGCCCTGCCTCTCCCCACCGGGAAGTTCATCTTAGACACAGACGCCAGCAAGGTGGGACTGGGGGCTGTGCTCTCACAGATGGTAGATGGAGCAGAGAAAGTAGTGGCCTACTATAGCCGGGCTTTGGACAGACGGGAGCAAAACTATTGTGTCACCAGGCGTGAATTGCTGGCAGTGATTGCAGGAGTGAAACACTTCCGCCCATACTTGTATGGTCGCCTCTTCCACCTCCGCTCCGACCATGCATCTCTCCAGTGGCTGCTGAGCTTCCGTGAACCAGAGGGACAGATGGCTCGGTGGCTGGAGATCCTGCAGGGGCTGGATTTTAGTGTGGAGCACAGAGCGGGGAGACAACACAGCAATGCAGACTCACTTTCACGCCGGCCGTGTGATGACTCATGTAGCCACTGCTGTCGGGCTGAGAAAAAGGAAGCCGAGAGAGAGACAGTTGAGGGCACCACAGCGGCGCACGCAGCCCAGGTCAGTGCTCTTACCACCAGACAGGTCATCTCTGGTGTCTCCCACACTGACCTGCTGGCAGCTCAGCAGTCTGACGAGGATATAGGCCCTGTCTGGGGTTGGAAACAAGGTGCGCAACAACCAACTAGGCCACAGCTTACCCCATACTCCACTGTGTATTGTCATTGTCATTGCTGTGAAGCAACTAGAGGCACAGTGGGACTGCCTTGAGCTGGTTGACTCATTGCTGTACCGGAAATGGACTGACCCCCAAAAAGGCACCGTCACCCGGCAGCTTGTAGTCCCGGGACCAATGCGGGACATGGTGTTGCGCCTCTCTCATGGGACTGCTGGAGCAGGCCACTACGGGTTTAACAAGACACTGGGGCGCCTTAGAGAGAGATTCTACTGGGGACGCTGCCGCAGAGATGTGGCCACATTCTGCGTTAGATGCGATGTGTGTGCTGGAAAAAAGGGGCCAGCGGACAGGGCACGGGCCCCTCTCCAACAGCTCTTCAGTGGGTCTCCCATGGAGCGTGTGGCCATCGATATCCTGGGACCATTTCCTCGATCAGAGGCAGGAAACCGTTATGTGCTTGCAGCAATGGACTATTTTACGAAGTGGCCAGAAGCATATGCAATTCCCTCACAAGAGACAGCTGTGATTGTTGATTGCCTGCTGGAGGGCCTGTTTTCACAGTTTGGGATCCCTGAATCGCTGCACAGTGACCAGGGAAGAAATTTTGAGTCCCAGGTGTTCGCTGGGGTCTGCCACCGTCTGGGGATTGAGAAGACAAGAACAACGCCACTCCACCCCCAGAGTGACGGCCTCATCGAACGGTTCAACCGCACTCTGGCCACGCAGCTTGCTCTGCTGACTTCAGAGCACCAGCGAGACTGGGACTGTCACCTTCCTCTGGTCCTCCTGTCCTACCGCACAGCTGTGCAAGAGTCAACAGGTTTCACACCTGCGGCTCTCATGCTGGGCAGGGAGCTGCGAACCCCAGCTGATCTTGTCTTTGGAAGACCACCCGACAGGGAGTGGCCATCAACACCAGGCTTGGAGTACGTGGTGGAGCTGCAAAGCCGCATGGACCGAGCCCACCACTTAGCCAGGGAGCACATACAAGGTGCAGGGATCCGGCAGAAGCGCAATTACGACACACGCTGTGCTGGGTGGCAGCTGGAGCCAGGGGAGGCCGTGTGGGTGAACAACCCAAGACGACGCAAGGGACGGTGTCCCAAATTGGAGAGTGACTGGGAGGGCCCCTGTCTGATTCTGGACCGCCTGTCAGATGTCGTCTATAGGGTCCACCTCCACCGACGACCAAGAACCGTTGTCCTCCACCGGGACCGCCTGGCCCCTTATCGGGGTACTGCTGAACCTCCTACAATTTCACCCAGACTCCGGCGCCGCCTCCCAACACGGGGCGCAGAAGAGGGCACTCCTGGCACCGCGCTGGCCTCTCCTACAGCTGGTGTCAACAGTCAGTTGCGAGTGCAGAACGACTCCAGCCCAACTGCATTGCCTTCAGCAGGGACTGTGACCCCACGGAGAGGTTCACGCCTCCGTAGGGCACCTCGTGCCTTGCAGGACTTTGAATGGCACCGGGGCAGTGCCCAGGGGGGAGAGGGAATAGTGTAGCGGTGAGTTCTGTTGTTGCTAAAGTTGCTAATAAAGCTGGTAGCAAGATCCTGATCAACTCAAGATGTCTCACCGCTCTCCATTATTGCCCACCGCTACAATATTATCTACATCCTCAAAAGGGCGCCAGATGACATGAGGATAATGCATCGGATTCTAACACAGCGACACAAAATAATATTAATATTCTAAATAAACATAAGTGTACCAAGGTTTTACCCTTAGTAGACTCACGTGGAAATCAGTCTCATTTTAATAGTTAATCAGTCTCATATTTGATAGTTAATCAGTCTCATTTTGATAATTATGAACTATAATTATTGACACTCTAATCTATAATTAAAGATACAACAACTATCAATTCATAACGGTTGAAGGCATTACGTTCAGATTGATTTGGCCTCGGCTCGTGTTCTAACAATATCAATACAGACACAAGGTTTAATAAAATATATTTATTAAACAACAGTGAAAATCCTAACTAAACAGTTTCTATCATTTAAGGAAATTGTGTATGCGTGTGTGTATGTGTGTGCGTGCATGTATGAGTTGGGAACAATGGGCACGCTCCCGTCTGTATGTACACGTGTCGGTAACGTGCACAGCGCTTACTAAGGATCCAAATTCCACGGCTAGGTGTGGCGATTTGGAGTAGAATATATAGTTCGTGTTAGTCGTTCCAGAGATCGCATGCAGAGATCTCGGTTAAGAGATTATAAATTCCTGTTTGTGGAAGATATAATTGATAGCTAGTATAAAGCTAATTAGCGGTAGCTAGCTAGCCAATACTGTTCATAACACAGACTATACACAGTTATACACCATTACACAGATATTGCAAATGCATTACATTGTAATTAAACAGAACATGAAACTTCCTATGCGAGTGCCTGATGTGTCCGTCTTACATGTAGTTGCTATCTGGGGATAGCAAATACCGCAGTTTGTTCGTCCAAGGGGTTTGTCCTTTGGTCCGTCCGTTGTTAGAGAAGGAATCCCGCTGCTGAACTTTCTGAAACGGCACGTCGTCCGAGTTTGCACGTCTGGTTTGGATGAAATTGGTTCGCTGTTGTTGGATGTTCCAGATGCTGTGAAGCAAGCTAAAACAGTGGTTCGGTGTTACCACGCAGGATGGCTGTGGATCCGTCGCGTGAAGTCGGCCAGTAATGTACTGTTCTGTGCAGGATGGTTGCTGAAGCGCTTGCCTCCGAGACAAAGCGCAGGCCTGGAGCAAAAGTTTGTTGCTTGCGTTCCGCACACCAGAGGTGGACGAGCGAGAACGAACATGCAACAAGAGCAAGAGAGAGAGCAGAGCTCAAAGAGCTCAAAGAGAGAGCGAAGCTCAAAGAGAGCAAGTAACAAGAAGGGAGGACAGGAAGTTTGTCTGTCCTTTTATTTCTTAAGTTTTATTGCCCTTTGCGTGTTTCCGGCGCTACAGTATTGGTGTACTGTAGCGGGTATGGGCTGTCTTAAGCAGTGAGACTGTTTAAAACACGCGCTCACTGGTGATGTCAGAGTGAGCGTGTGCACATTGGTAGAGCCGTTGTCTAGGGACCCTACATTGGTTTTATGAATTTTACCAAAAAACCCCAACATAGGAACACCAGTGTCAAAACAGTGCACATCACTGAGCCATCAGCAGGAAACTAAAATCATTTTTTGATGTTTAGCTATAAACAATAAAGGTGCTCAGATAAGAAACAAAAATATTTACTGATACTTACCCGCCATTCTCTGAAAAAATTAAAGACAAATTACAGAACCAAAAAGCAATCAATATTACAGTTTACTACAGTCTGCTTTCCCTGTTTTCAGGCATCAGTCCGTTTCAGAGCTTGTTTATAATCAGGTCTGCATTTCAGAACATTCACAGTTGCTTCTGTTCAACTTACTGGCCTGAAATTCAGAACTGAATGATTATGGTTAAAATTATAACCCCAAATATTTTGCAAAATATTGTGATTACTATCATTAATCACAATCATTTGATTCAGAAAACAATACAATAAAAATAAACAATAAAAAAATATTTAATTGCACTTTATGCATCTTAGACCATGTTCATCTTTTTTCTTTGAAAAATGAATAATGCACTGATTTACAACCAAAGTTGCAACAGCTAGAAAAGCTCATTTTCAATTTTACTTGGTAATTTATTGGTCCTTAAGAGTATTTAGTTGTACAAACAACAATGATAAACTGGCATGAAATCTAAGTATTTCCAAATTCTATGTTCATTTGCCACTTTCAACTGGCCCTGACGTCTCCTGTTCCTGTACTGGCATCACAGTCCAGCATTTACCAGTGTCAAAACAGTGCACATCACTGAGCCATCAGCAGGAAACTAAAATTGTTTTTGATGTTTAACTATCAACAATTAAGGTGCTCAAACAAGAAACAAATCTATTTACTCTCTGATACTTAACTGCCATTCTCAAAAAAAAAAAAAAAAAAAAAAGACAAAATAAAAAAGCAATCAATATTCTAGGCTACTACAGTCTGCTTTCCCTGTTTTCAGGCATCAGTCAGTTTCAGAGCTTGTTTATATTCAGGTCTGCATTTCAGAACATTCAAAGTTGCTTCTGTTCAACTTACTGGCCTGAAATTCAGAACTGAATGATTATGGCTAAAACTATAATCCCTATTATTTTGCTAAATATTGTGATTAAAATTTAATTTTTAATCAAAATTATCCATCTGATTCAGGAAACAAAATTATTTCATTGCACTTTATGCATCTGAAAACATGCTCATATTTTTTCTTTGGCTCTTGGATATCAGCGCATTATTCATTTCTCAGTTACAACAGCTAGAAAAGCTCATTTTCAATTTTATTTTTGTCCTCATTTTAGTATTTAGTTGTGTTACTAGTTGAATGAATGATAATGATAAACTGGAGCCAAACCAAAGTATTTCCAAATTCTGTGTTCACTTTTTCACTTTCAATGGGCCCTGATGTGTCCTGCTTCTGTACTGGCATCTCAGTCCAGTATTTACCAGGTTATGGGTCAATGTGCTCAGCATCCAAAGGTATCACAGTCTCCTTATCCTCAAACTCTCATAATATGCTGGATGGAAAGTGGTCAGTAATTCTTTGGAAATGAGTGATTTTTCCCAGTACCTGGAAAGCCTTTGATACTTCAGTATAGTCTGTATAAATACCCACATTTTGAATTATGACTAAATTCTCACTGTCAATGTCATATATCTAGAATAAATTCATTCTGTGGCACTGTACCACTGAATTACCTGATTCTACTTTACTTTGCTGTGATAGAGGAGTAAGAAGAGAGGGATGGGACCAATGTGGACAAAGGAAGGAAGGCTGGAGAGAGGAGAAGTTTGATTGAGAGAAGGAGCTGTTTAAGGTTTCTCTGTATGGAGCCATAATCACTAACTATTTACTAAAATTCACAAAGTACACAGCACTACTCACCCCAGTGTCTGTAGTTTACAGTTTGGACTCTTCAGTCCAGCACAGAGCAGCTTCACTCCTGAATCTCCCAGGTTATTGTAGCTGAGGTCCAGCTCTCTCACGGGTGAGTTTGATGAATGGAGAGCTGAGGCCACAATTTCACAGGACTTCTCTGTAAGACCACAGCTGCTGAGTCTGAAAGAAAGAGGTGATGTGTTAATATTTAACACTGAATATTTTAAGGGTAGTCTTGATATTGCTCATTGATAAAGAGCAATATTGAGGATTGTAAGATCTACAATGCTCTGAGGAAGATGCCTGTGCTACACTCTCCTACTGCAGCACTTTACACCTGAGAATAGGATGTCCTGCTCAAGCCTGACACTTCTACAGCTGTGCTTCTGACCCAAATAGCCCTTTTTCCTCTATTCAGTTCTGTCAGAATTTGAGGCTAATGGCCCAGCTACCTTTTCCACAGTCTTTTTCAGGCTAACTCTGGGCTTTAAGCCTCACTCATGGCCCTACTCATGCCCCTGAGCCAAGTGTGTACAGCAGGGCTAAGGATGGAGTTATCAGATCCTTTTATACTGTATCTCATTATTAAAGCAAATTCCAGCCTTCAGAATAGTGAGTTACCTTGACAAGTTCTGAGAAGTTTGTATTTTCTTCCAATGACAGTAAAAAAGCAAACATTATCACACAGCTAAAGGTTCACAGGAGTAGTCACAGGAAGGCAAGGGGGTTTTTAGTTCACATCTGATCAGCAGTGCAGCGTGTCTGTTCTGATGGTGATCATTTCTCAATGACCTGTGACCAAACTTTTGATAGTTATTGGTTTGATGAATTTTACCAAAAAACCCAACGTAGGAACACCGGTGTCAAAACAGTGCACATCACTGAGCCATCAGCAGGAAACTAAAATAATTTCTTGATGTTTAACTATAAACAATTAAGGTGCTCAAACAAGAAACAAAAATATTTACTCTCTGATACTTAACTGCCAAAATAAAGACAAAATAAAAAAGAAATCAATATTCTAGGCGACTACATTGATTTTCCTGTTTTCAGGCATCAGTCAGTTTCAGTGCTTGTTTATAATCAGGTCTGCATTTCAGAACATTCACAGTTGCTTCTGTTCAAATTACTGTCCTGAAATTCTGAACTGAATGATTATGGCTAAAATTATAATCCCTATTATTTTGCTAAATATTGTGATTCCAAATTAATTTTTAATCAAAATGATCTGTCTGGTTCAGGAAACAAAATTATTTTATTGCACTTTATGCATCTGAAAACATGCTCATATTTTTTCTTTGGCTCTTGTAAATCAGTGCATTATTCATTTCTCAGAGTTGCAACAGCTAGAAAAACTCATTTTCAATTTTATTGTCATCCTTATTTCAGTATTTAGTTGTGTTACTAGTTGTATGAATGATAATGATAAACTGGTGCCAAACCAAACTATTTCCAAATTCTGTTTTCACTTTGCCACTTTCAACTGGCCCTGACGTCTCCTGCTCCTGTACTGGCATCACAGTCCAGCATTTACCAGGTTCTGGGTCAATGTGCTCAGCATCCAAAGGTATCACAGTCTCCTTATCCTCAAACTCTCATAATATGCTGGATGGAAAGTGCTCAGTAATTCTCTGGAATTGAGTGATTTTTCCCAGTACCTGGAAAGCCTTTGATACTTCAGTATAGTCTGTATAAATCGCCACATTTTGAAGTATGATTAAACTCTCACTGTCAATGTCATATATCTAGCATAAATTCATTTTTTGGCACTGTACCACTGAATTCGCCGATTCACAAATATACAACCCTATGCCAAGTGCCAGAAAATTCTGTGTCACCCTTTATTCATTGAGCTATAATTTGACACAAGGTCTGAATCATCTTCTGTGATGAGGGTTACAAGCAAGTAAATATTTTGGTTGTGCATCATTTTCCCATCTTTTGTTGTGTTTACTTGTCCTTGGTGTAACTGAAAGCAATGAACCTCTACAACAATGATACTCAGTTTTACAAGAAAAAAACTGGCCGAGTGGAGCCTGCTGGACCGAGAGCTCCAACAAACTTTTCCTCGTCAAAAGGAAGAAGCCCGGCATTCCAATCGGAAATGATGATGAAAAAATAGCTTAAAATTGATGTGGATTCCAAAATATCTGTGGTAAAACAGGATACATATTCCTTGCTTGATCGTGTCACAGCCTCCCTGCGCAGATACTGCATGCCTGACCTTACTCTGGTCATCTTTAAATTCGTCAATGTTAGCTATAAGGTTGCTGAGTTTAGTGGCGTGCGGCTGATACACTCCGTTGTTAAAATACAATTAGAAAGAAAAGAGGACTGGCGTTGCTTCCGCAGCTTGTACCCAACGCCGGAGCTTCTCATTCCGCGGCCAGCTCGCTCTTGTCGCCGGGGACGGACAGCCCGGTCTTGGAATTGCGAAGGCAACAGTTCGCTGCCCCCAGAAATCGGTTTGTTCAGCGTTTTCTAAAAGATCCCAACAGTCTGGACTGCCGGTCATTATGACTACCCTGCAGGTCATTATGACTTAGCAGTTGTTATTACACATGGGCAGTTTTGGAATTGTTCTTTTTTTCTTTGGGAATATTGATGGTGACAGCCAAAATAAGTGAAAAATTTATTTCCTAGATGCTATTCATAATGAATTCTGAGAAATCAATCCTAATCTCAACATTTAATTAGGTGGGGATTTTAAACCAGCCCTAAATTACATGGATTAATGACCTCACAGGCCCCAACAACACTGTAATCACACCTCCTTAACCAATATGATGCCTATGTTTGACCCAACCAGCATTTTAAGAGTCAGGAACCCTGATCAAATGGTTACTTGGGAGTTATAAAACTGGCCCATCTAAATCTAGGATCAACCGATGGTTTGTATCACATTCATTATGCCCTAACATTGTAAAAGTAGAAGTTGTTCCAACACCACTGTTGGACCAGAACACTATTGTCATAGCTTTAAGTACTCATGATGTTTATCGAAACAGAACACGCTCTTACTGGAAACATAATACCTCTTTGTTTGGACTTGAGCCAACTAGATATTAAATTATAACATGTTTTAATTCTGTCTGGATAAAGCAAAGCAAGAAACATTGTATGACCTTCACAGGGACCTTCCAAAATTTGAGATACAAAACCCTAGCAATGAAATCAGGTTCTGAAAAAAGGGAGGAAAATGAATTGTTATAAAGTACATACAGTGACTATAAACTAGAGGAAAATTGAACTAAATTAGCTCATTTGAAAAGCAAAGTGAGTCAACAGTACATCTGTAAAGCCAAAGGAGTTTCATAAGGACAAG
>CM040747.1:38427050-38448878 GCA_022829145.1 Albula goreensis
GTGTTTTATGTGGTTTCATCATTGGCAACAGCAAGCACAATGCTTACATTTACTACTCTGTGGCACTGTATTAGAAACTGTTGCAAGCGTACTAATAAATAGCACATAACTAGAATAGGTAACTGGCATTACACTAATATGAAACTATTTAGCATGAAACTACCATGTAGCATTTTTGAGAGAGTAGCAGAGTTGAGATAGCGTAGAATACTGGTTGTGTTCTCTTTTGTTTGGACTAAACGAGCCACCATAATATCATCAATGGTGTTAATGTGCTTGTGTGGATATGTATGGTGTGTGTAAGACATGAAATACATTTATGGCTTTTCTCATGATGCCACAACACCATTTCATGATTAAGAGTTCTTAAAGGAACTCCTTCCTGCCCATGCCTCATCCAACAGGGAGTGAGGGTGTTTTCTCAAATGATGTTCTCAGCCCCACGCTGTGAACCTTTTGCTCCTCCTATTTGCTGCCCAGTTTGCAAGTAGAGGGCACTACAGAGCAATGAGACAGATAATTTTACTGGTTTACAGTCTATTTTTACCTGTTTAGGCTGTGCTAACATTGCCTCACCAAAGTTAGCCTCCAGTCATTGTAGCATGGGTTGTTGAACATTTTAAATAAACTGATAATATAGGGAAGTGTCTCAAAATGCAGGTGTTGATTAAAACAGGGCAGGGCAGGAGAAAAGAGTAAGATCTCCAAAACTCCAGCTATGAGTGGAGCTTCCGGAGTGATAAAGGTTGCTCATATTTATAGCAAATATCCCAGCAGTGTCTGGGGAAACAGACACATGTGACACAGACAAAACTGGTCAATTATTTTTGTGGTATCAGTTTCAAACAACTGACTTTAATACTTCACTTCAGGAAAGTACAACCTTTTATCAAGCTATATCAAAAAATGGGAGACAGTGTAAGGCCATGGCTTAATCTGTACCAGCAGATAGCTGGCTTATGCTGCATATGGCAAATGCAGTTGTTACTCACTTAAAGTTTTTTGTGGATGGATGTGGAGTCACATGTGGATGGATATTTTCGCTATTTTGCAAAAACAAACTTCTTGTTTCATTAAATAGAGTCCCTTATTAATCAGTCATTTGAAACATGTTAACTGAGGGGTCTGAGCATACGTTGAGCCCCATTCTGTCTCAGCAACAGTGGCCAGTAGTTAACCCTGTCTGGATCATTTATTCACTTCCACGTTTGAGCTTTGAAATGCATTTGTGTGTAAAGTAAAATCTGATTTCTATGTCAACTGAAATTGGTGAAACTTCAAAATTGTAAACCTTTATTTCATGTTAGCTTTAGTCAAACGTGTGCACAACTTGTTTCAGATCAAACCAATTGTGGAAGAATGGTGCACATGATCAACAGCCAAACAAAGCTTTCAATCTTTTAATATGTGCACAATTTAGAACTTGATGACACACTCAGTGAATGTTTGTCATGCAGTAAAACTACGCTTTTTTAAGGCTTGAGCCTTGGACCCCCGACAGGGCCCTGTGCAGCCTTCAACCCCCCCAGCTGTGCCCCTGCCCCACCTACACCAGACTGTGTCCAGTGAGAGTGAGGTACAATGAAACAGTAGTGTAAACAATATCCTGTTTACTTACCTTGGATCAGCTGTGCATTCCCCTCTGAGGCCGATAGGGTGACCCATTGACGCGTCACTCTTCATCGATATACAGCTGGGTACAGGTGACCCTGCTCTCTCCACCAAGACCCTGTGAACAAAACATGGAGACAGAGCTTCCAGTTAACCTCATCCTCTTACGGCAGCTCAAACTCACAGCACATGGAGACAGAGCTTCCACTTAACCTCATCCTCTTACTGAAGCTCTAACTCACAGCACATGGAGACAGAGCTTCCAGTTAACCTCATCCTCTTACGGCAG
The DNA here is from genome assembly GCA_022829145.1 of Albula goreensis. NCBI lineage: Eukaryota > Metazoa > Chordata > Actinopteri > Albuliformes > Albulidae > Albula > Albula goreensis. The sequence goes on from CM040747.1 coordinate 38,428,951, forward strand.
CTCTAATTCACAGCACATGGAGACAGAGCTTCCACTTAACCTCATCCTCTTACTGCAGCTCTAACTCACAGCACATGGAGACAGAGCTTCCAGTTAACCTCATCCTCTTACTGCAGCTCTAACGCACAGAATATGGAGATCGGGATTCAAACTAGATTAATTTACAGGTTTAATATAAATTTACTGTTTCATTGATATAATGGCCAAGTTCTTTCGTCACTCCTGCCTCAATATGGAAAGCAAGCACTTTCTATCATTATTTTGCTGTTTCCTTGTGAACCCACATTCTGTCTCAGCAACAGTGGACAGTATTTAACCCTGTCTGGATCATATATTTCCTTCCACTTTTGAGCTTTGAAATGCATTTGTGTGTAAAGTAAAATCTGATTTCTATGTCAACTGAAATTGGTGAAACTTCAAAATTGTAAACCTTTATTTCATGTTAGCTTTAGTCAAACGTGTGCACAACTTGTTTCAGATCAAACCAATTGTGGAAGAATGGTGCACATGATCAACAGCCAAACAAAGCTTTCAATCTTTTAATATGTGCACAATTTAGAACTTGATGACACACTCAGTGAATGTTTGTCATGCAGTAAAACTACGCTTTTTTAAGGCTTGAGCCTTGGACCCCCGACAGGGCCCTGTGCAGCCTTCAACCCCCCCAGCTGTGCCCCTGCCCCACCTACACCAGACTGTGTCCAGTGAGAGTGAGGTACAATGAAACAGTAGTGTAAACAATATCCTGTTTACTTACCTTGGATCAGCTGTGCATTCCCCTCTGAGGCCGATAGGGTGACCCATTGACGTGTCACTCTTCATCGATATACAGCTGGGTACAGGTGATCCTGCTCTCTCCACCAAGACCCTGTGAACAAAACATGGAGACAGAGCTTCCAGTTAACCTCATCCTCTTACGGCAGCTCTAACTCACAGCACATGGAGACAGAGCTTCCACTTAACCTCATCCTCTTACTGAAGCTCTAACTCACAGCACATGGAGACAGAGCTTCCAGTTAACCTCATCCTCTTACGGCAGCTCTAATTCATAGCACATGGAGACAGAGCTTCCAGTTAACCTCATCCTCTTACTGCAGCTCGAACTCACAGCAAATGGAGACAGAGCTTCCAGTTAACCTCCTCCTCTCACTGGAGATCTAACGCACAGAATATGGAGATTGGGATTCAAACTGGATTAATTTACAGGTTTAATATAAATTTACTGTTTCATTGATATAATGGCCAAGTTCTTTCGTCACTCCTGCCTCAATATGGAAAGCAAGCACTTTCTATCATTATTTTGCTGTTTCCTTGTGAACCCACATTCTGTCTCAGCAACAGTGGACAGTATTTAACCCTGTCTGGATCATATATTTCCTTCCACTTTTGAGCTTTGAAATGCATTTGTGTGTAAAGTAAAATCTGATTTCTATGTCAACTGAAATTGGTGAAGCTTCAAAATTGTAAACCTTTATTTCATGTTAGCTTTAGTCAAACGTGTGCACAACTTGTTTCAGATCAAACCATTTGTGGAAGAATGGTGCACATGATCAAAAGTCTAACAAAGTTTTCAATATTTTAATATGTGCACAATTTAGAACTTGATGACACACTCAGTGAATGTTTGTCATGCAGTAAAACTAAGCTTTTTTAAGGCTTGGGCCTTGGACCCCCTGCCAGGCCCAGTGCAGCCTTCAACCCCCCCAGCTGTGCCCCTGCCCCACCTACACCAGACTGTATCCAGTGAGAGTGAGGTACAATGAAACAGTAGTGTAAACAATATCCTGTTTACTTACCTTGGATCAGCTGTGCATTCCCCTCTGAGGCCGATAGGGTGACCCATTGACGCGTCACTCTTCATCGATATACAGCTGGGTACAGGTGATCCTGCTCTCTCCACCAAGACCCTGTGAACAAAACATGGAGACAGAGCTTCCAGTTAACCTCATCCTCTTACGGTAGCTCTAACTCACAGCACATGGAGACAGAGCTTCCACTTAACCTCATCCTCTTACTGTGGCTCTAACTCACAGCACATGGAGACAGAGCTTCCAGTTAACCTCATCCTCTCACTGCAGCTCTAACTCACAGCACATGGAGACAGAGCTTCCAGTTAACCTCATCCTCTCACTGCAGGTCTAACGCACAGAATATGGAGATTGGGATTCAAACTGGATTAATTTACAGGTTTAATATAAATTTACTGTTTCATTGATATAATGGCCAAGTTCTTTCGTCACTCCTGCCTCAATATGGAAAGCAAGCACTTTCTATCATTATTTTGCTGTTTCCTTGTGAACCCACATTCTGTCTCAGCAACAGTGGACAGTATTTAACCCTGTCTGGATCATATATTTCCTTCCACTTTTGAGCTTTGAAATGCATTTGTGTGTAAAGTAAAATCTGATTTCTATGTCAACTGAAATTGGTGAAGCTTCAAAATTGTAAACCTTTATTTCATGTTAGCTTTAGTCAAACGTGTGCACAACTTGTTTCAGATCAAACCATTTGTGGAAGAATCGTGCACATGATCAACAGCCAAACAAAGCTTTCAATCTTTTAATATGTGCACAATTTAGAACTTGATGACACACTCAGTGAATGTTTGTCATGCAGTAAAATTAAGCTTTTTTATGGCTTGAGCCGTGGACCCCCTGCCAGGCCCAGTGCAGCCTTCAACCCCCCCCAGCTGTGCCCCTGCCCCACCTACACCAGACTGTGTCCAGTGAGAGTAAGGTACAATGAAAAAGTATTGTATGTAATATCCTGTTTACTTACCTTGGATTAGCTGTGCATTCCCCTCTGAGGCCAATAGGGTGACCCATTGACGCATCACTCTTCATTGATATACAGCTGGGTACAGGTGATCCTTCTCTCTCCACCTTGACCCTGTGAGCAAATCATGGAGACAGAGCTTCCAGTTAACCTTACTGCAGCTCTATCTCACAGCACACGGAGACAGAGATTCCAGTTAACCTCATCCTCTTACTGCAGCTCTAACTCACAGCACATGGAGACAGAGCTTCCAGTTAACCTCATCCTCTTACTGCAGCTCTAACTCACAGAACACGGAGACAGAGCATCCAGTTAACCTCATCCTCTTACTGCAGCTCTAACTCACAGCACATGGAGACAGAGCTTCCAGTTAACCTCATCCTCTTACTGCAGCTCTAAGTCACAGCACATGGAGACAGAGCTTCCAGTTAACCTCATCCTCTTACTGCAGCTCTAACTCACAGCACATGGAGACAGAGCTTCCAGTTAACCTCCTCCCCTTACTGCAGCTCTAACTCACAGCACATGGAGACAGAGCTTCCAGTTAACCTCCTCCCCTTACTGTAGCTCTAACTCACAGCACATGGAGACAGAGCTTCCAGTTAACCTCATCCTCTTACTGCAGCTTTAACTCATTTGTAATGTATTAATTAAAGTACAATCTCTTCCATTTATTCATACCTCTTGCTTTTAGGGCTGGAGTGTCCAGCGCTGGTCTCTGGCTCCCCAGAGTGACTCATTTTTGAGACAGCGCCCCCTGTCTCAGGAGACTGGAACATGCCTCACCAGAACTGACCATGAAACGGTCCTGACCCAGATCGAACAGACCTGTAAACACACAGGAATAGAAATTATAAACATTCGAGCTTCATTATCTACATTTCGTTTTTGTTCTTGAGCCCTCTGACATTTAACGTATCGTCACTTAAAAATCGCCTTGTTGCAATGAGCCCAAATTGAAGGGAAATCAAACGGCTGAACCCACATGTCAATATCACTTGGACACAACTTTGTTCAACAAGCTGAGTGTTGTGGTTGAAATGTTTCTGACATTTAAGATGGAAAATGGCCTTTGTGTGTTCGTAGGTGTATTATGGCCACAAAAAACCGATCAAAATTCAATCAACCAAATCTGAAGGGAAAACAGCTTGTGTACTGGCACCATCGTCAATGAGGTATTTAAATAATAATTTAATCTAAAAATTGTTCGTGCATGTATGTCCATATAACTTGGATTCTATAATGTTTGACCACCTTGAGAAATGTGGTTGGAAAGCTGTTGACATTTTAACAAAATACGCACTAGACTGTCCCTAAATGTTCTGGATACATATAAACACACTTTTCTGGATTAATGTTGCGAACAAATAAATATATATTTGTAAATAAATCATGGGTCCAGTAAATTTATGACTGTTTGTATGTAGATGCTGGAAGGCCCCTCATCACCCGCCTTCAGTGCAGCCTCACTGCTCTGGAATGTGTAACCACATTAATTGTACAGATATTGACGGAATTTGCCATGATATTACTGATAGTACGACAGCGATTATATTCGACAGCACAGGCTAAATTATATCGCTTCAGCACCACTTTCGACTCAAGCGCAACATCACACATAGCAGCCTATTAGAGAACTGCCTCAATGCTGCACTAAAGTAAAAGGTTGAAGATAGGGACGTTCGGCTCCGAATCAAAAGCCAAAGCGCCATGTTTAAATGACATGACGTGCACCCGTTAATGACCGCTTTTGCTAACATGCATCATTTTGCAATTTTTTTAATGAAAATATGATTATAAGGGGTAGAAGATGTTCTTGTGACATGTAGCCTATAATATTTAACATTTGATTCCATTATTTTTCATTTTTCCCCTGAAAAGTCACATACATGCAGAAAATTGACTTCCGTTAAGTGAGCATCGTTCATCATAAATAAGTACACTAACAGCATGCACAATTCAGTTCCGAGAAACAAATTTCGCCCCGGACAATCGGATTCAAAACAGTTTTGCCACAGTCTGTACGATATTAGATGAGAAGGTTGTTGATGAGAAGATTAGCAATCGGTACACAGTGATTCCGTTCAACGACTCTCCAAGCTGAAGTGGACGCTCCACATTTTTTACATTTGCCTAAATGCACCCCCAGCGATTTTATCCCGGCACACCACCCCCAAGACAGAATAAGCACCTGTTAAAGATACTTACGCCGTGAAATGTATTCCTTCTCACTTCATTCTCATCTGTCCCCTTCTTTAAAATGGCGTTTCAGATTTTTAACTTTCACTTTTACTTAGACCGAGCAGAGTAACTATTTCGTACTTGCTAGCCATTTTTACATTTTCTAGGAGAAAAAAAACGCAAACCTTTCTACTTCTGACCAAAAATATACATTTACACCGACACTCTCTGTCACACGCAGTAATTACTACGACATGTTATTCCACTTTATGCTTCTTCTCTCTCTCTCTTTACCTTACTCTTCTGTCGACGAAATGGCACTTAAGAGAAATGCTTTCACTTTCATCATTTGGACTGACCCATTATGGGTTTAGTTTCCTGACTGTAATCCCTATCGTATCAGAGCTTTTATTAAATAGCAACTACCGAATAAGTCTGCTTTTAAGAATTAGATATAACGATATACATCAGGATATAAAACAGTTCAAACATCTTGTGGTTGCATAATCTCATCTGCGTATATTTTATGACTCTCTTAAAATGACCCACAGCTGCTGCTTTCATTTCACTAATTTAGCCTCCTTCTGGCAGCATAATAACCAGAGCATTTCATATGAATGTGTGTGGCTTACTCTAAAATACCCTGTTTCAAATTTGTTGCTATTTAACAAAAGTTGTTTATTGCAGTGACTTAATTGTTTCCTAGGGTCAGATGACTTGCAGTGTTTTTGTCAGGGTACTGCAAGGACTCAATCGGAGACAGAAGTGAAAATAAACCAAAGTTTATTGCAGCCAAAATCAAGTCCACAATCCAAAAACCAGGGTCAAAAACAGGCAGAGTTCTAAACCAGTAAGACACGGCAGATGTACCAAAACACAATCCAAAAGACAAAAAGGGAAAAACAGGCGGTCAAACCAGGAAAACTCAGTAATCAAACACAAATCAGAATCCAAAACACGAGAAAACGGGAAGCAGGCAAAAGTAAAACGAGAGATCAGGCAGGCTTGTAGCGCAACAAAGGGTGAAAACAAATTGAGACGAACTCACACAAGAAAGGACAAGGCAGGGTATAAATGCACAGAGGACTAAAGAGCAAAGGAGACACAGGCGAACAACCGGGCAGGTGAAACAAATCGGCAATCAGGTAATGAGGAAGGCGGGGAAGACACGAGGGCTGCGTTCCAATACTTTTTCTCGTCTCCTCCTTTCCTACCCCGGAAATACGCCGGAAATATGTGGAGGAAAGGAGGGGAGGAAACGAGTGGAGGAAAGGAGGAATGAATCGAATATTGGAACAACTAATCCGATTCGCCCGTCATCAAAGTCGACGTCGGCTATTGATGAAGTAATAATTTCGACTGACTCCGAGAATACCAAAGCCAATCGCGCTTCTTTCACGCCTACAGCCCTTTTGATGTATTAAAATACAAATGTCAGTTTCACGCATTCTGCTCATGATTTAACATAAACATTTGTACAAGGAATAAATACATTTACCACAACATAAAGTCGCTCAATTTTACACTGGTAAAATTACCATTCGCAGCTCAAAAACGTGAATATATCGCATCAATGTGGTTATGTTTAAAAACGCAAAACAAAATATTTCCCAGTATTGTAAAATACATTGTTTACTGTTCTCCCATTTATCCTTCAGTATTAGTAAATCCCTTGTCATGTTTTAGAACTTTTCGATAGTGAAATATTCTGTGGGATGGTCTTTTAATCTGACTGGTCGTGAGCACAGTGATGTCACGCAGAAATGTGAAGACTTCTGCGGTAGGATACATCGATGTATCCTCCGTTTGGAGGAGACGAAAAAGGAGGAAAGGAGGAGACGAGATTGCGCTTTGGAACAGTGGAGGAAAGGAGGACACATAATCAGCTTCCGGGGCACGGAGATAAGGAGGGGAGGAAAGGAGGAGACAAAATTGAGTATTGGAACGCAGCCGAAGCAGTCTTATTAAGCAGTCTTAATTGTTCTGGAGGTACCAGCTGTGCCAACGTTTCGAAACACCATTCCACCGAATTTCCCCTCGTGGCATATGTATCAATAAAATGTAACATCAGTTTTACCAGCTGAAGAAATGTGGGGATTTATTTAGTTAATTAGCTAAATGCATACACTAATTCAATTGGTGTAACGTTACACACTTTACACTGCGCTGCTTAAACTGCATTGAAATAAATAACCAGGCTGCTTTTAAAGTGTCTATAGAAGAAATACGTTGTGTCACCTTAATAAGCGCATTCAAAGATAATTCAATGTCTAATGATTTAACGAAGTTACAATGAACAGGGTATGTCGCTGATTTGTGTATGCTATCAGCAGATGTTGCCATTATAAGTGCTTTGCAACAACATGGTTGTATTATACGAATAGCTCAGGTAGAGCAGCACTGGCGGTTCAAGGGGGTGGGAGGGGCAGTGCCCCCTTACAACAAGCCTGGCCCCCCTGTGTCCCCCCTAAAGTACTATTTAAAATGGGTAAAATTTTATTGTTCAGCTGCGCGCAGCGTATTGATTCGCTCAGCCCCTCCTTGCTCCGCTCTCGCACAAATACATTGACAGCGGACCCCTTGCTCACTTATACCTATGACAGAGCGGTCTGTCACATGTGCTCCATTACAGAGTGCATCCTTGGGGCGTGCTGCACGCCTCCATCCTTGCGCTGCATGTCTTGCCTTGGAGGCAACCATGTCTTCTTTACATTTTTCTTCTTGTGAACCAGAGAACTGATTCTTGAATTTGTCTCTAGCTTCATTTGTCCGTGACGCGTTTCACTTAAATTGCAGAAACGACATTTTTGGATTCATACAGCTCGGATTTAATGTTTTAATCATTGGTTGGAAAGTTTTTGACATTTTAATCTGAGAATCAAAAACGTTCAAGACTGTTCCTAAATGGTCTAGATGAATATTTTAGATATACGGAGAATTTAAAAAGCAACATCTAGGCAGCAGAGGGTGATGGGGAAGAAGTGTATGTATGCAATAAAATGTTATGTGAATCATGAATGATAGGCTTGCAAAATAAGATAGTGTGTTATGCAATGATATTTGGGTAATAAGAAACATTACAGAACAAGAGTGGAAAAGTACTGGGGAGGGCTGGTAAATAGAGACATGATAATGGGAACACAGGATAAGAGGAACTCACGAGGAGATATTGACAAGGGGAACAGGCATGTTTTCAAAGAAGGAAAAACGTTATGTACTGACAGTATAAAGGGAGTGAAGAAAATAGGAAGATAGGAAGGTGGGATAAGGACATGGGCGAGATGACCATGTATGTGTAAAGATAATGGATGATGTAAGTGCAAGATGGTTTGTGTAAATTAAATTGTTTAGAAAACAGGGACCTCCGCATGTCAGGAAGAGGAACTGCCGGACAACAGGGGTGTGAATGAAGAAAGGAGTCGGATAAAGGAGCCCATCAGAAGGAAGAACGCCCCAGGAAACTATACCATGTTCTGTATTATAAAAAGACTGGGTCAGGGAAGGATAGTCAGTCAGACTTAGCGAACTGACACACTCTGTTGTTTGTCAGGGACAGGAGGATCTCGACCCAGAGCTCTGTATGCTTTATTCATTTACTGCTTCATAAAACTAAGGATTAAAGACCGAATATCTTCTCCTATTGCTTCATTAAAAGAACACGCGGATTTCGCTCTCACATAGAATGGCAAGAATGTTGAGTAGAATGGGTAGAAATCCAACTGTGTGGATTTCTGTATGTTTCTGTAAATGCTGTATGGAAAAGTAAGGATATATATATATATATATATATATATATATATATATATATATATATATATATATATATATATATATATATATATATAAATATTCTATTGGGTGGAAAGCAAAATAAACATTTTACCATGAAAAACACTGACATGGCTGATTCAAAATTAACATTGTTTAAGGAAATATATCTACTTCAACTTAGTATAAGTCTATCAAAGAAAATATAAATATACTTTCATAAAGTACAAGTTTTAAAATGAGCACTTCATCCAGCCCAAGATGATAGATTTATGCACAGAGAATGAGCTCTTATTAGACTTCAGTCTCCATTTTACAGTAGATGTTCCACATGTTAGTAAATTAAGTTTCTTACTGATATTATACCTGATATTCCCATTCCTCCTCACAGCCCTCTTTAGCTTCTCTACAATCCCCATCACACTCCACAGTACTTACTGTGATATTTTATTCCATTTTGTTCTTTTACTCTCTTCTCCTCACTCCTCTGTCTGTGAAATTATGTTTGAGTGCAAAGGTTACTTTCAATTTCACAGGCTAAATCAGCACAATCAGTTTATTACTTTGTTGACTTTGTGAGCTTCAGTGGGTGGGGCTTATAACCCACCTTATTTCAGTACGGGCATTTTCACCTTGAACTGAAAAGCACATCGGCTACCTGTCAAATTTAAAATAAAAGATAAACAGCATTGACAGGGTATTATTCGAGGTCAAGCTGAAATACAGTGGGTTTAGGAGCATAGATAGGCAGATAGATCCTCAGCACACACTACAAATCCATCACAGTTAAATACACCACACACACTCAACACATAGATTTTCTACACACAACCCCATACAAGAGACCCTCTTTTCCCCAAACACACATAGTAGACTCTCCTACGCAAAAGCAGTTTCTACCCAAAACACACCTTCAAAGGTTTAATAAAATCTCAGTTGCTCAAGTTCCACAGGATCTGCATACAGACTAGATATATTGAAGAAGCCACAAAAACATTTCAAAGCATTGAAACCAAGAGGGTTTTCCACATCCTTCCTCAGACAGGCCAGGAAAACCTTTCTGACCACAAAACAACAGACACAAGGAAAATCATTCTGCTCATCACCACTTACTGGGAATTCAGTCAAGCAGAAAAATGGAAAATAAAACACAATATTTCCAGAACCCTGGAGAACACCAACTTGCTTCAAGACTACAAAATCATCTCAGACAGCAAGAAAAAGTAAAACTTCAAGGACCACCTGGTAAGCAGCAAACTACCAGCAATGGGCACAATACCCATACAAAGCTCAGTATTCTATAAAAAGGCTACCACATTCAGGAAAAACAAACCAAACACAACACACCTCATGATACAAAAATCACAATTCACACAAATAATTACATATATGTTTTACAATGTAACCACCGTGACATGAAATATGTATGAGAGAAAGGACACATGATAAGTACTAGATTAGTGCAACACACTGTGGTGCCAGGAGAAGTGGAGGGAGGAGCAATCTCAGCTCCTCCCACTGTACTGCTGTCAGTCTCCTGGTTCCCTCCCTCAGCCTGGAGAGTTAACTGGAGCTGCAGCAGCAGAGGCCTCATGAACAGGCAGCCTCACCTGAGAGTGATTTCAAATCAAACCAGATGCAAACACTTGCCCTCAATTGAAAGCACTTATTAAACACTAACACTAACTTCAAACACTTCATACAGATCCTCAACATCTACCACATATAATCAACACACAGATTTTAGTCAAAACCACTTGTACAGGACCCTCATTTCCCAAAACACCCACACCAGACACCAATGTTTATTTTAATGACACAGACACACAAGCACACCTTCAAAGGCCTGATCAAACCCCAGCTGATCAGGTTCAACAGAAACTCTACACAAGATGCTGACTTTGAAAAGGACACCAGAACCCTCTTTAATGTCTTAAAACCAAAGGGTTATTTCAAATCAAACAGAACCTGATCAGGATCCTGGGAATCACAGACCTGCTTCAGGACTACAGAATCATCTCAGTTCATAAAAAAATCTCAAAGACCATCTGGTAAGAAGCAAATTCCCAGAAATACACACTGTACCCACACAAGGCCTGGTATTTAACACAAAAGCCAGTGCAGTAAAGGCCAATATTACAAACATGACGTACCTAATCAAACAGACAAATACAGTTAACACAAGATACTGAATTAATGTAATCACTGTGGCATTAAATATGTAGGTGAGACAGGGAACACAATCACGACTAGATTAGCACAACATGTGTATAACATTAAAAACCACAGAGACACTGACACACACCTAAAGGCTTAGTTCCTTCACCATGAACTTGAGGCGCTTAAAAAATCCAGCCTTCAAACAAACACTAACTGGACACCATATGATTGACACAGGGCAGAATAAAATTGGATTATAAAATTCAAAACTAGGTCCTGTGAAGGACGAAACAAACATTGAAACAAACTACCCTGAGTGATGTATGGGAGCCATTTCTGTACCAGAACACTCCCATAATGCTCCCTGTCTCTCACTCTCACAAAGCAATTGTACTTATTTGACCAGGTTTATTGGCCCACAGTTTATTGGCCCAATTGCCTCCACCCTTCCAGCCTTTGCATCTTGCAGGGCTATGGAGTTCTGTAGAATATTTTCACTGGGTTTGGGGGAAGGGGGGTCTGCATCTGCAGTTTTGTTAGCCTGGGGATGTGCATGTTTTGTAAATTGATACATAGTTTGTTTTCTAGGACTGTTTTGTGGCATGGTTGAAAGGAGCACTGGTCCTCTCAACCATAGGAATCCTGTTAGCCTGGAGGGGTTCTTATACACTGGAAATTTGAACATGTTTGTTTGCCAGTTGGACAAGTCCTTGGACAGCTGAGTAGTCTATTTGGATTAATTTTATTTTATTGTATAACAGCTTGTTTTCTCTGCATTCAAATTGATCCCATACATAAACTTTTTTTATGATCTTTGATAAAATACATATTTTTTGTCTATTAATATATTTGACAAACCAAATAAATGTATACCGGTATATGTTCTGGAAAAGCCCATATAACGTATTAAACATTAAATATTTCTATATTTATCATTAAAAATAAAAATTTTTGGTAAATTAAACACCATTGTGAAATGTGCAGGCCCACTTTGTGGTAAAAAGGAAAGCTAAGACTTAAATTTTTTCTGTTAATTGGGTTTTAATGAGGTCAGAGGAAGTGAAAAAGACCTGAGGAAAAACAAAATTGGTTGATCTTTAACTTTTAACAATAATATTTAAATGTACAGCACTGGGGTCTGTGGGACCCCAAACAATGAGGAAGTAAAGCCAATTTCAACAGAAAACAAGGGGTTAATTACCAAAATGGCAGCCTCCTTTAAGTCATTCACCAAAAAACTTTCATCAGAACCGAGGTAAGGATGAATTGTCAGGCATGAATTGTAAAGAGAACTTAAATTAACATGGAAGGGATTGTGACAGTAAAACGTAACAACAAAAGCCCAATGACAGAATCAGCTTAATAACTTAAACATGATTTCTAGTTTACATGTTTTTGGATTGGCCCTCAGACATTTGATTAAATTTTATGATTAAATAAATAAATCATGCTGATAGTCAAAAGTTATTGTTTGAAGGAGAACTGCCTTGTCAGTGTGCTCTTTTAAGGCCTTTTTATGGAATTGTTTTGAATAACTTGAATTTTTCACGATGTGTACATGGTAAAAACATGTTTTTTGTATTGTGCTTTTCAGAGCTGATTAATCAATGTATTTTAAATTGATTATTTGTTGAAGCTTGAAAATGTATATATAAATATTAGTTTATTACTCTCTTGTTTTGTGTCTGTGTTTATCAAACATAACCTTTAAGGGAGGGAAACACTGGGCTGCTGGCAGGAGACAGAGCTGTAAACCAGACTGACTGGTTTTGAGTTTCATGATCTTGCTTGTCTTTTGACACATTTGAAAATGGTAAAGTTTTTAGTAAATCTAAATCAATCCATCATTATCAGAACTGCAGATTGAAACCACTTGGTTAAGTGTCCAAGAGAGTGTTTGATAATGCAGTGCTTATAGTACTGCCATACACAGGGCACATCAGTCAAACATCCATATAGGATACTGACTAGAATATATGATGAAAGCTAATGCTTATTCTATCAGACCTCATAAAATGGATTATCAAGGTTAACATCAATGTTCGTACACTGATTATGTTATAAAACCTAAAATCCATGCTACAATACAAAATACATTACAAAGGGTAGCATGTATGCAAAGATAATGTATAAAATGAATCATAAATCTAGCATGGTTGCTAGAATATGGTATAAAATTGATTATTAAAGCTAATATCCATGCTAGGTTACTGTGTAAATGGATTATAAATGCCAACAGAAGAAAATGTAACTCTCAGACTACATGGCTCATGGTAAGTTACTGTGGTACTGAACATCATTTATGAACTTTTTAATTGTCATATTATTCCATCATAGAGTACAACTTCATGGTAATTTAAGATTTGATCACACAAAAATAGGAACTTATTTTATAATAAAGGAAATTAAAGTTCTGTCAGCGATCTCGTTGCCCTGAGCAGATTTTTTAAAACCTGGTGGCATGTTGAAATATATTATTAAGACTGTACTCACCTGCACAGAGGTATGTATTGCTGAGACCCAGTTTGTTCTTCTCTAGTTCTGAACTGAATCTGATTCTGTCTGTATTTTTATCATCATGGAGATCTGCGTATTCTCCTTTCAGTTTGAACTTGAAGAATGGAATGCCATCTGACCAGTTATGAGTGAAGACAGTTCCAGTAAATCTGCCAGTAAACAGAAAGACACTTTCACTTTCTTACATTTAGTATTTGCTCATCATGGGAGTCTCAGTTGGTATTTTGATCAGAAAGAGAGAGACAGATGCACACTGCTCTAATTGTTCCCCAAATGTGGATTTATATAAATAAAATGTTCTGCACTGTTGTGAAAGATCACAGTCTTTGTTTAGGGCTGGAAGAGAGACACAGCACAGCAGCCAGAGTACAAACACTCTGAGGGGTGGCTCCCCTTCCAGTCACATGTACTCTAGGTGGCTGTATGAGGATACTGTTACATATTTACATACCTGGGCGTGATCTAGCAAAATCAGGAGACATCATGTAGCTGCAGTTATTGTATGGTATAGTTTAGAAGATTTTAGACAGTGATGCATGCAGTTTAAAGGAGGAGCACAGTACAGGGGTTATACAAGGTGACAAAAACCAGAATACTGAAGATCCTCACCATAGCTTATATACAGCAAACTTTCTTTTAGCTTCCACACCCCCCTTTTGCCTTTTGGACAGTAATCATCATGTATGAGCACCTTTGGCCCATGGATCTTGAGACCCTGTGCAGTACACAATCTTTAAAGCATGTTTGAACAGGTCATATTACACATTCACACTCATAGTGTCTGAAGTGTTTCTCTTCATCCTCATCCAGTGCAATCCCAGCGAGTGACAGGAGAGGAACATTCACAGACTGAGAGACCATATGCACAGCAATCACCTTATTCACACATGCAGAACACAAAGCTTTCCTGCAGGCAGTTATACACTCTAAGACTATGATACAAAGCACAGCAAACAGCTCATATCACAACTCTTCAGCACCTAATACATTCTCTAACCAGCTGCTGACGCCCAAATCACCTGGATTAAGGTCACCATATTTATGATCCTCATCTTCTTGGTCTCTGTGAGACTCAAACACATCCAGTGACTCCCCTGACAGACGCTCCTGGAAGAAGGAGAAAATTAAGACAAGGAAAAGAGGGACAAAAAGGCATTTCTGTGACAGCCCCCAATAAAAAAGAGGTAAATATAACATCTATAATACTGTAATTACACACACATTGACATTGGCTTCCTTGTTACTATGTCTCATTTAATTTGTCCCATAAAATGACCTTTTCAGCACTTTTTCATCTTAATATTTTAAAGTAATCCTCTGTGCCTCAAGCATTTTGCACAAAGATAGCTAATTTCACCTTTGGTCACATTGGTCTGAATGTTGCAATTCATTGTAAGTAGTTTCTGAAATCAGTGTTGATATATGATGATGTAGCTCTGTCATAAACTGTGTTTGAAAGTAAAGTCAAAACTACCCATATTATCATATGGCATTAGTGCTACTGTCTGTACTTCCAACCTTTGAGGACTTCTCTGTAGAGGGTACACTTCTTGTTTGGAATACAGTCCTAATCTCATTCATCTGTTTTTCATATGCACTGATTTAACTGACTTCAGAATGTTAGGCCAGAGATGTCAAGCTCAAAGATATGATTCAGTACATTCTGTCCCACAGTCCCTCAAAGCTAAATGAATGTTCAGTGTTGATTCACAAATTTAGGAGAAAAAAACAGTCCCAGCAGCTAGGAAGTACGTGGTCATTCATAATTTCTATCTGTCCTTTATGGTCAATTCTGCATCAGTTGTCCATGTTCTACATTTGAACTCCCTTCCCATTATGACATCATAGTTATGAAATGCCATTTTATTCATAGTTAAATAAACAAAAACTTTTATGAAATTACATAATAAAATGGATGATAAATTAGTCGAAAAATTGTGAAATAATTAAATAAATAATACTCAACCCATTATGATGAAATATTATTTCAGCAAACTGATTTTCACATTACCATTATCATGTTTAAATTTTACATCATAATGATGTAGTAATTAATTATTTGATCTTTATTTCATAACTAGACATAGAATTCCAGAAGAAATTCTGTTTGCTTGCCAAAGGCTTTAAGAGAATGTTTAAAACTGTAGACTACCTACTAAAACTTAATAATAAGGCTACTATATAATACTATAACATTTATTATAATAAGACTACTTATTATTTGTATATTGAAACTTCAAGCAGGTACAGTAAGCACTGAATTAGTAGCAGCTGGAGAACTAGAAGCAGTCAAAGAACAGCAGAACTTTCTGCTCAAAACATGAATTATTCATTTAAGATCATTATACCTGAACAGCATTGCAGTGTCATTATATCTGTTAGGCTACAGTATCACACTTGTACACAATACATTATAATATCTGTAGGCTACAAGGCAGTATTAATATAAACAGCAGTGTTTATCATTACACTTGTGCAGTCAGTACTACAGGTATGCATTAGTTGTTTGCTAGCAAAAAGCCAAAGCAGCTAGCTAGCTAACCTGAATTCTAACAGTAACATTAGCTTGCTAACTGTACACTTTATAGATAATGATGCAGTTATAGCGCACATATATTACACACAACGCACTTTATACAACAGTTAGTTCCGACCGCGCATTGTGATTGTCCGAGACAAATTCCATTAGTGCAGTATAATAGCGAGAGATAACGTTATCCCAGTATCTTTGTGTCAAAAGGAAAGTTATTTCAAAATGTCAAGTCCAAGTAAGGTAGCTAGCATGCTGTATTCTTTGGATAATGTTATTTTGTCAACTACCTTAAAATTATCGGAAAGTAGGTAGTACTTACGACTGTTAGTGGTGAAGTGGTATAAGTTAAATTAAAACTAACAATACATGTTATCACTGTCGCTCCGTGTCACTAACGTTAGCTTGTTTGTTGTATTACACAAATATTGTCAACGGACACCGTTTTTTTAAAGCTTTATAGTTTAAAACAAGTAAAAATGTTATAGTTTAGATAAGTACAAACAACGTAGCCAGTATTATTCAAGTTAACAAATTTGGTATGTCTAGTTTAAAAAGTAGATAATATTTAGAACTGCAAATCCTTACCGCTGAAGTAGTTCATACAGTTCAGATACTGACACATTAAATCCGTTTGTGAGCCGAGCAGCGACCGTTATAATTGTTGCTTAGTAACGTTAGCCACATTAGCATGCTCAACATTCCACCAATGTTAAGTCAATGGAGGCCAATTTTTTAAAGCTTAATAGTTTAAAAAGTATGAATCATATAGCTTAGAAAAATACAAGCAACCTGACTAGTGTATCCACGCCTCTGGTGGCCAAGTTTGGTATGTCTGTCTTAAAAACTGTACGAGGAGATAGTCTGAAAGAATCAGGAATAATAAGAAGTTAAAATTCCATAGAGGAACAGCAGTTCGCGCCTTCGGCAAACTAATGACATATTAATTGATAGCTGTTTGTATTTTAAGAACATTCCTTTTGTGACATCATAGAGGCTGAAATACTGAAAATTCTAAACTACTTGAACTGTTGCTGGGAAATAGAATGATGTGAATTCTGTCCAATTCTATGTTCTAAATGTAAAATAACAAACACAGTAAGAGTTTACAGTGCTGAACAAACAAGAGTTATATAAGAGCACCAACAGCAGTTTAACTTACTCTATGATGTTGAAGCACATTCCAGCACAGTTGTTTTTATGATGGTACAGAATTTGTATATGATTTAATTTCTGGGCCAAATGAGGAAAATTTTGAAAAAAAAAAAAATGGATGTGTTATTTATGCAGTTTTAAAATAAAAGTGTTCATATGGGCTATTTAGAAAATATAGAAAAATATAATACACATGAATAAAAATGTAAAAGTCTCTCTGTTAACTAATACAGGAAGTGACATCATGTTGAAATGTATTTTCATTGCTTATTTGCATACATTATATAATTTTATGATGAAATATTACTTATATCTCATATATTGTAACTTGCATTTTTACAAAACCAACAAAAGTTGATAAAGGGACATCAAATTTTATAGGACTGTGGTGCTGGGAGAGGTGGAGGGAGGAGCAAGCTCCTCAGCTCCTCCCACTGTACTGCTGTCAGTCTTCTGGTTCCCTCCCTCAGCCTGGAGAGTTAACTGGAGCTGCAGCAGCAGAGGCCTCACAAACAGGCAGCCTCACCTGAGAGTGATTTCTAATCAACTCAGCTGTGAGCACTTGCCTTCAATTAGGCCTTCTGTTTAAGCACAGCCTGAGAGGCTGAACGAGGAATTCTTTTGGGTTTGGACTGGGTTTGTGTTGATTGTGTTTTCCCTGGCTGTGCTGTTCAGTTTTATTGTTGCCATTTGTTTTGTTTGGTTTTCCCTGGGAAAAGGGTCAAATAAAAGGCCTTTGGACACTTCTTGTTTAAACTTCTGTGTTTTTCCTTCCACTCGCCACCCAGCTCAGTGGCCACACCAGCCACTGTGTCACAGGACTCATTATTCATTTCTCTGTGTATTTCTCATAGATGATAACCATATAAATTTGAAAATGTAATACTGATGCGAAAATGCATGAATGACCCTATTCTTGAATCAAACGTATTGGCTGACAATTCTTAGGAAACAATCCAATGTACTTCAAAAATCCATGAAACTTATTCATGGGTTTCATTTGAAGTTATAAATGCACATACACACAAAACCTGTAATATATTACACAGTACTCATTATGGCTTTTCAAGTAAAGGTCTAAATGACTATTACTTTGCAGTAATGGAAATGCATTATAGTACTCTTTATATTACTGTGTGTTGCTCTCACCCTACACTGAGAGGCACTCCTGAGCAGGAACACATCAGATCAGAGCTCGATTATTCCCCTCTCAGAATTATCCAGTTTAAATGAAACTGAGTTATTACCAATCAGGATAATGTTCAGATCACATCCAGTTAATTTAGCATGTTTATGTAGGAAAGCAGCAAAAGCCTCTTTCACTGTAGTGCAGAAACAGCAATGGCTGCAGAAGCCAGACCTGACTGGTAATTTAATACAATGGGAATCAATCACAATATGCATTACTTGTCAGTGCAGTAGTGATAGAGGATAACTAACTTACAACTAACTTAACCCATAGTATAAACTTTAGGTTTCTCAATGCAATTTCACCTGCTCAAAGGCTAATGCTGCATCTATAGAGATGAGTCAGAGGAGGGGTGCATGTGCTGTTTAACAGGGGTACATGTGAGAAAAAGAATATGATGGCAAAATGTGAATTATGTTGGATTGGATTGTGATCCTGCTGTCCAGACACTGTTACACCAGTGTTAAACTGCTCTGTGTGTGTCACAGCCCATAAGCCCTAGTCTGCCTCCACAGCACTGCTGGGCTACAAGTGCCTGCTGTACCCAGGAAGACCATTTGCATAGAGAAGACACTTTGCATTGGCAGCACATGCTTCAGTGCTCTGGGAGTGTTTATAGTCCTGTGAGTTTAACACTTGATGACTGTGAGCTGTCCTTCATGGCAACAGAACCCACAGCAACAATGACTTTTATCACCATCTTCATCTGGACACTTGCTTTCTGCATTCAGGGTGATATTTGTGAAAAATATTCAAATAGATATGATGTCTTCAATTTTAATTGAATGGTGGTATAAAATGTAAAGTAACTGTATGAAATAACTGTCTGGTGTAACATCCTAATGTGCCAATGGATAACATAAATATTTATTTTTTTATTATCCTTTCAGAATCCACAGGACAGGTGACTGTGACTCAGACTCCTGCTGGTAAATCTGCTCTCATTGGAGACACTGTCACCCTGAGCTGTAGAACCAGCACTGCTGTGTATAAAGACAGTGATGGGGATCATTACACATTCTGGTACCAGCAGAAACCTGGAGAAGCTCCTAAACCCCTGATAAAGTATGCAAATCAGCGTATCTCAGGGATTCCTGATAGATTCAGTGGCAGTGGATCTGGGACTGACTTCACTCTGACCATCAGTGGAGTCCAGGCTGAAGATGCAGCAGATTACTACTGTCAGAGTGCACACAAGATCAGCAGTAGCTGGGTGTTCACACAGTGATAGAGAGCCATACAAAAACCTCCCTCAGTCAGACTGCACAGAGACTGCACTGCTGCAGCTGGGACCTACTGCAGGTGCTGAGGGGGGAGGCACTGACCCAGAATACTGCTGTACTGCCAGCAGGGCTCTAGGGGGCGTAAGAGAGCTAGTAAGACTGAAAATAACAGATATGTGATTCACATTTAATGTGTGAAATAGTGATACATGAATAGTTAATACACTAAGGCACAAACCACATAAACTCTCTCTCTCTCTCTCTCTCTCTCTCTCTCTCTCACACACACACACACACACCATATACAGCATACAGTCCACAGATAGCTGGTGTCACACTGTTACATCTCCATAATAATTACCAATTTCTACACTTTGTAATGTAGCGACATATTGATCAAAGTTATGTTAACCTTGTGACAGATTTGTCT
>CM040747.1:38449378-38615822 GCA_022829145.1 Albula goreensis
GTCATGGCTGACCATTTAAGTGTTCCTAATCCCTCTGGGGAACTTTAAAAACATAAAATATGAATGGGAATATACTTTACTTAGCACTTTACTCAAAATAATTTCTATGGGTGCCAATAATTGTGGCACACATATTTCAGAGAAAAATATTATATCATTACAAGATTTTGATTTTCCTTTCAATCATTTATTTCTATTCTAGAATAGAATAGATTTGTGTGAATATTTTGAATTAAAAGGTAGAACAGAGTAGAAAGTTAGGTAGAACAACAACTATGTAAGTGTATAAGTATGTGTATACATATACTGCTATCCTGCCGGTCACTATTGTTGCCATCAACATGTTTCATCATGTCTCATTCTATGACCACTCCAAACAAAGCTGAGTAATTGCAAATATATCAATACTAGACACCTTAAAGATGATGTGTACCAAAAATCTTTGTCCTACCTTTATGTTAACATACTTTACTAACCTTTTGTTTGGGAGCTTTGATTCTGCCATGCTCTTGTCATGGTGCAACCAAGAAGTAAACAGCTCTGGTCATTTGACAATTTGCACTAAACATGTGACACTGCACACATTTTATTGAATCCCTTCATTATTTCAATATTTGTTGGAAATGCATTGATACATCATTCTGTAACATTTTTAGCGCCTTATAACTGAAAACCTTTTTTTACGTTCACTATTATGGCTGATCAGATAAAATGGCTAACTAACCTGCAGTCAAGAAACTGTTTATGTGTTGCTTGACAACACAAACTTGGGGAGGAGTAGTTCTGTCCTCGAGGTGAGGGAAGCTTTCTTTTTGGTTGAAAGAAATTGGGAGAACAGTTAGGATTAGGTACCGATAGTGAAGAAAGAAGGAGAAGATGAGGTGGAGATGGGGGAGGAGGAGGTCTTGCTGTTATCATATCACACTCAAGGTCTTGCTGAATATCGGCAAGGCTTATCTTTGGCACTCGGGCTGAGGCCTCGTGCCTATGACCGAGGTGTGATATTACTTAATTATTCTTGTAAATTTACAACATAGAATTGGACAGAATTCACATCATTTCTGTTTCCCAACAACAGTAGTAAGTTCAAGTTGTTTAGAATTTTCAGTATTTCAGCCTCTATGTCACAATACGTATGTCATTAAAATGCAAACAGCTATCAATGTATATGTCATTTGGACTTGTAATCGATTGCAACGATATCTTACCAAAATGTACCAGTCGCTTATAGGAGAAGACCATATTGTATTCCACCACTATGTTCTTGGACAGTTAGATCCTTCAGACTTGTAAGTAGATACCTAAAGCTTTTCCTCAAATGCAGTGTCTCTCTGTCATTACTTCAAAATTAATTGATCAGTTCTGTGTCTGAATCAAGAGACACGCTGCCAGTAAATTCTGTGCCAGAAATTACAGGAGTTTTAATATTTTACATAAATATAGCTCATTGAGCCAGCCAGGTATTTAACTCAAGTAAGGGTGTCATATCGTATATTTGAATGGCTGGTGCTGGAACAAACTTGTTTAGCCATAAGGTGCTAGTATTTCCGCTCTAAATTACTTGCAGTTCACACATAATTGTAATAAAATTGGCATTATGAAATAAATTTTCATTATGAATGAAAACAGTTTGCTTGAAAAAAAAAAGCCATTTGGAAATAAAATGTATTATTATGAAATGAAGATCAAATAATTAAAACTACATTATTGTTCTGGTCTTAATTCTTTCAATTTGGCTCCCCCTAGTGGTGCTGTTGTAGCTGCTCTTGTATTGTTAGAATTAACCTGTTAATCTATCCTCCATTTTAGAGAATGAGTTCGGTTAGGAAGATCACATGAAATAGTGCTAACGGATGTCATTCACTTTTTATGAGTCTTCTCAAAAATTTTTGCCTGTGGTTGGACAAACACAATAAAAATGGCGAAAGAACGATCACCTCCCTTGAACCGCCAAATTATGTTTACTGGCCAATCACAGGCTGAGAGAGAAAAAATGGAATGCATTGAGTTATTCTGACTGCCCCCGTTCCTATGAAAGACAAGAAGTGTTGTTCCTCACCTGAAGGACTCATGGGTTGCTTTTGGGCATTCGATTTTTCAGAGTTGAAAAAAATGATTATTGTACCCAAGGGGTTTTTATTTATTTAAAAGTGATTTTTTTTTATTAATGATAGCGAGGTCTTCCAACATTACATTTCCAATATATTTTTTATTGTCTTCCTTTTTCCTCTCAAAAACAGGGGAGGAGCACCCTCCCTCTCCTCCATTGACCAGTCTCTTCTGATATATATATCTATTCTTCACTGTCTGTTATGGACCAGCATAATTAACAGTAGAATTGATTACAATATTTGGAAGAACAGATACCTTAAATTGTTGTATAATATTGAGTCTTGTCCTCAATGGCAGAAGACAAAATAGGTTTTCATGACAGTTATGATTTAGTTATGTTTAGCAGACGCCCTAAAGCACAGAAAATTCTGTTTATAAAGCTGGCTGTTTATTGGAGCAATCAGGGTCACATGCCTTGCTTAAGGGTACAACAGCAGTGCCTACCTGAGAATCAAACCCTGTATCACTAAGTTTGACCTGCTGCAACATAACCATTACACTACACTACTGACATATGTTTGTCAGATTAAATAACATGTTTAATTGATGCATTTCAGGGTTGCAAATGAGACACAAAACTATGAAATATATACTGAGCTGTACCATTTGCAGGCAGCATGGTGGCTCAGTGGTTAGCACTGTGGCCTCACAGTTTCAGTGGGCAGGCACAATGGGCAGCAGTCCCTGTGTTGAGCTTGCATGTGTTTGCCTGGGTTTTGGAAGTGCTCATCTGTCCAGGATGTCTCCCTGCCCCTTTCCCAATTCATGCTGGGATAAGCTCCATCACCAGCCCCAATTTTTCTGGTTAGTTTTTTGGGGGTTAGCTTAAATTACAGATTGAAGAATAAATGCCTTTAATTCCTAGGTTTTCCAGTTCTGTTCAGGTGCACATTGATTTGACCGTGGTGGTAAAAAGGGGTCTGTGGTCTGACAGTGAATGCACTAATGTCGGAGGGGTCCATATCAGTGATGGCATAGTTGACTACACTAGCCCTAAGAGCGGAGTAGTAAGTGAAGCTCCCTAAAGAGTCCCCTCTGATCCTGCCATTACGCATGTACAGGCCTAAGGCTCCACAGAGACACACTAACTCCCTACTGTTTTTGTTCACAGCACAGTCAGGGCTGTTTCTCTGTGGTACAGTTGGTGTTTGGTTCAGGGGGTTGTGTGTGATATTCATGTCTTACATCAAAAAAATTACATACACATACCTTTAACATTTATAATATAATTTTATTGTAATAAAATAAAACATGATTACACAATAGTTCTTCAAATGAACCTGCTAAAAAGCCATATTGTTATATACAGGATTGAACTTGTACTGAGGTAAACTGGAGACATCTGAAACTGTGTCTCTCTCCTACCTCTACAACTACCTAGTGTATCTATGTACAAATCTGTTTGTGTTTCCACAGGCACATATGTTTAAAAATATATAAAATACTGTTTGTGTGTGAGCTATGAAACAGAATTTAGTTGAGTGTATATCTATGTCAGCGTTTGTGCATGTTATGTGTGCACGTGTACATTTGTGTTTGTGAGTGAACATGCATTTTTTGGTGTGTGTGTGTGTCTATGTATGTATGTATAGGTGACTGTGTGTAAGAGAGTGAAAGTGTGTGTGTTTATGTGTGGGTGGAAGTGTCAGCTGCAAACACAGTCTTTTTTATTGTGTTTACAGTTGTATCAGTGTGTTTGTGTGTAGCAGTTCCGATGTGAGTGTGTTGATACATCTGAGACTATGAGTGTGTGTGCATGTATTTTACAGTGTTTGGAGTGTGTGTGTGTGTGTCTCTACTCCAGTTGGCACATGGACAATGAGGTGTTATACCCATACAATGTAAACCCAGCACAGAGGGGTGTGTGTGTGTGTGTGTGTGAGACTCTACTCCAGTTGGCACAGGGACACTGAGGTGTTATGTCTCCACACTCCAAACCCAGCACAGAGGGGTGTGTGTTCAGTGAAGCTGGTGTGGAATCTGTGCAGGAGGGTCAGTGTGTCAGAGTCAGAGACGCTGTAGAAGGACAGAGTGCCGGCCAGTCGGTCCACACACACTCCTACTCTGTACACACACACTCCTTCACCATCATCATCATCACACACTCCTACTCTGCGGTAGGGGGCAGGTATGTGTGTTTCATTATTATCGTGACAGACAAAGTAACTGTGTTTAGAGCAGTACAGACTCCAGGAGTTTTTATTCCGTCCAAACTCACAGTCATCATCCTCTCCTTTCCTGCTGATTCCTTTATATGTCACTGTTGTATAAACCCCTCCCCTCTCAGACACACTCCACTCAGCCTCCCAGTAACAGCGTCCAGACAGACTCTCTCTGCACAAAACCTGGTGCCAGGGGTCAAATCTCTCTGGATGATCAGGATATGGCTGCTGCTCTCTCTCTGTGTTTGTCACCTTCCTGTTCCCCTCAGACAGAGACAGGAATCTGCTCACTGTGTTTGGATCCAGTGTGAGCTGACAGCCATCTGCAAACCAGAGACATTAATGAGACTAATTATCATTATTAATATTTATCTCATTATGTGTGACTGAGTGTGTGAGAGAGAAAGAGAGAAACAGGGTGGTGCACCCTGTATGTGTGTGCACCTCTGTGTGAGTGTGTTCATGTGTGTGTTTGGAGTATGTGGGGTTGTTTGTGTGTGAGTGTATGTGTCTAAATCTGGGTGAATGTTTGTAAACACCATCTGCAAACAAACACAAACTGAACTCAATGACCATGAAAGAGAGAAAGAGAGTGTGAAAGAGAGAATGGTGAAGAGAGCGACTGGAAAAAAGAGTTGAAAATAGATGTGAAAGAAAGAGCGAGAGAGGGAGGAGAGGAAATGGAGGGAATGAGTGTTCAGTGCTGACAGACTCACATTTCTTGGGTCCTGGTTTGTTCCTGCTCTTTCCTCCATGGTCCACACTGTAGGAACAGCAGAACACACAGTGACTGAGTGACACACAGTGTGGAAACTCTCTGTACTTACAGCAGTGTGTCTATGAGATGCAGTGTGGAAACTCTCTGTACTTACAGCAGTGTGTCTATGAGGTGCAGTGTGGAAGCTCTCTGTACTTACAGCAGTGTGTCTATGAGGTGCAGTGTGGAAACTCTCTGTACTTACAGCAGTGTATCTATGAGGTGCAGTGTGGAAACTCTCTGTATTTACAGCAGTGTGTCTATGAGGTGCAGTGTGGAAACTCTCTGTACTTACTTCAGTGTAAGTGTGTCCAGTTTAGCAGCAGAGAGCGCTCTCACTCCTGAGTCTCCTGGGTGATTGTAGCTCAGATCCAGCTCTCTCAGGTGTGATGGGTTTGAACGCAGAGCTGAAGCCAGAGAATCACAACCTCTCTGTGTGACTCGACTGCCTGACAGCCTGCAGAGAAAAGGAGACCAGCTCTGGACAAACACACCTTACAGAATCTGAATATAAAATGAGAGGGTTGTGGAATTAGTCTTATACATCTAATTATCATTATTTTAATGAGTGGGACTGACTCATTTACTTTTATATAAATGAAGGTATGCAATTAATATTGTAATACTGAATGAATAATTTTCAGAAGTAACAATTCAGTATTTTATTCCCTTATGAACACTGAAATTGCTGTTGGAAAATCACACATTTTAACATCACAGATTGACTGTGCAAAGTGAACAGAAAGCTTTAGCCTGAGTCTTAGTGGGATATTTAGTCACATTTGAGCCCTTCATGAAAGAGGGGGTTTGTGTTTGTTGCTCACCCCAGTCTCTGCAGTTTACTGAGTGGGTCCTCCAGTCCAGCAGAGAGCGCTCTCACTCCTGAATCCTGCAGCTCGTTGTCTCTGAGCTCCAGATCTCTCAGCTCTCAGTGGGGAGAACACAGGACTGAGGCCAGATCATCACAGCAGCCCCCTGTGAGATTACAGCAACCCAGCCTGTGGAGAGAACACACACCCACACAATAAATATACACCAACCCAGCCTGTGGAGAGAACACACACACACACACTATAAATATACACCAACCCAGCCTGTGGAGAGAACACACACACACTATAAATAAACACCAACCCAGCCTGTGGAGAGAACACACACACACACTGTGTGTTCTGACGAAGCCATCTACACGCACACATATTTTTATCATTTTTATCATTGTGAATAATGAAGCCTTTGTATTTATAACTGGTTGTCTGTGTTGTTATCACTTAAACATTGACTGTAGCCACTTTATTCATAGAGCAAAGCCTTCGAAAATTGGTTACATCCCCAATACTAATAATCAATAATTGTATAGTTATGATGTTATGGTAATTCCGGTTGGTTTGCCATTAATATTGTAATTTTAAAACGTTTTTGAAATTAAAGGTTATGGCTTAAGTCATTTTATGAGATTGATTACTTTTAATTGGTGCCTTGTGCTGGGACTGTTAAGTTGTTATCTGTTCGTTCTTGCACTACATACACTTCACCTGCATTTAACTGGAGCCTTTGTGAGGAACAGCATTATCCTCATATTTTCTGCTTCCCATGTGCTGAATAGCACATTTACTCTACATTTTGTGGTGCCCTCATGTGTGAGGATAGATTTTGGCATATTCAATAATTTGTGATCATATCATTTGGCTGTACTTAGTGTTTTTTTTTTTTTTTTTAGAACTTTTTTGAAGTGTCATTCAATTTTTGAAAACAGGCAGAGAGTGGGGCCCCTGAAGAAGAAAGAGGGAGTGAGGCTCCTGACAAAACAGATCATGGGGCCCCTATCTAAGCAGCTTCAAACTTAAATCATTCCACTCCCCACATTTACCACTAGATGGTGCACATGTTCTCAAACGCCACTGCCTGCTGCAGTTTAATGAAGTTACAGCAAGCAAAGCTCGCACTGTGGTTGTGAATTGCCTTTGGAAACACATTGATAATTCCACACAAACTTGAAGGAAAGCATTGTTATTCATTAATGCTATTATTAATCACCCTTAATCATTCAAATCACTATGAGAGACAGCTTCAATTGATTATGAATGATCATTATTATTGTTAACTCTGAATCATGAAAATAATTGTCCATTTGGTAATTTTACTGGCATACCAACATCTTCAGTACCTCTGAAATTTAATGGCATTATTAAATTGCCCTTAACCTCATTTGAACTGAATAATACATAGTCATGCTCTGTCTTGGCTCTCACAAGGCAAGCCAGCCTTGCCCTCCTCTGCAAATGAGTAACTAGGGAGTAAGATTGTAAACCTGAAAGCTCAAAACAAACATCCTCCAAGATCTGCAAACCTTTACCTAAAAATCTCTGCAGTATCTCGATGATTTGCATTCTGCCAAATCAGATCTCTGCTCCTACAGAGAGGAATTTTTCCATCTTAAAAGTGAACGCTCTGCAGTACTGCAGTCACATGACACCCCTTCTTTTCTTTCAGCGGTTAATGTCTCATCCCCACTCACCTCAATTCTGCAAGGAGCCACATATAACCAGGTGCACAGAAACACTTTGCATTTTGATCTAGGTCCAATATCCGGTACAGCCGACCTCAGGTCCCTCTCTAATTCACTAAGCAGTGTTTCAGTGGAAACCACATCAGACTATGTGCTGATATCTCACTCTTCACACAGTGAAAAGGGGAAAGGGGGGTCTACTTGTGACTCAGGCTGCTCTGAGCATCATTCTTCTGCTTCCTCAAACCAAAACCTTTCAGTCTATTCAGGTCTTTAATCCTGCACCCTTCCAAAGGGGGGACCAGAAGATCTCAGCAAGAATCTTCTCACAATCGTATGATTTATCCTCCTCCACACAGGGAACACAAACTGTGTTTCACTACAGTTTCCTCCCACTAGGGAGGAGTATCATTAAGGTCTTATTGATACCTTACTGATGCTGTTGAACAGTTTGAGACAATATTGACACCATCATCAATACTTTTTATAATTTAGAGGGGAAAAAATACAAAAAAAATTTTCAGCGCCAACTTTCTGTACTGTAACAACATCCATCGTAAAAATCTGTGTGCCAATCACGATTAGTCACACTGACCTATGCAACTACATGCCAGAGGAGGAAAATGCCTTCAGCTCGTTTGTTCACCCTGAAGTGCATTCACTATGCCACAGAAACAGTAGAAATTCTGGCCTCATTTTGCAAAAACACACAACATCACAAAGGATTGCAACCACAAAACATAAACGTAGGCAAGACTGGAAATACAATAAACTAAACTAAACTTCTTCCACAGCATGGAGTGGACATGATGCACGAGAACTTCATCATGGTCAATTGCAAAGAAAATAATATGTTGCTACAGTCGGTCTGAATACAGGGTTGAGACAAGCCAGGTATAGAAGAGAGTAAAACTTTCAAATCTCTCTTCTTACACAACCTCCACCCCTGTATTCATACTCATATTGATTTGTCCTCAAGAGATAAACAATCAATGCATAAGATTAAAAGGGAAGCCCCGACCATTTGGGACACCCTGCGTATCTTGCCACAAATGAAAAAACTGAGGTTGACAAGAAGGTCTAGAGCAAGTGCCAAGTCACTCCCTCAGAACCTTAGAGCCCCAAAAACACATTAAGAAAACCTTTTGGCCAAAATTTTACTCTAGTTGTTTTTCTTAATCCAATGACAGCAAAAATTGGAGAGAACACAATTCAGGTAGACCCACAGGTACGGACACAGATGGGGAAGGAAGCCCAGAATAGTTTGACAGTAACTGCACTGCTTAGAAAGGAACATAAGTTCCCATATGCTCATCAGGAAAAGGAAACCTGCAAACAGAGTACCTCTCCCCCTCCATCACTCTCTTCTCTCTTTATTCAACGCCACCTTACCAAAGGGGACTGAGCCAGTCATTCATTCAGCCAGTAAAAACAGTTGACACTTTGGTTAAAAATAAATTAAAAAATCTTTCCATCTCAAAAAGATATGTACCTATGTGCAATCTACACCCCCCACTGGATTCTCCCTATTTCAATGCATCCATTTTTAATGATCTGCACACAGACATCTGCCACTTCCAGGCCCAGGGAAGTGTGCTGCTCTGTGGAGACCTAAACGCCAGGACAGGTACTCTCCCAGACTTCCTCACGACAATGAAAAACCATAAACAGCCACGACAATGTAATTCATAAAAATGGTAGACAGCTATTGTATCTGTGTCAAACCTTGGGTCTGTATATCATTCATGGTAGGATCGGAGGGGACTCCTTTGGAAGGTTCACTTACAGCTCAGCTCTTGGGAACAGTGTGGTAGATTATGCCATTACAGATGTGGACCCCTCCTCCATAAATGCATTCACTGTCAGGCAACAAACCTCCCTATCACACCACAGTCAAATCATTATATACAGTATCTCCCAAAAGTGAGTACACCCCTCACATTTCTGCAAATATTTAATTATATCTTTTCATGGGACAACACTGAAGAAATTACACTTTCATACAATGAAAAAGTAGTCAGTGTACAGCTTGTATAACAGTGTAAATTTACTGTCCCCTCAAAATAACTCAACACACAGCCATTAATGTCTAAACCGGGGGCAACAAAAGTGAGTACACCCCTAAGTGAAAATATCTGATTTGGGCCCAATTAGCCATTTTCCTTCCCCGGTGTCATGTGACTCGTTAGTGTCACAAGGTCTCAGGTGTGAATGGGGAGCAGGTGTGTTAAATTTGGTGTTATCGCTCTCACTCTCTCTCATACTGGTCACTGGAAGCTCAACATGGCACCTCATGACAAAGAATTCTCTGAGGATCTGAAAAAAAGAATTGTTGTTCTAAATAAAGATGGCCTAGGCTATAAGAAGATTGCCAACACCCTGAAACTGAGCTGCAGCACGGTGACCAAGACCATACAGCGGTTTAACAGGACAGGTTCCACTAAGAACAGGCCTCGCCATGGTCGACCAAAGAAGTTGAATGCACGTGCTCAGCGTCATACCCAGAGGTTGTCTTTGGAAAATAGACGTATGAGTGCTGCCAGCATTGCTGCAGAGGTTGAAGGGGTGGGGGGTCAGCCTGTCAGTGCTCAGACCATACGCCGCACACTGCATCAAATTGGTCTTCATGGCTGTCATCCCAGAAGGAAGCCTCTTCTAAAGATGATGCACAAGAAAGCCCGCAAACAGTTTGCTAAAGACATGCAGACTAAGGACATGGATTACTGGAACCACGTCCTGTGGTCTGATGAGACCAAGATAAACTTATTTGGTTCAGATTGTGTCAAGCGTGTGTGGCAGCAACCAGGTGAGGAGTACAAAGACAAGTGTGTCTTGGTCTGGGGCTGCATGAGTGCTGCCGGCACTGGGGAGCTACAGTTCATTGAGGGAACCATGAATGCCAACATGTACTGTGACATACTGAAGCAGAGCATGATCCCCTCCCTTCGGAAACTGGGCCGCAGGGCAGTATTCCAAAATGATAACAACCCCAGACACACCTCCAAGACAACCACTGCCTTGCTAAAGAAGCTGAGGGTAAAGGTGATGGACTGGCCAAGCACGTCTCCAGACCTAAACCCTATTGAGCATCTGTGGGGCATCCTCAAACGGAAGGTGGAGGAGCGCAAGGTCTCTAACATCCACCAGCTCTGTGATGTCGTCATGGAAGAGTGGAAGAGGATTCCAGTGGCAACCTGTGAAGCTCTGGTGAACTCCATGCCCAAGAGGGTTAAGGCAGTGCTGGAAAATAATGGTGGCCACACAAAATATTGACACTTAGGGCCCAATTTGGATATTTTCACTTAGGGGCGTACTCACTTTGTTGCTAGCGGCTTAGACATTAATGGCTGTGTGTTGAGTTATTTTGAAGGGACAGCCTTTTATCCCATGGAGCAAATGGCAACAGGAAACCTATGTTTCCAATGCAAATCACTGATGGTCTTTGATGGTCAGGATGTCTGCATCCCCTTTGTCTGGGGTAGTTGCCACTTGCTCACTCCCAGCTGTGATCAACAGTTGATGGTTGTCATTTACATTACAACTGATTGTGGCACCAGAGGTGTGGAGCTTCCTCTGGGACAAGGCTAACAGTTCTTTGAGTTACCTAATTTCCAACATTCTCCCTTTGATCATACTTTGATCATAATAAAATAAACAAAATACATTAACAGAAAGAGGGGAAAAAGTAGTAATGAATGGAACAACAAAGAAAGAGCAAAAACAAACTAAATATCTGACATATCTGTCATGTACAAAGCCTAATACTGAGTACAGGTATCTGTACTTTCAGTGTGAAATGAGAGAATCAAATTTCACACTTGAGAGTTCTAAATTGCCATGAAGGACAAAATTCCGGGCTGTGAATTTGTGGCTTGGTTGATGTTGTTTCCGGTGCTTGTTGAGCAGATGTGTAGGTCTGTCAGGTCCATTGCAGTGCAGGCATCAGATGTCAGGAAGGAGTCAGGTGCTATCCGGTGCAGAATTCAGAAGGCTTCAATTTGCTTGGGGTCCCTGTCTTCACTGGAATACCTGCAATGACACACAAGAGAAGAGAGGGAAACGCATCTTGCCAAAATATGAGAAGCCTGAAAATTCATTTGAATTGATGTGTGTTACATCTAAACTGGCCCTATTTAGTGTTGGTTGGAACCTACAGCATTTATCAGTGGTGGTATGATAAGTCATAACCTCTTCATCCTCAGGCGACAAGCTAGAGCCTAACTAACTCTAGTCCCGCCATTTTTGGACTCTGATAAATACTACAGCCATTCTATCCTTGATCTCCAGGTGTGCATTAGCCAACCTGCATTGGTTCACATGGAAACATCTCTCAATCACCTGTACCTCAACTGCTGCATTTGTGACTAAAATGATCTGATATAGACCTTCCCATTCCAATATTAAGGAGGTTTATGAATCTTTACCCACTGACCAGGCACTAGACTGTGTCACTCCTCCAGAAGAGGTTGCCATGCATTCTTAACCTGTGTCTCAGCATGTTGTACTGCGAGGCAAAGTTTTTCACAGTAATTGATCAGGCTGCCTGATGTTAGATGAACGTCGGCTTTGCGCAGATCCAGTGTTCCGGGTAGGGGCATGGGGTGACCTGTTATGACTTCAAACGGGCTCAGTCCGGTTTCCTTGTTGATGTGGTTCATCCTCTCTGTTTGACCTGAGGCTTGTGGTCTGTAAGGGCAATGTAATGACCTTGTAATGGCCGTCATTATGCAGTTTTGCTCCATTTTCCATCCATGTCCATATTTCTTTCCTAGATGCTTCACCTTGCATCTGTTTGATGTCAGTGATTGATTGTCTTGTTGGTATGACAGTTAGTTCAGCTCCAGTATCCAATAAGAAGTCAATTTCACTGTTCTTTATTTTTGCACACACATAGAGTCCATCGGCCTTTTGATGAACTGCCTCTAGCAGGTGTTGCAGAGAGGGGTGCTCTAGTTTCCCTGTGACTCAACAGTATTTAGAAGAGTCTGTTTTTGTTCCATTGTTAACTGTTGAAACTTTTGTCTAAATCATCGTCATCTTTGTTTTCATTTCTGAGCCTTATTTGGCATTCCTTACTCCAGTGTCCTAGCTTCTTGCAGTATCAGCAACGTCCAGGTTTTGTTTTGCTGAAGTCATGTCTTCTGCCTCTATCTACTTCTTTGTATTCAGCTCCAGTTGTGTGGTACCTCAGAGCATTAGTTTGCAAAGCTCTGATTTTGGCATCTTGCGTTCTTTCAATTCTTGCTGACCATTCAACAACCTGATTAAAAGCAGTTCCGACACCATACCAGTCCTCATACCGGACCTGAAGAGCTTTAGAAATCTCTGGTTTTAGTCCATTCACAAATGCCGTCTTCAAAGGCATACCCGTATCCCTGCTCAGATCATCGTCATTGTTCAGTCCAGCATGTTCCAACCAAATCTGCTTGAATCGTTCTTCATACTCCGCAACACTCTCCTCCGCTTTCTGTGTACATGAGGTGATTTTGGCCCAATTAACTTCTGCAGGTTTCAGTTCAAACAAAAAGGTTCGAACAGCTTCCCATCCTGCCTCAACATTGTCTTGAGACTCACCCACCCTTATTTCCACACTTTCAGTCAGCTTCTTTTGGTCACCGCTTCTTAAATTTACATTCAAGATCATAGCTGCATCCAGTGGGTGTAAATTGTAAATTTTCAATAAGCGGTCAAGAACTTGCAAAACCTTGCGTGGCTGTTTGTATACGTCTGGCAATTCCTTTGACCATTTATCAATTTGTTCTGGCGTGGCTGGCTGGTAGGTCCTACATGGGACATATTTCTTGACTCTCCTTGTTACAATGCAAGTTTGTCTCTGGCCATCCTCCTCATACTCTTCCTCGCTTTCTACTTCCACTTCAGTTCTACGGTGTTTAATTATCACAGGAGCTAGCCTAACCTTTGAAGAGGTTGTCCTTTTGATGGAGGTAGGTTTAATGTGCAAACTGCTGTCCTTTGTCACACGTGGAGGAAGAGGTGATTCTTTGGAAAATTCCTCACCTTCTGAGGCATCTGAGCTATTGTCATGCGGCAGTTCTTCCAGCAGTTGGAGACGCTGTTGGTCCTCAATGGCTTTCAGCTCCTTGAAGGGATACAATGGCTCTGCCTTCCTTTGCTTAGATTCTACTCCATGTGTGGTGATAGAAGCTTCTGTTTTGTCACAGCTTTTTATCTTTAGCTGTGTAGAATTTAAATTAATCCATCTTTCATTTCCAGCTAAAAGTTTCTCTTTTTCCCTTTTCTCTTCTTGTAAAAGAGAAGCTAATGACATTTTCTGCTGTGAGTTCACGCCTCAGTCTGTCAGTCTCACACTTTCCCAGGTGCTGTCGAATTTGTTTGCACAAGATAATGGCCCATCCATCCCGTCTACTGCCTGTGCTCATGCGTTGCGTCTTTCCCCAGGCCTCTGGGCAAGGCCCAGAGTCCATCCTCAGAGGGGTTAATGTTATATTTCCTCTGGATGTCCTCATGGCATTTCCCAAATCCAAGCCTTTTGTCCAAGTACCCGTTTAGGCTGTCCAACATCTGATTGATTGTTACGTCCGGCGGAGCTGTTCCATGCCGTTCTGTTGTAGGTTTCATTTGCCCAGCCCCAGAAACACGGATCTGCACAGCCGACGTCATCCCAGCAGCCATATCAAAAATTCCCTCAAAAAGATGAGACAGATACAACAAGTGTTAGCACAGTTCTGAGAGGTTGTATCCTGGGTGTGAATAACACAGGTATCCTAATTCAATGCTAACGAACCTGTTCCCTTCTGTCTATTCTTAATTTCCTTTAAGGTCAGGAAGTTATCAAACTGACAGGACAACTTTTAGCAGAGCTATTAAGACTGTGTATTGCAGGTGTGAATACCCAACCGTAGCTTCACTTTGATGCAAATAGTGGAGACTAAAGAACAGACAGTTAGCTACAAACTGAAAGTAATTATAATTTGTCTGAACAAGAAAGCACTACAGGCAGGAAACTGCAAAGAAATGCACAGACTATTATAAACTTTTGTATAGCCTGTTCTTACAGTTCAGAATTTGCAGACAATAAGGGTTACTTGAGACATGCAGTAAATAATATTTTCAAAATAAAGAATGACTTTATGATACAGACAATAGATTTTTCTACTGTTGATTTGTCACAGTCAAAAATGTAACAATTTATTTTCAAGTTTATTTATGAACATTAGACAATGCTAGCATTTAAACACTATGTTTGTCTTGGTGTCGTGTTAAAAGAAAGTTAAATCACTTTTGTTCTCTTTCTGATTAGTTCCACACTACCAGAAAATTAATCTCTGGCTCGCCAATATAAATTTTTACCCTTCCGTATCTTAGTCGGAATGCTTATGATTTAATAGTTACAATTTAAACTATTGATTCTTTCCGAACTGCCATTGGAAGGCTTCTGCTTTCATTCCAAACTGAAGTTGGAAGGCTCAATCACTTACAACTGTAGCTACTTGAGAACAAATACTACTTGTTTAGGCATACAGCTTTAGCAAAAGTAACAATTCTCAAAGCTTACACTTTTACACCTTTAATTTCTAACTCTTCTTAGTTAGAGATGAAGTTATTTCCAGACTTGTAGTCGGAAAGTCCAGCTCAATAAACAATTTACAAGAGCAGTATAATGCACTTCTTCCTAACTCTCTCACAATTAAGAAAAGTACCAATTTTTTAATTCTGCCACAATTAAAAAACAGAATTCTTCAACTCTCTCACAGCGAATAATAAGTATACAGCATTGAATTCTGTCAGAGCTTACACCAAGACCTTTCCTAATCGTATAGGAAAGCATCAACAGCAACCCAATGTTGCTTTACCTAGTCTCTCCATCAACCTCCGGTTACAAGTCTGATAACACGGCACGATGTCAGAAGACTAACGTAACTATAGCACACACCCCGTCAACCTCTCATCTAACTGAAAATTATAACCTATGATAATAACCTGATGGTCACAGTTAAAATATTTCCAAGCTAGAGAGCACGGTGAGCCATCTATACACAGGCTACCACTCTGTCAGTATGCTGACGTGAGCTGTACATACACAGACTACCACTCTGTCAGTAAGCTGACGTGAGCTATTCATAAACAGGCTACCACTCCGTCAGTAAGCTGACGTGAGCTATTCATACACAGGCTTCCACTCCGTCAGTAAGCTGACGTGAGCTATTCATACACAGCCTACCACTCCGTCAGTAAGCTGACGTGAGCTATTCATACACAGGCTACCACTCCGTCAGTAAGCTGACGTGAGCTGTACATACACAGACTACCACTCCGTCAGTAAGCTGATGTGAGCTATTCATACACAGGCTTCCACTCCGTCAGTAAGCTGACGTGAGCTGTACATACACAGACTACCACTCTGTCAGTAAGCTGACGTGAGCTATTCATACACAGGCTTCCACTCTGTCAGTAAGCTGACGTGAGCTATTCATACACAGGCTACCACTCCGTCAGTAAGCTGACGTGAGCTGTACATACACAGACTACCACTCTGTCAGTAAGCTGACGTGAGCTATTCATACACAGGCTACCACTCCGTCAGTAAGCTGACGTGAGCTATTCATACACAGGCTTCCACTCCGTCAGTAAGCTGACGTGAGCTATTCATACACAGGCTACCACTCCGTCAGTAAGCTGACGTGAGCTATTCATACACAGGCTTCCACTCCGTCAGTAAGCTGACGTGAGCTATTCATACACAGGCTACCACTCCGTCAGTAAGCTGACGTGAGCTATTCATACACAGGCTACCACTCCGTCAGTAAGCTGACGTGAGCTATTCATACACAGGCTACCACTCCGTCAGTAAGCTGACGTGAGCTATTCATACACAGGCTACCACTCCGTCAGTAAGCTGACGTGAGCTGTACATACACAGACTACCACTCCGTCAGTAAGCTGATGTGAGCTATTCATACACAGGCTACCACTCCGTCAGTAAGCTGACGTGAGCTGTACATACACAGCCTACCACTCCGTCATTAAGCTGATGTGAGCTATTCATACACAGGCTACCACTCCGTCAGTAAGCTGACGTGAGCTGTACATACACAGCCTAACACTCCATCAGTAAGCTGACGTGAGCTATTCATACACAGGCTACCACTCCGTCAGTGAGCTGACGTGAGCTGTCTATACACAGGCTACCACTCCGTCAGTATGCTGACGTGAGCTATTCAAACACAGGCTACCACTCCGTCAGTAAGCTGACGTGAGCTGTACATACACAGCCTACCACTCTGTCAGTATGCTGACGTGAGCTATTCATACACAGGCTACCACTCCGTCAGTAAGCTGACGTGAGCTATTCATACACAGGCTTCCACTCCGTCAGTAAGCTGACGTGAGCTGTACATACACAGCCTACCACTCAGTAAGCTGACGTGAGCTATTCATACACAGGCTACCATTCTGTCAGTGAGCTGACGTGAGCTGACTGTAATTTGCTTAGTTAGCAAATCTTATCATTTTCAGCCTTTAAAACCAAGCTCATTAACAAGTTACACACCAATATAATGCTACAATGCAAATTTCTTAACTCTCTCACAATTAAGACAAGTACCAATTTTGTAATTCTGCCACAATTAAAAAAATAGAATTCTTCAACTCTCTCACAGCAAAGAATAATCATATGGTATGAATTCTGTAATAGAGCTAACAACAGGAACTTTAACTAGTCTCTCCATCAACCTCCGGTTACAAATCTGATAACACGGCACGATGTGAGAAGACTAACCTAACACACCCCGTCAACCTCTCGTCTAACTGAAAAATATAACCTGTGATACTAACCCGAAGGTCACGAATAAATATTTACAAGCTAGAGAGCACGATGTGAGCTATCTATACAGTACACAGGCTTTTCCTAGCCTAGACTTCGGTACCTCAGCCTACCTTTTAGAGTGCTTATCTTAACAGTGTTAACCAACTATCACTGTTAGGTGCATAAACGTGCATGTACTAGTCTGTTTTCTTATAAAAATTGCTAGGTTCTTGTAGGAGGGGTAGGTATGATTCTTACCAAGTTCAGAGATGGAGTCAGATGTAAGCAGGCCCACGGACTCTTGTCTGCTGATCCTCAACTTGACAGTTCAACTGGAAAATCGCCACGATTCTTCTGTCGAATGATTTCTCATTGCAGTCCCGTTGATAAGTTTCTCTTGTACTAATCCCTCCTGGCTGGCTCGCCAATTGTTGGATTTTGTTGTAATTATAAGAAGAACAGACTGTACAAGAAGCGCTCTTGAAGAAAAAGCTTTGAGTAAGAGTCAAATTGCTTTATTGACTTTAAAAAAAGCATTTGATTCTGTTTGGTACCAGAGATTACATTATGGAATACCTCAAAGTGGTGTGGGGGTAAAATATATGGCATCATTAAATCAATGTATTTAGAAACCAAATGTGCAGTGAAAATTGACAATCAATGAACAGAATTCTTCACTCAGGGTCGTGGAGTGAGAAAGGGGTGGGGCTTGAATCCAACGTTTAACATTTACATTCATGAATTGGCCACAATGTTGGAACATTCTGCAGCTCCTGGACTTACTCTGCATGACACAGAAATTACATTTTTATTATATGCAGATGACCTGGTTCTGCTGTCACCCACAGAACAAGGGCTACAGCAGAACCTGGCCATCTTAGAAAAATTCTGCCAGTCCTGGGCCCTGGCAGTAAACTTAAAAAAGACCAAAATAATGATATTCTAGAAAAAGGCCAGGTCTCACAAAAGCAGATACAGTTTCACCTTCTGAATCACAGTATTGGAACATACCACAAATTACACATACCTTGGTCTGAAAATCAATGCATCGGGGAGCTTTAACTTAGCAGTGAATGCACTAAAAGACAAAGCCAAAAGAGCATTCTATGCCATAAAAAGAAAATTTTACAATATTAAATTACCTATAAAAAAACTGGTTAAGAATAATTGACAGCATCTTACAACCAATTGTGCTGTATTGTGCTGTGAGGTATGGGGTCCACTTAGCCATCCAGACTACTCACAATGGGACAAAAACCCAGTAGAAATCCTGCATGCTAAATTTTACAAAAATATACTCCAGGTCCACCGAAACACACAGATTCATCTAAAAATTAGCGAACCAAATTCCCTCCAATATAAGGCCTTCCTATCCCAAGAGCTAAACCCCAATAGAAGTCCTCTCAGTCAGCTGGCAATTAAACTAACAAACCAAATAACTTACAATACTAACTATGACATTTTTCAGACCAGCACTGCTTCAATTAAAATCAGTCAATTAATACATCAAATAAAAGATTCTTATTTAGAACATTGGAAGAAAATGACAAAACTGCAAAACAATTTAAATTGCTACACTATGTTAAGCAGAAATTACAAACTGGCAGAATATCTCTCCACTGTCAGAGATATAAAGCAGAGACAGATCCAAAGCAAATACAGACTAAGTGATCACAGCCTGGCCATTGAAACAGGCAGACACAAGCAAACCTGGAGCCCCAAAGAGGAGAGGATATGTTATCACTGTGAGACATACTGCAGGCTCTGCAGGTGTTCTAACGAGTAACTCCAGGATAGTTTAAGTAAACCTGTTCGCTCACTCACAAAGAGGGTCGTACCACGCCCAATTCCGCTTTCAACTTGTAACCCCAAATGTACATCCATGTTGGCTGACATAAGTGTTTCGTTTTATTTCTGAGTAAAGCTCTGCTCCTTGCCATGCTTGAAAAGCCTGTTGCCTCTTTGGTCACTGATTCAGGGGTATTTACAAGGGGGTGGAGTCCATTTGTCCCTCTCAAGCCGTGTCTGGGTGCATGGCAAGGGACCATAAAAGAAGGGAGCAGGGTAAAAAACCATAAAATGCATGTTGTTGTCTCGACACTAGTCTATGGATAGAACACACACACATAATCCCACTTTCACACTCAACTTCAACACAAGATAATTCTGGTCAGGAACCACACAGCTGGCACCCCTAAGACTCATGGGGTTTTATCCTGCTTTACTCTGCTGTGATAGAGGAGTAAGAAGAGAGGGATGGGACCAATGTGGACAAAGGAAGGAAGGCTGGGGAGAAGAGAAGTTTGATTGAGAGAAGGAGCTGTTTAAGGTTTCTCTGTTTGGAGCCATAATCAACAACTATTTCCTAAAAGTCACAAAGTACACAGCACTATTCACCCCAGTGTCTGTAGTTTACAGTTTGGACTCTTCAGTCCAGCACAGAGCAGCTTCACTCCTGAATCTCCCAGGTTATTGTAGCTGAGGTCCAGCTCTCTCACGGGTGAGTTTGATGACTGGAGAGCTGAGGCCACAATTTCACAGGACTTCTTTGTAAGTCCACAGCTGCTGAGTCTGAAAGAAAGAGGTGATGTGTTAATATTTAACACGTAATATTTTAAATGTAGTATTGATAGTGCTCACTGATAAAGAGTGATAATGACGATTGTAAGATCTACAATGCTCTGAGGAAGATGTCTGTGCTACACTCTCCAACTGCAGCACTTTACACCTGAGAATAAGATGTCCTGCTCAAGTCTGACAGTTCTACAGCTGTGCTTCTGACCCAAATAGCCCCTTTTCCTCTATTCAGTTCTGTCAGAATTTGGGGCTAATGGCCCAGCTACCTTTTCCACAGTCTATTTCAGGCTAACTCTGGGCTTTAAGCCTCACTCATGGCCCTACTCATGCCCCTGAGCCAAGTGTGGACAGCAGGGCAAAGGATGGAGTCATCAGATCATTTTGTACTGTAATTCGTTATTAAAGCAAACTTCAGCCTTTACAGTGAATAGTGAATTAAATTGAGAAGTTGTGAGAAGTTTGTATTTCATTCCAATGCGAGTGAAAAAGCAAACATTATCACACAGCTAAAGGTTCACAGGAGTAGTCACAGGAAGGCAAGGGGGTTTTTAGTTCACATCTGATCAGCAGTGCAGTGTGTCTGTTCTGATGGTGATCATTTCTCAATGACCTGTGACCAAACTTTTTGATTGTTATTGGTTTTATAAATTTTACCAAAAAAAATCAACGTAGGAACACCAGTGTCAAAACAGTGTACATCACTGAGCAATCACTAGGAAACTAATATCCTTTTTTTTGATGTTAAGCACAATGAAAGTGCTCAAATAAGAAACAAAATATTTATTCTCTGATACTTAACTGCCATTCTCTGAAAAAATTAAAGACAAAATTACAGAACCAAAAAGCAATCAATATTCTAGGCTACTAAAGTCTGCTTTCCCTGTTTTCAGGCATCAGTCAGTTTCAGTGCTTGTTTATAATCAGGTCTGCATTTCAGAACATTCACAGTTGCTTCTGTTCAACTTACGGGCCTGAAATTCAGAAATGAATGATTATGATTAAAATTATCACAATTATTTTTCTAAATATTTTCATTATAATATTTAATCACAATTATCAGTCTGATTCAGGAAACAAAATTATTTTATTGCACTTTAAGCATCTTAAAACATGCTCACATTTTTTCTTTGGCTCTTGTAAATCAGTGCATTATTCATTTATCAAAGTTGCAACAGCTGGAAAAGCTCATTTTCAATTTTATTGTGGTCCTTATTTTAGTATTTAGTTGAGTTACTAGTTGTATGAATGATAATAATAAACTGGTGCCAAACTAAAGCATTTCCAAATTCTGTGTTCACTTTGTCACTTTCAAAGGGCCCTGATGTCTCCTGCTCCTGTACTGGCATCACAGTCCAGCATTTACCAGGTTCTGGGTCAATGTGCTCAGCATCCAAAGGTATCACAGTCTCCTTATCCTCAAACTCTCATAATATGCTGGATGGGAAGTGCTCAGTAATTCTTTGGAATTGAGTGATTTTTCCCAGTACCTGGAAAGCCTTTGATACTTCAGTATAGTCTATATAAATACCCACATTTTGAAGTATGATTAAACTCTCACTGTCAATGTCATATATCTAGCATAAATTCATTCTGTGGCACTGTACCACTGAATTACCCGATTCTGCTTTACTTTGCTGTGATAGAGGAGTAAGAAGAGAGGGATGGGACCAATGTGGACAAAGGAAGGAAGGCTGGAGAGAGAAGAAGATTGATTGAGAGAAGGAGCCGTTTAAGGTTTCTCTGTTTGGAGCCATAATCAACAACTATTTCCTAAAAGTCACACAGTACACAGCACTACTCACCCCAGTGTCTGTAGTTTACAGTCTGGATTCTTCAGTCCAGCACAGAGCAGCTTCACTCCTAATTCTCCCAGGTTATTGTAGCTGAGGTCCAGCTCTCTCACGGGTGAGTTTGATGACTGGAGAGCTGAGGCCACAATTTCACAGGACTTCTTTGTAAGTCCACAGCTGCTGAGTCTGAAAGAAAGAGGTGATGTGTTCATATTTAACACTTAATATTTTAAATGTTGTATTGATAGTGCTCACTGATAAAGAGTGATAATGAGGATTGTAAGATCTACAATGCTCTGAGGAAGATGTCTGTGCTACACTCTCCAACTGCAGCACTTTACATCTGAGAATAAGATGTCCTGCTCAAGTCTGACAGTTCTACAGCTGTGCTTCTGACCCAAATAGACCCTTTTCCTCTATTCAGTTCTGTCAGAATTGGGGCTAATGGCACAGCTACCTTTTCCACAGTCTTTTTCAGGCTAACTCTGGGCTTTAAGCCTCACTCATGGCCCTACTCATGTCCCTGAGCCAAGTGTGGACAGCAGGGCTAAGGATGGAGTTATCAGATCCTTTTATACTGTATTTAATGAGTAAAGCAAATTCCAGCCTTTAGAGTGAATAGTGAGTTAGCTTGACAAGTTGTGATAAGTTTGTATTTCCTTCCAATGAGAGTAAAAAAGCAAACATTATCACACAGCTAAAGGTTAACAGGAGTAGTCACAGGAAGGCAAGGGGGTTTTTAGTTTACATCTGATCAGCAGTGCAGCGGTGATCATTTTTCAATGACCTCTGACGAAACTTTTTGATAGTTATTGGTTTTATGAATTTTACTAAAAACTCCCAATGTAGGAACACCAATGTCAAAACAGTGCACATCACTGAGCCATCAGCAGGAAACTAATATCATTTTTTAATGTTGAACACAATGAAAGTGCTCAGATTCTCAAATATACATCCCTATGGCATGTGCCAGAAAATTCTGTGTTACCCTATATGATTTGAAATATAATTTTACACAAAATTTTGTGATTGGGGTTAGATGCAAGTAAATATTTTGGCTGTGCATCATTTTTCCATCTTTTGTTGTGTTTACTTGTCTTTGGTATAACTGAATATAATGAACCTCTACAACAATAATACTCAGTTTTACAAGAAAACCAACATAGCCGTAGGATTAACCGGTTGCATAAAACCAGAAATGAAATAACACACAAAGCTGGATCCATTGGGGCCCTTATTCAGAACAGTTTTGCTGTATCTAAATGCTTTGGCTCCTCTCTAAGCTCTGCTGCAGTTACTAAATGAGTCCACTAGAGAGCGCTGTCATCCCTCCACAGAGAACAGGCTACGACACATTCACACCAAAACTATTGTGAGGATATAATAATGAAGCGCTGCGTTGCAGAGGTGCCGCTAGCTTATGGCTGTGTGCGGTTTATGACGCTCAGCTTCACAAGCCACTGATGGCATCCAAATTAAAGTTTCATCTGTCAAAGTCACCAATTTGGTGTAAAAAGAACATAATATTCAACATATACCTTGTGGGTAGCCGAGCTAGTACCTCGCCAACAGAATAAGTTTGCTTGGTAGCTGGTACACAGCCTCCCTCTCAATCTCTGGCAGAAAAGCTTCTCTGTTGAGTCTCTTATTGTGGCAGGAGAAGCTCCACTGCTTGTTTGAGCCTAATTGCCAAACAACTTGGCTGTTGGCGATGTCAGGTTTTAGAAAAAACCTTGCTTTGAGTTCACATAGGTTTTGTACAGGTCTCGCTTTATAATGTTGTAGTCGCCATAATTTATCCTACTGACACATAGCCTACGTTGACCTCAGTTGTGACTAGATTGTGTCGCTTCCCTAGTTGTGTCAAGTTCCATTACATGAATTTATGTAACTAGGATAAATGTGACTGCGAGTAAAATATTTTGCTGTGTCCCACATGGGGTGATGAGGGGTTACCACAGAGCTAGAATTGTGAATCTATAGGGACTCAAAATGTCATGTCTGACTCTGGTACCTTTACAAAGTAAACTCAATCATAGACGGTCATATGAGACAGCAGTAAAGTAGGTTTGATAATCATATTTAAATTCGGCATGCAGTCAAATCAATGTTTCATACTGTAGCCAAGTCTTTTGCCTACCAGTTGTGTTCTAAATCATCCTTTAGGCGAGAGACTTCCACCAAGTAGTCAAGGTCGCGCACTCCACTATTACTGGAGTGATCGCCAACAATGTCCGAGTTGAGCCTGCTGGACTGAGAGCTCCAACAAACTTTTCCTCATCAAAAGAAAGAAGCCCAGCATTCCAATTGGAAACGATGATGAAAAAATAGCTTACAATTGATGTGGATTCTAAAATATTTGTGGTAAAACGGGATACTAGCTTGATAGTGTCACTGCCTCCCTGGGCAGATACTGCATGCCTGACCTTACTCTGGTTGTCTTTAAATTCGTCAATGCTAGCTATAAGGTTGCTGAGTTTAGTGGCGTGCGGCTGATACACTCCGCTTGTTTAAATACAATAAGAAAGAAAAGAGGACTGACGTTGCCTCCGCCGCTTGTACCCAACGCCGGAGCTTCTCATTCCGAGGCCAGCTCGCTCTTGTCGCCGGGGACGGACAGCCCGGTCTTGGAATTGCAAAGGCAACAGTTCGCTGCCCCCAGCAATCGGCTTGTTCAGCGTTTTCTTAAAGATCCCGACAGCCTGGGCTGAGCGTCACGTTGTCGCACAATTTAGTTGGTTAAGGATTAACAAGGAAAAGAAAACTGTTGGAAGGAAAAAAAAACAATATTCGAGTGGAGTGGACGCGTTTTGGGAGATCCGCTTCCAGGATTTACCAGACGCTGCCGAACTGCGCACACAAACCTCACTGGAAATAGCGTCGATCCAACACACTCACTTCTCACTCTCCGGGTCACTGAGTCAAACCACTCTCTTTTTCATTATAAAATGTCATCCCTCGTTAAAAATTGTATCCAAACAAGCCAAAGTGCTTTTAAGGGACTCAGTAAATCTAAGATTATAAAATATTACTATCTAAAATGTATTATTTTAACAAAAAATATCATAACAGGCTCATTTGGGACAAATAAGATCTCCTGGCATTCTTAAAGGGACAAAATTAGATCTCAGTAAGAAATGGCCTGTCTGTAACAATTGGCTGGATCATCTGAAAACGTACTTGGAGGAATTATAGGAGAATCTCACCAACAGTCAAGGGATGGTCAATGAATTA
The DNA here is from genome assembly GCA_022829145.1 of Albula goreensis. Classification (NCBI taxonomy): domain Eukaryota; kingdom Metazoa; phylum Chordata; class Actinopteri; order Albuliformes; family Albulidae; genus Albula; species Albula goreensis. The sequence goes on from CM040747.1 coordinate 38,474,307, forward strand.
TTGAAAGAATTCAATACTCAGCTGGGCTTTTCTTTTTTTTGAAGTACATACAATGTACATAAACCAGAAGAAAACTGAACTAAATTAGCTCATTTGAAAAGCAAGGTGAGTCAACAGTACATCTATAAAGCCAAAGGAGTTTCATAAGGACAAGCTATAAATGGCTGGAAAAGGGTGAACATATTGTAATTATTTTTTAAAATTGGAACAACAATATAATATCTGAACTAAATTTAAATGGTCTCTTGATAAAAAAAAAAAAACCCATGGAAATGTCAAAGCCTGGGAAGTAATTTAACTAAACAGTATCTGGTCATTCAGGCAGGGTGTGAACTACAGGGGAGCCAGGGGGAGCTTGGCTCCTCTTAATAACACATGAGCTCCCCTGAAAACATGATTTGTAAAATTTTGGGGGGTCTCTAAAATATTGACAACATGCTATTTTTGCCATGCATTTTTATTTTTCTGTATGTTCATCAGCATGGATCATGCGTAAAATTAGGCTATGATTGATGTATGATTTATGCATGAGGGTGATTCATAATAATCGAGCTCTGATCTGATGTGTTCCTGCTCAGGAGTGCCTCTCAGTGTAGGGTGAGAGTAACACACAGTAATATAAAGAGTACTATAATGCATTTCCATTAATGCAAAGTAAGTAATACAGTCATTTAACACTTCTCTTGGAAAAGCCATAATGAGTACTGTGTAATATTATCACAGCTTTTATGTGTGTGTATTTATAACATTAAATGAAACCCATGAATACGTTTCATGGGTTTTTGACGTAAATTGGATTATTTCCCAAGAATTATTTGCCTATAAGTATGATTAAAGAATAGGGTCATTCATGCATTTTCGCATCAGTATTACATTTTCAAATGTATATGGTTATCATCTATGAGAACTACACAGAGAAATGAATAATGAGTCCTGTGACACAGTGGCTGGTGTGGCCACTGAGCCGGGTGGTGAGTGGAAGGAAAAACACAGAAGTTCAAACAAGAAGTGGCCAAAGGCCTTTTATTTGACCCCTTTCCCAGGGAAAACCCAACAAAACAAACAGCAACAATGAAATTGAAAAACAACGTAGCCAGGGAAAACACGGAAAACACAAATAACACAAACCCGGTCCATACCCAAAAGTCATCCTTGTTCAACCTCTCAGTAGAGATGGGCGAAATGAGACGGGGCTCCGAAGCTGCGTCGAATCATTCGAAGCAGCTGTGTTTCGGCACACTGCTCCGGAGCCCCAACCGAAGCACGCGCTTAACGTCATCACGTTTCCTACTTGACGTAACGGACAAGTTCAAATGTGGAGCGTTTCCGACAGTTCACAGCGTCAGGAGAAAAGTTGTGTTCTGTGTTTCATCAAAGACTCATTATTGTCAATGTTTATTTCTTGTCTTTCATGTTTGATGCAGTTTTCTCTTGTTTCGTAAATACCCCAGTGAGTATTGAAAATGTGAATAAAATCACGAGAATAAAATCCCGAAAATTATGTGTGGAGTTGGTGTTTAAATGTTACAGGCTATCAAACTGTCAAGCACACGCTGTCTGGAGTTCATAACCTTAATAATATTCAAAGGCTTCTGATGTAATTTGAAACATAGGCTACTATCTGAATAACTGCAAATGTTCGCCTTCCTGAAGATTGAATTCGTTGTTAGTTTTTTTTTTTTTTTCACATTAATGGACCTCTCAAAGAAATTGAGTGAAATATCCCATAGAAGGCTAAACCCCAGCTAACAGTTTTTGGTTGTCAGAACATGGTCAGAACCTTAAATAAAATATTCCTAGAAACTTTGATCTATTTTCTTAATGTTCCTTGCACGTTATTTACCTGGAATGTTTCCTTGTGGCCGTAACATAACTTGTTCCGAACCATGTGGAATGTTAGAATGTTAACGGCATGTTTACATGATAACATTATGTCAAACCCCACTGAAATATGACCTATATTTTCCCTTATCTTATGGGTCCATTTTCGATAAGCTGGGATCAGGGTCTTCTTGGAATAAGACACTACATACGTATTTCAATAACTACAAATAACGCACATAATCTGGAGATCTTCGTGAGAACGTATAGTTTTCTGCAAAATTCGAAGTAATATCTGTTTCGGGAAATTAATTATATAATTCTGTAAGATAAAATTTGTACCACTTGAAAATATCATACGTACAAGATGATGCTTGCATGATAGAATCTGGGACCATTTTGATCTGGTCACCCGACTAGTATGCCATGACAGCAATGCACCCAGTCATTGGAAAATGCCGGAAAACGTCCTTAACAAATCCTTCAACAAATCAAGTTAGTGGAATAGCTTTTGTGTGGCGTTTTAAAGTCGAGGGGGAAGAGATCATGTTAATTGCCTAGCTGACCGCTACAATACGTCCTTGTTCATTAGCAAATCAAACATCACCTCTGAATTTTACAGTAGCTACACACATAGGTTACCTATCTATTGTGACAGGTTCATTAACTGTAAATAGTTATTGTCGTGACTTGTAGCACCGCATTTACTTCAGAATGGGTAGGTTATAGTTGGGGTAGTTACATTTATCTCGATGTTGTTATTTAGCTTCACTGGTCTGCTACCTGCTTTGTAATTATGAGTCAAGTTAAAGCACTGTATTGGTTGTTTTCATCGTGTTACATAAGCTTACAGCGACGTTGCCCATTAGTTTTAATATTGGAATTCCATGAGAAGAACTTTGATCACCGCTATGGATAGTTTTTCCTTTAATCTTTTCTTTGCCACCTTTCTATGTTGTCTGCAACGGAATTCCAAGCTCCTGTGGTATTCCTGGAGCGTCAAAATATCACCGGAGAGATGACACACATCTATGAACGCACTTCTCGTTTATGATGGAGTAATAGTTATTAATCAACATATGTACGGAATTCCACATCAAAGTTTGAAAAATAGGCGGATTTTGTTAGTTCGTTTCAGGTTACGCATAAATTAACACACAGTTTTAGGAATAAATTGATAAATGAGTTCCAATGTGTCCAACAAGTCGGAAGCCAAGACAGAAATTACTATATGCTATTCTTCAACTAGTATTACAATATCTATCGCAGTGACGTTCACAAATGTGTGTGTGTGTGTGTGTGTGTGTGTGTGTGTGTGTGTCTTATTGCGGGCTACTTGTAATGACATTTTGCCTATGTCCCCAACACAAGTGTTTCGAAACAATTCATTGTTCCCATGAGTCAGGGGGCAAAGTGTTCAGTAGCTGTCTAGATTGTTCCGAATATCAGCTGTGTCAGTGTTTCAAGACATTCCTAATTGTTTCAGTGTGAATTAACGGTGCAGTGTTTCCAAACAGTTTTAATTGTTTCAAAGTGTGGGATGAAGCTGCAGTTTTTCAAACGTCTTGTTCCTCAGAGTCAGCTGCATTTGTGTTTGGAGACAGTCCTAATTGTTCCAAAGCCTCAATTAACGGTGCAGTGTTCCAAGCATTTTTAATTGTTTCAAAGCTGCTGATGACGTGGCAGTGTTTGAGACAGTCCTAATTATTTCAAAGCTTCAATTAACGGAGTAGTGTTCCGAAGCACTTTTAATTGTTTCAAAGCTGCTGATGACGTGGCAGTGTTTGAGACAGTCCTAATTATTTCAAAGCTTCAATTAACGGAGTAGTGTTCCGAAGCACTTTTAATTGTTTCAAAGCTGCTGATGACGTGGCAGTGTTTCGAGACAGTCCTAATTATTTCAAAGCTTCAATTAACGGAACAGTGTTCAAGCAGTTTTATTTGTTTCAAAGCTGCTGATGACGTGGCAGTGTTTCGAGACAGTCCTAATTGTTTCAAAGCCTCAATTAAAGGTGCAATTTTTAGACAAAGTCCTAATTGTTCCAAAATGTCAATTAACAGTGCAGAGTTTCCAGACAGTCCTACTAATTGTTTCAAACCATCAGTTAACGGTGCAGTTTTTGGAAGCAGTCTTAATTGTTCTGAGGCACCAGCTATGCTAAGATTCGACACAATCAGAGCCTTTCCAATGCATCAGCGTTGTCAATTGGTTTAATGCATTTTCCCCATGCTGTGATTATCCGTCAAAATAGTCTGATGGCTAAAGCTCTGGGTTTCTGTTTGTGACCTTTCTCAATGTTCTACTTTCCGAATCCGAACTACAGTGTCTTTTCGCTGTTATCAATAGGATGTAATATTTAATTTATTTATGACATTCATCACCCCTAGATGTCACTATCATTGGTGTTCCGAAACAGTAGTTTCCAAACCATTTAATTTGCTTCTATTAATTGAAGTTTATCCATGTAGTATAAGTTGTAATTGCCATAGCCATTGCATGTTAATTAGGCTATACTCCTGACAGTGAGTGCTTGCTAGTTTTGATAGTGTCTGTAACATGTAACACCAGCTCCACACATGGTTTTTGTGATTTTATTAACCTTTTTCTGTCTTCACTGAGGAACTGAACTTATAAAACGAGAGAAAACAACAAACATGATAGGCAAGATTTAAACATAGTTATTACTGTGTCACTGCTTTACAATAGGGGTGGGCATGATTAATCGATAATCGATGATTGATTGTTAAGAATTTTGTCGATCACGTGAAATCTGATCCATCTGAAATGCGTATCAATGAGGTTGTGTTGTATAGTGTGTATTGAAGCAATGCAATGAATTTCACTACGTGGCAGCAACCAGGCGGGGGCGCATTTTAAATTTTCAACAGAGAAAACTGAATACTCAGCTACCGACACGCGAGCTGCCGTAGGCAAGTAAACATGAAGAGAGCAAGGCGAAGTTTGGTGTGGGACCATTTTGAGCTAAAAAATAACGAAACCCATTGTAAACATTGCAATGCCGTGTATAACTACAACACAACAACAACCCCAATGATGTACCACTTAAACAAAATACACCCGACCCTGGTTAATGTCTCCTCCTCCCCCTCCTCCTCGCAACCTACCATCACCTCAGTGTTGGCGCGGAGGAGCTGCGATGCACCATGGACGGAAAGAATAACACAAGGAATCTGCAAATTCATTGAGACAGATATGCTGCCCATAAGTATTGTTGAAGGCAAAGGTTTTCGAGATCTGATTAATTTAATTGAACCAGCATACTGCATTCCGTCACGACGCACCATCACCAAGCTCTCATAGAAACTCGCTACAAAGCGCTACAGCAGGAGCTGTTAAAAAGCTAGCCACAGCGGACAGGGTTGCTCTAACCACAGATTGCTGGACCGCCTTAGCAGCAGAGAGCTACCTCACCATCACCTGCCAATACATTGGCGATGACTGGCAAATTAACTCAGCGGTCCTTCTTACTGAAAGCCTGCCACACCGACATACAACCGACCTTCTTGCTGAGAAGATGAATGCAGCTGTCGCGCAGTGGGGATTTGAAGACCGAGTTATCGCATGCGTCCATGACAACGCAGCCAATATCATTGCTGCCAACAGGCCCACTAGAGTTAGTTGGGTTTCTGTTGCCTGCTTTGCACACACCCTCCAGTTGGCCATAAACGATGGATTTGCACTATACCTGCTTCGGGTAATTTCTGCGGCTGGCAAACTTGTTAGCCACTTGCCGTTTGGAGCGCCACATCTTTTTTGCTCTGTTTAATAGTTAAACAATTAAACGTTAACTGCCTCGTTTAAGAGGATTGTTGTTGGACTGCAATTTCTTCTTGGAATAAAGATTTCGTTTAGGAAAAAGACGCTTTCTGTAGTATTTCTGCCAAAGGCATTTTTAAGTATTTTTAATGAAAAAAAAAATCAATAATTGATCGATAATTGATCATTAATTTTCCCGATGATCGAATAAGGATATTCCTTCAAATGCCCATCCCTACTTTACAACATAACATAATTAACTTCTTACAATTAAGACTGTCTGGAAACACTGCCACCTCATCTGACACTTTGAAACAATTAAAAGTGCTTCTGAACCTGCTCCGTTAATTGAGGCTTTGAAACAATTAGGACTGTCTCGAAACACTGCCACCTCATCAGCAGCTTTGAAACAATTAAAAGTGCTTCGGAACACTGCACCGTTAATTGAGGCTTTGAAACAATTAGGACTGTGTCGAAACACTGCCACGTCATCAGCAGCTTTGAAACAATTAGGACTGTGTCGAAACGTCATGTGACACTTTGAAACAATTAGGACTGTGTCTAACAGCTGCACCGTTAATTGAGGCTTTGAAACAATTAGGACTGTGTCGAAACACTGCCACTTCATCAGCAGCTTTGAAACAATTAGGACTGTGTCGAAACGTCATGTGACACTTTGTGTCGTTATCGGACACTTATGTTATGTTGTAAACAATTAAGACAGTGTTAAAACGTTACCACAGCTGACACTTAGGAACAATTAAGACTGTTTCCAAACGCTTTGGCCGCTGACTCTTAGGAACAAGGAACTGTTTCGAAACACTTGTGATGGGGACATCTGCTGCTGACATAAATGTATGTCATAACAAGTAATCTGCAATAAGTCTGCATTGAAGAATTGGACATATGTAACGATATATCAGGATATAAAATAGTTCGAGCGTCTTGTAGTTGCATAATCTCACGTGCATATATTTGACGACCCTCTTAAAAACAGATGATCCTCAATGGTCGAGCAAATATGACACATAACCTATGTTATGTCACTAATATAGCTTCCTCCTGCAAGTTACATGCAGCATAACAACCAGAAAATTATGAATGTATGTGGCCAACTTTAAAATATCGTTTCAAAGTCGTTGCTATTTAATAAAACGTATTATAGTGGCATCTGGGGAAGTATATTATACTGGTTGATAACTCTAAACTAATATCCACTTCTTCAAAGCAGACTTATTGCAGGCTTAGAGTCAGCTACCACAGCATTCGGAAACAGTCTTGATTGTTCGTAAGAGTGAGTTATGTCAGTGTTCCGAAACAGTTCTAATTTTTTCAAAGCATCAAATGGCGTGGCAGTGTTTCAAGGCACTTTTAATTGTTTTGAAGTTTCAGATGACGTGCCAGTGTTTAATTGTTCCACAGCGTCAGATAATGTTTCGAAATGATCTAGGTCAGTCCAATGCATTAGCATTGTCAATTGTTTCAATCACTTGTCCCTCTTTTATAGGTAAGCAGTTCATGTAGTGTAATGGTTAACGCTCTGAGCTGCTGTTTGTGAGGAAAAGCGAAGTTGCGTTATTTCGAATCTGCACAAGCCTATTAAGATTTTATCGCATAATACTTCTACAGCGGGCTATATCTTGTGAATGCGTGTGTATGGAGAAACTAAATAAAATATGAACCACCTAACCTACAGGCTGCAGGCTGGTTTTAAAGTTTCTCTTGAGGGAATAATACGTTCGCTGATTTGTGTAGGCTACCAGCAAATGTTATCAAAATGCTTTGAAAAAAGTACGTACAACTATTGTGACACATCAGCTAAATGAGTCAAAGCCTTGAATAGACAGATTCTTCGGTTTTCTCTTTCGCTTCTCAGGGAAAGCTTATTCGGTCGCTGTTATTCGCAAGCTCTGCATTCTCAAATAAAGAGATTGACAAAGAAATTATGACAGATCCTTTTAATTGGTAATTTATTCTTGCGTTTGGAAAATGATCATGAAACACATGGTTTAACTTAGCTTACTCCTGTAGTCTAAATGTTCCGATGTATGGTTTGATGTAGCTAAACACTGACTTCGTCATTAGTTCAGGACATTTCACACAGATAATCACATCACAGCCTATGTTTCTCCTATCTGCATATTCAAGTAAGAAAAGGCGTAGTAAAGAGACTATTTATTTAGAAAATACATGTGGAAAGTGTAACTTCAAACAGCTACCCAGCCAGATTCGAACTCGCGAAGTGACAACAGATAGCCACGGACTCTTCTCACAGAACCATAGGAAACTTCTGTTGTAGGGCTTTATTATGCGTATTTGATCATGGTGACGTAATACCCATCTGGGTGAAGTGTCGGAGCATCGATACATTTTCGAAGCAATTGCTTCGATTGTGTCAATTGTTTCAAAAGCCTCGGTTTCGCCATCACTACCTCTCAGGCTGTGCTTAAATAGAAGGCCTAATTGAAGGCAAGTGCTCCAGCTGAGTTGATAAGAAATCACTCTCAGGTGAGGCTGCCTGTTAGTGAGGCCTCTGCTGCTGCAGCTCCAGTTAACTCTCCAGACTGAGGGAGGGAACCAGGAGACTGACAGCAGTACAGTGGGAGGAGCTGAGGAGCTTGCTCCTCCCTCCACCTCCCCAGGCGCTAAAGTCCTATAAAATTTGATGTCCCTTTATCAACTTTTGTTGGTTTTGTAAAAATGCAACTTATAAGATATGAGATAAGATATAAGTAATATTTCATCATAAAATGATATAATGTATGCAAATAAGTAATGAAAATTAATTTCAAAATTTTGCCACTTCGTTCTATATTAGTTACCAAGAGACTTTTGCATTTTTATTCATGTGTATTATATTTGTCTAATTAGCCCACACATTTATTTTAAAACAGCCTAAATAACATATATATTTTTTTAATTTGCCTCATTTGGCCTCGAAATTAAATTATATACAAATACTGTACCATCATAAAGACCACTGTGCTGGAATGTGCTTCAACACCATAGAGTAAGTCAGACTGTTGTTGGTTCTCTTTTAAAACTCTTCTTTGTTCAGCACTGTAAACTCTTACTGTTTTTATTCTTTTAAATTTAGAACACAGAACTGGACAGAATTCACATCATTCTGTTTCCCAGTAACAGAAATAAGTTCAAGTAGTTTAGAATTTTCAGTATTTCAGCCTCTATGATGTCACAATAGGAATGTTCTTAAAATACAAACAGCTATCAATTAATATGTCATTATTTTGCTTGCCGAAGGCGCGAACTGCTGTTCTTCTATAGAATCTTTACTTCTTCTTATTATTATTCCTGATTCTTCCGGACGTATCCCCTCCTACAGTTTTTAAGCTAGACATACCAAACTTGGCCACCAGAGGCGTGGATACACTGGTCAGGTTGCTTGTATTTTTCTAAGCGATACGATTCAAACTTTTTAAACTATTAAGCTTTAAAAAATGTCCTCCATTGACTTAACATTGGTGGAATGTTGATCATGCTAATGTGGCTAACGTTACTAAGCAACGATTATAACGGTCGCTGTGCGGCTCACAAACGGATTTAATGCGTCAGTATCTGAATTGTATGAACTACTTCAGCGGTAAGGATTTGCAGTCCTAAATATTATCTACTTTTAAAACTAGACATCCCAAATTGGGTAACTTGAATAATAATGGCCACGTTGCTTGTACTTTTCTAAACTATACGATTTATACTTGTTTTAAACTATAACGCTTTAAAAAAAAACGGTGTCCGTTGACTTAATAATGTGTAATACTGAGCATGCTAACAAGCTAACGTTAGTGACACTAAGCGACAGTGATAACATGTAACGTTACTTTTAATTTAACTTATACCACTTCACCACTAATAGTCGTGAGTCCTACCAACTTTCCGATAATTTTCAGTTCGTTGACAAAATAACATTATCCAACGAATACAGCATCCTAGCTACTTTACCGGACTTGAAATTTTGAAATAACTTTCCTTTTGACACAAAGATACTGGGATAACGTTATCTCTCGCTATGATGTTATACTGCACTAATGGAATTAGTCTCGGACAATCACAATGCGCGGTCGGAGCTAACTGTTCTTTTCAGTGCGTTGTGTGTAATGTATGTGCGGTATACTTGCATCATTATCTATTATCTAGTGTACAGTTAGTTAGCTAATGTTATTGTTAGAATTTAGGTTAGCTAGCTAGCTGCTTTGCTATTTTTCTAGCAAACAACTAATGCATACCTGTAGTACTGACTGCACAAGTGTAATGATAAACACTGCTGTTTATAATAATACTGCCTTGTAGCCTACAGATATTATAATGTGTTGTGTACAAGTATGATACTGTAGCCTAGCAGATATAATGACACTGCAATGCTGTTCAGGTATAATGATGATAAATGAATATTTCATGTTTTGAACTGAAAGTTTTACTGTTTTTTGACTGCCTCTAGTACTCCTGCTGCTACTATTGTCAGAGCTTATTGTAAGTTTCAACATACTAATAATAAGTAGCTTTATTATAATAAATGTTATAGTATTATATAGTAGTCTTGTTATTAACTTTTCGTTGGTAGTCTACAGTTTTAAACATAATCTTATAGCCTTCAGCAAGCAAACAGAATTTCTTCTGGAATTCTATATCTAGTTATGAAATGAAGATCAAATAATTAATTACTACATCATTAATTTAAAATGTAAACATGATAATGGTAATGTGAAAATTAGTTTGCTGAAATAATATTTCATAATAACGGGTTGAGTATTATTTAATTATTTCACAATTTATTGACTAATTTATTATCCATTTTATTACGTAATTTCGTATGTTTTTGTTTATTTGACTATGAATAAAATGGCATTCCATAACTATGATGTCACAATGGGAAGGCAGTTCAAATGTAGAACATTGACAACTGATGCAGAATTGAACATAAAGGACAGACAGAAATTATTATGAATGACCACCTACTTCCTAGATGCTGGGACTGTTTTTCTTCCTAAATTTCTGAATCAAAACTGAACATTCATTTAGCTTTGAGGGACTGTGGGACAGAATGTACTGAATCATATCTTTGAGGTGACATCTCTGGCCTATCATTCTGAAGTCAGTGAAATCAGTGCATATGAAAAGCAGATGAATGAGATTAGGACTGTATTCCAAACAAGAAGTGTACTCTCTACAGAGAAGTCCTCAAAGGTTGGAAGTACAGACAGTAGCACTAATGCCATATGATAATATGGGTAGTTTTGACTTTACTTTCAAACACAGTTTATTACAGAGCTACATCATCATATATCAACACTTATTTCACAAACTACTAACAATGAATTGCAACATTCAGACCAATGTGATCAAAAGTGAAAATAGCTATGTTTGTGCAAAAGGCTTGAGGCACATAGGATTACTTTAAAATATTAAGCTGAAAAAGTGCTGAAAAAGTTGTTTTATGGGACAAATTAAAAAAGACATAGTAACAAGGAAGCCAATGTAAATGTGTGTGTAATTACAGTATTATAGATGTTATATTTACCTCTTTTTTTTTGGGGCTGTCAGAGAAATGCCTTTTTGTCCCTCTTTTCCTTGTCTTCATTTCTTCTCCTTCTTCCAGGAGTGTCTGTGAGAGGAGTCACTGGATGTGTTTGAGTCTCACAGAGTCACACATGGAGCACCCGTCATCCAATTGACAGATGTGCTTAAAAAGAGCAACAAGGACTTCATCACTTTCAACATGAATCTAACATGTTTAGCACTCTAGATGTACATAGACTGAGAATTACTGCAATGTAGTACATCTAGTGCTGCTGGGTCTGACTATATTCTTACATGGAGTTACATGGATGTTACATTTCTGCTTCTGGGAGAATCATGATGCATGATCTGGTAATGAATATGTCATCCTACTTAGTGCTTTAAAATTGAACCCTGAGCTATCCTGAATTGATGATTTGGGGTATTAACGCTATGAGTGAGCATGTGCTGGACAGAAATTTTAATGCCGCAACCTATGAATAAAACTTTAATAACCTGATCATCAATCATAGAAATAAACACGACTTCTTCCCTCAACTTAAAACTTATAATAAGACTCAGCTTTCACAGAGTCTTAAGTGTTGCTCTTGTCCCAGACCAAGAAGCTGAGGATCATAAATATGGTGACTATAATCCAGGTGATTTGGGCATCAGCAGCTGGTTAGAGAATGCATTAGGAGCATTAGGTGCTGAAGAGATGTGATATGAGCTTCTTGCTGTGCTGTGTATCATAGTCTTAGAGTGTATAACTGCCTGCAGGAAAGCTTTGTGTTCTGCATGTGTGAATAAGGTGATTGCTGTGCATATGGTCTCTCAGTCTGTGAATGTTCCTCTCCTGTCACTCGCTGGGATTTCACTGGATGAGGATGAAGAGAAACCCTTCAGACACTATGAGTGTGAATGTGTAATATGACCTGTTCAAACATGCTTTAAAGATTGTGTACTGCACAGGGTCTCAAGATCCATGGGCCAAAGGTGCTCATACATGATGATTACTGTCCTAAAGGCAAAAGGGGGATGTGGAAGCTAAAAGAAAGTTTGCTGTATATAAACTATGGTGAGGATCTTCAGTATTCTGGTTTTTGTCACCTTGTATAACCCCTGTACTGTGCTCCTCCTTTAAACTGTTTGCATCACTGTCTAAAATCTTCTAAACCATACCATACTATAACTGCAGCTACATGATGTCTCCTGATTTTGCTAGATCACGCCCAGGTATGTAAATATGTAACAGTATCCTCATAAAGCCACCTAGAGTACATGTGACTGGAAGGGGAGCCACCCCTCAGAGTGTTTGTACTCTGGCTGCTGTGCTCTGTCTCTCTTCCAGCCCTAAACAAAGACTGTGATCTTTCACAACAGTGCAGAACATTTTGTTATTTATATAAATCCATATTTGGGGAACAATTAGACCAGTGTCCATCTGTTTCTCTCTTTCAGATCAAAATACCAACTCCCACGATGAGCAAATATTAAATGAAAGGAAGTGAAACTGGCTTTCTATCTCCTGGCAGATTTACTGGAACAGTCTTCACTCGTAAATCGTGCATAACAGATGGAATTCCATTCTTCAAGTTCAAACTTAAAAGAGAATACTCATCTCCATAATAATAAAAATACAGACAGAATCAGATTCAGTTCAGAACTACAGAAGAATAAACTGGGTCTCAGCAATGCATACCTCTGTGTAGGTGAGTACAGTCTTAATATATTTCAACATGCCACCAGGTTTAAAAAAAATCTGCTCAAGGCAACAAGATCGCTGACAGAACTTAAATTTCTTTTATTATAAAATAAGTTCCTATTTCGGTGTGATCAGATCTTAAATGACAGCGTAACCATACTCTGTGATGGAATATGGCAATTACAAAGTTCATAAATGATACTCAGTACCACAGTAACTTACCATGGGTAATGTAGTCTGAGTTACATTTTCTTCAGTTGGCATTTATAATCCATTTATACAGTAACCTAGTATGGATATTAGCTTTAATAATCCATTTTATACAGTATTCTAGCAACCATGCTAGATTTATGATTCATTTTATACATTATCTTAGCATGCATGCTATCCTTTGTAATATAATCAGTATCGTAGCATGGAATTTAGGTTTTATAACATCAGTATAAGTCAGTATACTAACATTGATGTTAACCTTGATGATCCATTTTATAGAATGGGTTTTAGCCTTGATAATCCATTTTATTAGGTCTGGTAGAATAAGCATTCGCTTTTATAATATATTTTAGTCAGTATCCTAGCATGGATGTGTGACTGATATGCCCTGTGTATGGCAGTACTATAAGCACTACATTATAAAAAACAGTCTCTTGGACACTTAATTAAGTGGTTTCAATCTGCAGTTCTGATATGTTTATAATGATGGTTGATCTAGATTTACGAGAAACTGCACCATTTTCAAATGCGTCAAAAGGCAAGCAAGATCATGAAACTCAAAACCAGTCAGTCTGGTTTACAGCTCTGTCTCCTTCTGCCAGCAGCCAGTGTTCCCCTTCCCTAAAGGTTATGTTTGATTGTCACGGAGCGAATTCTCCATTCCTGTTGTTTTGTGTTACCCTCAGAGACTGCGAATGTGTAAAATCGAGCGGAAACAAACACTGTTAGCATTTGAGTTTTATTGAGTGCATTGTTTAACAGACACTTTAAATGGCATGGTTTTTCTTGCTTTTTGTCACCGGTTGTCTTAAATACAGCACCTGCAAGACAGAAGGGTATGTTGTATGTTTTAGTTTGCATGTAAAGGCTGGCATTTAACATATTTACGGCGCCAAGTCTTTGTTTATGTTTAGCGTACATGATAGTAAATGATTACGCCACTAGGTATCCAGAGGCATTTCCCCTCAGAAATATCAAGGCCAGACATGTAGCGAATTACCTTATCCAGCTGATATCCAGGGTAGGAGTCCCTAGGGAGATTTCACTGACCAGGGCACCAATTTCATGTCCTAGCTGCTAAAACAGGTGTATCAGCTGTTTGGGATTAGGGGCATGAAGACCACCCCTTAACACGGACTGGGACCAGTGGCTTCCTTACCTTGTTTTTGCCTACTGGGAGGTACCACAGGCTTCAACTGGGTTTTCTCCCTTTGAGCTCCTCTATGGACGTCAGGTCAGGGGACCTCTTGATCTGCTGAAGGAGTTCTGGGAGGGACCAAGAGGTGAAAGCCAGAACATTGTCAAGTATGGAGCGTTTGGAGCAGATGATGACCTTTGCTCAGGACAATATGAAGAAGGCTCAAAAGAGTCAAAATTCCTGGTATGATCGAAGAGCACACGACAGGACCTTTGAGCCTGGGCAGGAAGTGTTGCTCTCTTTTTTGGCAGGAGAATCTGCTCCCTTCAGCTGGCCCTCCAATATTGATACATACAGACACAAAACAAGAGAGTAATAAACTTTACAATTAATATTTATTTAGCACATTTCAAGCTTCAACAAATAATCAATTTAAAATGCATTGATCAATCAGCTCTGAAAAGCACAATCCTTTCTCTCATACATCTTTCATGTCACAGTGGTTATATTGTAAAACATGCTTTGCTGGTAGTTTGCTGCTTACCAGGTGGTTCTTGAAGTTTTAATTTTTCTTGCTGGCTGAGATGATTTTGTAGTCTTGAAGCAAGCTGGTGTTCTGTAGGGTTCTGGAAATATTGTTTTATTTCCTGTTTTCTGCTTGACTGAATGCAGAGTAAGTGGTGATGAGCAGAAAGATGCAGGAGGGAATTGGAACTGACAGCAATCTCATGGGAGGAGCCCTCCACCTCTCCTATCCAAACAGTTAGAGCCAAATACAGCCATACACCATTAAGTTAATAAAGTGCTTCACTACAAGCCTGTCATAAATTTTACATACAGTTATCATACCAAAATATGATCGACCGGGCTGCGATCGAATAGTCTTTTTTGTTTAGGAAGGTTTCTGACTGACTGAAATAACCCCTAAGTATATTGTTTAACTTTTCTTGGCTCTTGTACCCAAATATACATATTTCCAGTGTGTCAGTGATCTAACTATGCAGCAAATACTTTACATCACATTGCAGTCACTCAGCAGATGCTCTTATCCAGAGTGACTTACAGTGTGGGAGATCATAAGTGTATTCACCAGATTAATATGAGCAATAGGGCCAGACCTGACTCACCCCATTCCCAGACCAGTGAGTATATACTGTATGTAACATCACTAAAGCACTAATGCAGGCTAACTATAAAACTAATCCTGAGTACAAGCAACACGTTCATCATCAGCTTTAATGAGAAAATCATGACCATCATTGTCATAAACCATAAAATACCATAACCCTAGTGTGTACACAGATGTAGTCTGAAGAGGGGAGTCTTCAGTCTGTGTCAGAACATGGCCAATGATTCTGCTATCCTGATCACAGTGGGGGGTTCATTCCACCACTGGGGGGCAGTGCAGACAGGCATCGTGACTGTGCAGGGAGGGGGCAGTTAGTCATGGGGTGGGAGCAGAACAGGGAGATCTGATGGGGTGTAGGGTTTGAAGATTGACAGGAGGTACGGTGGAGCAGTTCCATTCACTGCCCTGTAGGCGAACACCAAGGTTTTACACTTCTAGAGGTAGCCAGTGAAGTGAGATGAGGAGGGGGTGTGACATGGTGATACAGATATACCCAGTTACCCTGTGTTTATGATTATCAGTGTTGGGTCCAATAACACAGAGGGCTTAACTCTATTACGACCAGAGTCTAGAGGTGTTCAAGTACCTAATGATAAAACCCCACAGTAAATGCACCTGTATCACTATATTGCACATTTGTCTGTGTGTTTTAATTCATTATAACTGTGGTGTACAGGATGTTTTTGTGTTTATCTCTGTTTATTCAGTATGTTGTTATTTTGTGTGGTTACAGGTCTGTTGATCTGAGTCAGAACCCCCTCATGGTCCAACTTGTACTGATATATTCCAGACTCCGTGGTTTCTAAAATGAGTGTCTCTAAGGACCCAGAGACCAGCACTGGAACCTCCAGCCCTGACAGCAAGAGGTATAAATGCATTAATCAGATATACAATTATATAAATCAAATAATGAGGAATAAAACATTGAATTTTGTATATATCTGCAGTGTATAATAGGTACGCATATACTGTATGTCACCCATTCTTATGAACTGGGACAAGCCATGTCCAACCAGAAAAGCTTGATTAATTATTGCTTAAAAAAACAAATTGAATCCAATTTTGTGGTAAAAATTTGTGTTTTACACACAGAATAGATCTAAAATCATTTTTGAAGTTCATTTTAACCTCTAAACCTGAGGATTGCCAGAAAATATATTTGTCAGAGACAAGATTTCACAATCAGAATGAAAATTTGTATTAAAAGCCTTTAAATTTGGAAACTGACTATATCTATTGATAACATGCTTGTGAAAATTTACTCTTATTATACTTTGGTTAAAATGCCTCAGACTTTAAAAAAATTGTACTGCAGAATAAATTAATTTCAATCAGTGCTTTATCGTCTTTCAAATACTGTACACAAGGAAAGATGACAGACTTTTCTTGAAATTTTCACTGTGGGAACTACTTTTTGGCAAATAGTTACATTTGAAATACACCCTGCCTGTATTTGGGGTTAACTCAAAACTGAACTAATGTTCTTACTTTTGAAAGGAAATTCGCACTAGTAAATATGTACAAGTGAATTTAAAAATCTGTCCCTCTATGTGCTGTGAGTTAGAGCTGCAGTAAGAGGATGAGGTTAACTGGAAGCTCTGTCTCCATGTGATGTGAGTTAGAGCTGCAGGAAGAGGATGAGGTTAACTGGAAGCTCTGTCTCCATGTGCTGTGAGTTAGAGCTGCAGTAAGAGGATGAGGTTAACTGGAAGCTCTGTCTCCATATGCTGTGAGTTAGAGCTGCAGTAAGAGGATGAGGTTAACTGGAAGCTCTGTCTCCATGTGCTGTGAGTTAGAGCTGCAATAAGAGGATGAGGTTAACTGGAAGCTCTGTCTCCATGTGCTGTGAGTTAGAGCTGCAGTAAGAGGATGAGGTTAACTGGAAGCTCTGTCTCCATATGCTGTGAGTTAGAGCTGCAGTAAGAGGATGAGGTTAACTGGAAGCTCTGTCTCCATGTGCTGTGAGTTAGAGCTGCAGTAAGAGGATGAGGTTAACTGGAAGCTCTGTCTCCATATGCTGTGAGTTAGAGCTGCAGTAAGAGGATGAGGTTAACTGGAAGCTCTGTCTCCATATGCTGTGAGTTAGAGCTGCAGTAAGAGGATGAGGTTAACTGGAAGCTCTGTCTCCATGTGCTGTGAGTTAGAGCTGCAGTAAGAGGATGAGGTTAACTGGAAACTCTGTCTCCATGTTTTGTTCACAGGGTCCAGGTGGAGAGAGCAGGGTCACCTGTGCCCAGCTGGATATCGATGAAGAGTTATAGGTCAATGGATGCTCCTCTCAACTTCAGAGGGGAATGCACAGCTGATCCAAGGTAAGTAAACAGGATATTATTTACACTACTGTTTCATTGTACCTCACTCTCACTGAACACAGTCTGGTGTAGGTGGGGCAGGGGCACAGCTGGGGGGGTTGAAGGCTGCACTGGGCCTGGCAGGGGGTCCAAGGCTCAAGCCTTAAAAAAGCTTTGTTTTACTGCATGACAAACATTCACTGAATGTGTTGTGAAGTTCTAATTTTACACATTTTAAACTGAAAACTTTGTTAGACTGTTGATCATGTGCACCATTCTTCCACAAATGGTTTGATATGAAACAAGTTGTGCATGCATTTGACTAAAGCTAACATGAAATAAAGGTTTACAATTTTGAACCTCGACCAATTTCAGTTGACATAGGAATCAGATTTTTACTTCACACAAAAATAAATTTCACAGCTCAAAGGAGGAGGGTAATTAATGATCCAGACAGGGTTAAATACTGGCCACTGTTGCTTAGACAGAATGGGGCTCCACAAGGCAACAGCAAAAGTATAATTGAAATTGCTTGCTTTCCATATTGAGGCAGGAGTGAAGAAAGAACTTGGCCATTATATCAATGAAACAGTACATTTATAATAAACGTGTAAGTTAATCCATTTTGAATCCTTCTCTCCATGTGCTGTGAGTTAGAGCTGCAGTGAGAGTATGAGGTGAACTGGAAGCTCTATCTCCATGTGCTGTGAGTTAGAGCTGCAGTAAGAGGATGAGGTTTACTGGAAGCTCTGTCTCCATGTGCTGTGAGTTAGAGCTGCAGTAAGAGGATGAGGTTAACTGGAAGCTCTGTCTACATGTTTTGTTCACAGGGTCCAGGTGGGGAGAGCAGGATCACCTGTACCCAGCTGTATCTCGATGAAGAGTGACAGGTCAATGGATCACCCTATCAAGTTCAGAGGGAAATGCAGAGCTGAACGAAGGTAAGTAAACAGGATATTATTTACACTACTGTTTCATTGTACCTCACTCTCACTGGACACAGTCTGGTGTAGGTGGGGCAGGGGCACAGCTGGGGGGGGTTGAAGGCTGCACTGGGCCTGGCAGGGGGTCCAAGGCTCAAGCCATAAAAAAGCTTAGTTTTACTGCATGACAAACATTCACTGAATGTGTCGTGAAGTTCTCATTTTACACATGTTAAACTGAAAACTTTGTTAGACTGTTAATCATGTGCACCATTCTTCCACAGTTGTTTTGGTCTGAAACCAATTTCAGTTGACATACAAATCAGTTTTTTACTTTACACAAAAATAGATTTCAAACCTCAAAAGAGGAAGGAAAAAAATGATCCAGACAGGGTTAAATACTGGCCACTGTTGCTGAGACAGAATGTGGCTTCTAAAGGGAACAGTAAAGTTATAATAGAAAGTGCTTGCTTTCCATATTGAAGCAGGAGTGAAGAAAGAACTTGGCCATCATATCAATGAAACAGTAAATTTATTAGAGACCTGTATGTTAATCCATTTTGAATCTGTATCTCCATGTGCTGTGAGTTATTGCTGCAGTAAGAGGATGAGGTTAACTGGAAGCTCTGTCTCTATGTGCTGTGAGTTAGAGCTGCAGTAAGAGGATGAGGTTAACTGGAAGCTCTGTTTCCATGTGCTGTGAGTTAGAGCTGCAGTAAGAGGATGAGGTTAACTGGAAGCTCTGTCTCCATGTGCTGTGAGTTAGAGCTGCAGTAAGAGGATGAGGTTAACTGGAAGCTCTGTCTCCATGTGCTGTGAGTTAGAGCTGCAGTAAGAGGATGAGGTTAACTGGAAGCTCTGTCTCCATGTGCTGTGAGTTAGAGCTGCAGTAAGAGGATGAGGTTAACTGGAAGCTCCGTCTCCATGTTTTGATCACGGGGTCCACTGAATGTGTCATCAAGTTCTAAATTGTGCTCATATTAAAAGATTGAAAACTTTGTTTAACTGTTGATCATGTGCACCATTCTTCCACAGATGGTTTGAGCTGAAACAAGCTGTGCACACATTTGACTTAAGCAAAGGATGTAGTGAAGGTTTCTAATTTAGAAAGTAAAATCCAGGTTTTTACTTCATCAATCAAATTGTTAATTCATGAGAAACCTGCAAGTGAATCCACTTTGAATCTGGGTCTCCATGTGTGCGTCGGGTTTTTACGAGACAGGTCTAATGATTGAGCTTCTCTAAAACATTTTAATGCACTCTTCTCATGCATTTTTTTTCTTAATTCATTGTTTCTTTCTGTCGGATCTCTGATTCAAAGTCAAAGGTCAAAGTCACAAATGAAAACCCATATTGATATCCATACTTTGACTGTTGATTATGCCACGGGGGGAAATGCCCTGGAACGGATCATTGTTTTCGAAATGTTGGCACAACTGGTACTCCAGAACAATTAAGACTGTTTCAAAACGTGAACACAGCTGACTCTTAGGAACAATGAACACTGTTTTCAAACGTGTTGGCAGCTTACTGTTAGGAACAAGTAACAGTTTCAAAAAACTTGTGATGGGGACATCTGCTGGTGACATACATTTGTGTAATGACAAGACATCTGCAATTAGTCTGCTTTGAAGAATTGGGCATTAGTGTCTGATTATAAACCAATGTAATATACTTCCTCAAAAGTCACTGAAATAAACAACTTTTATTAAATAGCAACGACTTTGAAACAGGGTATTTTAGAGTAGGCCACACACATTCATATGAAATGCTCTGGTTATTAGGCTGTATGCAGCTTACAGGAGGAAGCTATATTAGTGAAGTGAAAGAAGAGACTATGCAACCACAATATGTTTGAACTGTTTTATCCTCATGTATATTGTTATATCCTTGTGGTGAAGCGGCCTCCCGCCAGCTTCATCACGTGAACATTCAAAGTTAACCGCGCCATGGACAATAGCATGCTATAATCATACTTCACTCCACCGTCTGCTCTATCTGTTCCTGTTTTATGTGTCTGTGTGTAATATCGTTATTTTTCATCAACTCCGCTAATTAATACCGGTTAAAATTAGGCATGAGTTTAAACGTTTTCATCACTGACTTTCCATTTACTGTAAGATAACACACAAACATATCCGTACTTACAGAGTTTATTTCAGTCATCATGCATTGTTTTGTCATTTCATTCTGCTTTTCTCCATTGTCTCCGTTTTCTGTTTTGCCGTTTGCTGTTTGCTTTTCCCTGTTTGTTTTAGGTAGAGTTTGTACAGCCGGAGGCACCGCCATTCTCTCACCTGTAACATTTCCTGGTTCGCGCCCTCAACGTCATAATTGGACAATTCCATTTTATGGTTGTTGTTTAATTCCTGTGTTTTAATTATGCATGTTTAGGTTTTCAGGTTGTCATGGAAGAATAGACCTTCATTATTGTATTTTCTGTATGAACGTTTATTGCTACTTGGATAATCTATTTGGAGACAATTGTTTTAAAAGGGATGCAGGTAACCCCCCCTAATTGTCTAAGGGTAGTTCAGTTTTCAGTAAGTCAAATTCTCAGAGCCTTTGTAAAGAGTGGGATCTTCAGTATTGGGGGAGAGATACCAAAGTAAAGGCGTGGTTGGGGTTCTGCTGTTATAGCAGAAATATGTACCAAACTGTCTCACGTTGGTTTGTGAAACTGTATGACAGTATGACTGCCTTAGTCAATTTTCAGTTTGAATTTTTGGTTTTTGTTTGTGCTTGTACATCGTGTATTTTTGAATTCTAGGATTTTTCTTTTTGCCACTGGACACTGTAAATAAAATCGGGCACCTTTTTGCTCTTCATTTTGGTCATCCTGCGTGCTTCCCTATTCACCCCCCTGGCCTCTCGACACACTACATTCTTACAATCCTAGATCCAATTCTTCAAAGCAGACTTATTCAGTAGTTGCGAGTTAATAAAATCTCTGATACATAGGGATTACAAGATAATGTAAAAATGGCCAGTAAGTAAGAAACAGTTCCTCAACTCGGTCTAAGTAAAAGTGAAAATAAAAAATCTGAAACGCCATTTTAAAGAAGGGGACAGATGAGAATGAAGTGAGAAGGAATACATTTAACACCGTAAGTATCTTAAACAGGTGGTTATTCTGCCTTGGGGGTGGAGTGCCAGGATAAAATCGCTGGGGGTTCATTTAGGCAAATGTAAAACATGTGGAGCGTCCACTTCAGCTTGTAGAGTCGTTGAATGGAATCACTGTGTACCGATAGCTAATCTTCTCATCGACAATCTTCTCAACTAATATCCGACAGACTATCGCAAAACTACTTTAAATCAGATTGTCCGAGGCGAAATTTGCTTCTCGGAACTGAATTGTGCATCCAGTTAGTGTACTTATTTATGATGAACGATGCTCACTAAATGGAAGTCAATTTCCTTCATTTATGTGAATTTTCAGGGGAAAACTGAAAAAATATAATAATTGAATGTTAAATATTATTGTATGTATGTCGCAAAAGAATCCTCTACCCCTTATAATCATATTTTCATTAAAAAAATTGCAAATTGATGCATGTTAGCAAAATCAGTCATTAATGGGTACACGTCATGTCATTTAAACATGGCGCTTTGGCTTTTGATTCGGAGACGAACGTCCCTTTCTTCAACCTTTTACTTTAGTGCAGCATTGAGGCAGTTCTCAAATAAGCTGCAATATGTGATGTTGCGCTTGAGTTGAAGGTGGTGCTGAAGCGATATAATGTAGCCTGTGCTATCGAATGTAATCGGTGTCGTAATATCAGTAATATCATGGCAAATTCGGTCAATATCTGTACAATTAATGTGGTTACACATTCCAGAGCAGTGAGGCTGCACTGAAGGCGGGTGATGAGGGGCCTTCCAGCATCTACATACAAACATTGATTAATTCACTGGACCCATTATTTATTTACAAATACATACGTATTTGTTCACAACATTAATTCTTCGTTGTGTGACTCAGACTACGCAAACCATGTTTTTTACCTCCAGAAAAGTTTATTGATATTCATCAAGAACATTTAGGAACAGTCAAGTGCGTTTTTGGTTCTCAGATTAAAATGTCAAAAGCTTACCAACCACGTTACTCGATGTGTTCAAACATTATACAATCCAAGTTATATTGACATACATGCACAGCCCTTTATTGATTTTTGATAATTTTTTAAAATTAAATTGTTACTTGGTGCCGATACACAAGCTTTATTTTTCCATCTTAAATGTCAAAATCCTTTCAACTACAACACTCAGCTTGTTGAACAAAGTTGTGTCCAACTGATATTGACATGTGGGTACAGCCATTTGATTTCCCTTCAATTTGGGCTCATGGCAACGAGGCGATTTTTAAGTGACGATCCTTTAAATGTCAGAGGGCTCTAGAATAAAAACGTAATGTGGATAATGAAGCTCAAATGTTCATAATTTCTATTCCCATGTGTTTATAGGTCTGTTAGATCTGGGTCAGAACTGTTCCATGGTCAGTTTTGGCCCATTCTCCAGAGACAGGGGGGCGCTTTCTCTAAAATGAGTCTCTCTGGGGAGCCAGAGACCAGCGCTGGAACCTCCAGCCCAAACAGCAAGAGGTATGAATGAACAGATTGTACTTTAATTGAAACATTATAAATGAGTTAGACCTGCAATAAGAGGATGAGGTTAACTGGAAGCTCTGTCTCCATGTTTTGTTCACAGGGTCCAGGTAGAGAGATCAGGATCACCTGTACCCAGCTGTATATCAATGAAGAGTGACACGTCACTGGATCGCCCTAACAACTTCAGAGGGGAATGCACAGTTGATCCAAGGTAAGTAAACAGGAAATTATTTACACTACTGAGTTAGAGCTGCAGTAAGAGGATGAGGTTAAGTCTTTCTCAGGATGGTGGAAATTTACCATCATCTAAGGATGGTTGTAGATGTTTGTTTGTGGTTTAGTGAAAATGTTTTAGCTGTGACTCAGCCTGCTTGAATCCAGTGGCATCATACCTCACTCCCTCCTTCAGCATGTTAGATCGATTCAAGTTACCCACACCTTCTGTTTTTGTGAGGCCCTGTTTGGGCTGGCTCAGTTTGAGGCCTGGAGTTGATCTATCGTCAGTAGACCTGTGCATAGCTTCTAGGTATGAGAACGACATGCATTTCTGCCAGTCAACTAGCTGATGCTGAAGCCGACACATTACAGACAAATATTTTTTATAATTCTGATTGTAGGAGAATAGCAAAATTAAGCCACATGATCAGCACAGATCACAAGATGAAAATGTTGTTCCATTTGATGTGTACCAAATTATTGTGTGCTTCTTCGCTCACTGCACAGCTTAACGGAAGCTCAAACCTCTCAATTAACATGTTTCTAAAGACTGATTAATAAGAGACTGTATTTAATGAAACAAGAAGATTGGTTTTGCAAAATAGCTTAAATATCTATCCACATTTGAACTTACACAGATAAAAAAATGTAGTAGGCTAATAAAAAATAGCAACCATAACAACAACACTATTGTCATTGACCCACATATTGAACTTAAGCAAATCAAAAAACCTCATAAAAACTGATTTTCACCCGCTTAACTGTCGACCGACAACTGACGAAATGACAAATTGTTCACATCCCTAGTAGTTTTTGTATCCTTTATCCAAACACTGAGGGTATAATTAGAGCCCAGGAGTCTCTGAGCTAAGTTTAGCTAGCCACATTGCTAACTTGGTTTGTGTGAGACATTGCCAAGTACTGCAGAATATGAAGAGAGGTATCTGACAGTTTTCTAGAGTCAAGTATGTGGTCTTCATGTGTATTGAGCATGTGGTCTTCAAGTTAGTAACAACTGCATTTGCCACATAAAGCGTAAGCCAGCTATCTGCTGGTACAGATTAAGCCATGGCCTTACGCTGTCTCCAGTTTTGTAATATGGCCTGAGAAAAGGTTTATTTTCCTGAAGGGAAGTATTTTTAAGTTGTTTATTCCTGATACCACAAAAATAATTGACCAGTTTTGTCTGTCACATGTGTCTGTTTCCCCAGACACTGCTGGGATATTTGCTATAAATATGAGCAACCTTTATCACTCCAGAAGCTCCACTCATAGCTGGAGTTTTGGAGATCTTACTCTTTTCTCCTGACTGCCCTGTTTTAATCAACACCTGCAGTTTGAGACACTTCCCTGTATTATCAGTTTATTTAAAATGTTCAACACCCCATGCTACAATGACTGGAGGTTCACTATGGTGAGGCAATGTTAGCACAGCCTAAACAGGTAAAAATAGACTGTAAACCAGTAACATTATCTGTCTCATTGCTCTGTAGTGCCCCCTACTGGCAAACTGGGCAGCAAATTGGAGGAGCCACATGCATGGGCAAAAGGTTCACAGTGTGGGGCTGAGAACATCATTTGAGAAAACACCCTCACTTCCTGTTGGATGAGGCATGGGCAGGAAGGAGTTCCTTTAAGAACTCTTAATCATGAAATGGGGTTGTGGCATTATGAGCAAAGCCATCAATGTATTTCATGTCTTACACACACCATACATATCCACACAAGCACATTAACACCATTGATGGTATTATGGTGGCTCGTTTAGTCCAAGCAATAGAGAACACAACCAGTATTCCATGCTCTCTCAACTCTGCTACTCTCTCAAAAATGCTACATGCTTGTTTCATGCTAAATATCTCATTTTATGCTGTATGTCTCATATTAGTGTAATGCATGTTACCTATTCTAGTTCTGTGCTATTTATTAGTACGCTTACAGGAGTTGCTAAATACAGTACCACAGAGTAGTAAATGTAAGCATAGTGTTTGCTGTTGCCAATGATGAAACCACATAAGACACAGGAACATGGTATAGGATCTTGCAGCTATTAGCTTTACTGCTAATCTACCTCTCTTTCTTAAATTATAGAGACTAATATAGGGAGATGTCTTTCATTTACTTACACAGTATAACAGCATCACAGTTAAATCATTCATTTCACAGAAGTATGGTAAAGATATTTACTGCTGTTATGTTCAGTTTGTTAGCTCACCACTTAGCTTGGTAGGTGTTTGGTGATAAAGAATGAAAGTCTATCACTATGTGCAAGTAAGATCCACCCATCCATGGTCTAGGGATGAAACAGGCCTTCCTCTTGTGGAAATCTGTGAGTAAATCTGTAATGATAAACCAGTGAACTGAACTGGCTGTTGGGTAGCTAAATACTGAGGATACTGCATCACCCCCTTTAACAATTTATTTCATTCGATGATAGAGAATACAAAGGGAAAATACATGGTTCACCAGCTGGCTATGTGTTTTTCCTGCTTTGCTAACACCACCTCCTTTCCCCTGCAGAGTGTACAGCATCCTGTAACATTTAAGCAGGGTCTGGACAGTTCCTTTGTCAAAAAGGCACAGAAACATCTCTGTTAGGCGGAACATATCAACAACTTCAGTTTCTGTTTTCTTAACAGAAAGAACAAGCTCTGCCTAAACCACAGGACCAGAATGTCACAGTGTGAAGGTTCTAACATAAGCAATATGATGAGCATTATACACAGAATATTTCCTTCACAATTATGAAACAGAGCAGTTATAAAACACTCGGGATGTCATTTTGATAACCTTTAACTTTAGGGACCCAGACTCTGGTGTTTGGGTCTTTTCCCATGCTGTTGAGAGAGGGTGTATCGGTGATGATGTTTCTTGAAAGGTTGGAGTCGTGTTATTTAGTGCTTGAAGATACAGTTAAATTAGAGGCATGTGTAATCAAGTCTCATTGTAAGGAAGTGAAAATTTCTTGAATAATTATCAACTTTTGTTTCACGCCCCAAAGGCTATTTCATTGGTGAATTATATGGTTAGGTACGTTTTAACCACAGGTTCACTGTTTGACATAAGTAAGAGTGACCCAACCTACCCCCAAACACCCCAGCCCCACAAACCCCCCACCCCCTGCGTGGGTATACTCGTTTCTTACAAGACAGAGGTCTAATGTTTGAGCTTCTCTAAAACATTTTAATGCACTCTTCTTATGTTTTTCTTCTTCTAATTTGTCTTAATTCACTGTTTCTTTCTGTCGGATCTCTGATTCCTCACAAACCTCTTTGCAGGGTCCAGCAATCAGCAGAGTCCAGCCATCTGGAACACAAGAGTCCAGAGAGGAGAGAGCAGTGTATCGATGTAAACCCCACAAAAAAGGTGTGTTATCTCTTTAAATTATCTATATATTAATCATCATGGGGTTTGGCTTTGAGAATACTCTTTATTTCACCTCTCTTTTCAGGCTCATAACTATGAGAATGACTAACTTCTCACTCTGATGTGGTGTAATTGCACACATTCAAAGGAAGTGCTCTGCTAAAAACCCCTAATTCTAATGAATCACAATCTCATACAGATTACAGTACAGGCACATGTTTGTTATGGGACTCAAACTCCCAGCAGCACTGTTACTGGCTATGGCAGGAAGTCCACATTGCGAATGTAACAGCTGTTATGGGACTCAGACTCCCAGCAGCACTGTCACTGGCTATGGCCTAGACGATTACTTACAGATGGCAAACCACTATCACAGACAAGACACACCTACTACACTCTCTACTAGCGCAGGGTTTAGAGTTCAAGGGACACACGCACAAGGTGTAGGGTCCAAGGGAACACACTCACAGGCTGTAGGTTACAGGGAACATGCTCACAGGATGAAGGGTGCAGGGAACACACTCACAGGGAGTAGGTTGCAGGGAACTCATTTACGACATAAGAATAAACACTGAGCTTGAATGTGGTTTCAGCCAATCATCCAGGACCAGATTCATCCCTTTTATTATCCCTTTTAAGCATTTTAACTGTTACTTCAGCCTTTTCTGGGGCATAAAAAATTCCTGGGACTGAAAAATGGCGAGCATTTGGGAACCTGAGAATCTGCAGCGGACATGGAGAGCACAGTTTGTCTTGCATAATGATATGCAGCAGTCTATTTATCCAGATTCACAAAACAATTCAATTACTCTCAGGGAAAGCATGATTAATCTGAGCTACTGCCTCTACAAAGTCATCAATCAAAAGAAAAAGCTGAACTTCAAATAACTGGAGTGAATTATCACAAATCTCTTAAAGCAGTGATTCCCAACGTCGGTCCTTGGGGCACACTGTGTATGCTGGTTTTTATTCCAACCACAACTGCAATCCCAAAATGTTAACAAGCTGTTAATTGTTCATAATTGTTCACGCTTTTTCATGACAAGAGAGATAATTGCCCATTATAGCTATGTATTTCATGAAGAAGACCTGGAGACATTCTTGGGGAAAGTGTTTAGCGGAAAACTCCCCAAAACTCTGACTGAAATGTACACACACTTCCTGCTCATTCAGACCAATGTGAAGAATCAGAAGTATCATGGCACCAATGAGACAAACCCAAAGAAGATCTCAGCATCAGATGCAGAAATGATCCTGAAACTGGGAAGCTGGCTTTTCTACAGCTGCAAAGGGCAATCTGATATTCTATGAAGAGGACCTGAGAGAGAGTGGCATTGATGTCAGTGAAGCTTCAGTGTACTCTGGGGTGTGCACAGAAATCTTTAAAGAGGAGTCTGGGTTGCATCAGGAGAAAGTCTACTGCTTTGTGCATCTGAGCATTCAGGAGTTTCTGGCTGCCTTGTTTGTGTTTCATTTATGTGTAAATGAGAACAGAAATGCACTCAGACCAGAAGAGTCAAAACCTAAAACTGACAGAATGCAGCTGTTTGAGTTACACAGGAGTGCAGTGGATCAGGCCTTACAGAGTAAGAATGGACACCTGGACCTTTTCCTCCGATTCCTTCTGGGCCTCTCACTGGACTCCACTCAGACTCTCTTAGGAGACGTACTGAAGCAGAGAGGAAGCAGATCAGAGAGCATTGAAGAAACAGTCCAGTACATCAAGCAGAAGATCAGAGAAGAGTCTTCAGCAGAGAGGACCATCAATCTGTTCCACTGTCTGAATGAACTGAATGACAATTCTCTCGTGGAGGAAATCCAGACTTCCCTGAGATCAGGAAGACTTTCTGATAAAATGCTGGAACCACACCAATGCTCAGCTCTGGCCTTTGTGTTTCTGATGTCAGAGGAGGTCCTGGATGAATTTGACTTGAAGACGTACAACACACCAGCAGCAGGTCAGCAGAGACTGATACCAGTCGTGAGGAACTGCATGAAGGCCAAGTGAGTACTGTTACATCATTCATAATGCAGATGATTGACACTGATATTTGCATAAACAGTTTATAATTGTGTGAGAATAAAGTGCATGAATCTAGCTCACCTACATCATGACCAAAACAACCTTTAGAAAATGTTAATGAATAATATTTCAGAAGGCATCTGTTCCATTTTCATATACCCTTATGTGTGTGTAGTAAAGAAACACCAATGGTAAAATACTGTAATCTGAATGTGATATTTTAGTTTAACAATTGGCCACGTAGGATGCAGAAAATAATCTACAATTTGAAAATCATTCAATAGCATTTTTATACTTCCATCTTAAGTGTGAAACCTCACTGCACTTTAGGTCCTCGTCATCTCCACAGCATCCTCTCAGAATTTGGAATTTGTGCTCTAGGTATAGAGGTAGGGGTTGGGGGGGTCGGTTGACAGGGGGTTGTGAGCTCACTGCATTTCCTGCACAGCTTGGGCATGCTGTGATAGCACACCCCATCCCTGTTGTTCCCCAGTGTGCTGGTGCTGGGGATGTGGCTCACTCTGCCTACTGCAGAGGGGTGGGGTTTGACCTGGCCCAGCCATTTCCTGGCCCCTGTACAAACTCTGCCCTCTTCTAGGACCTTCCTGGTGTCACATTTGAACTAAACAAAGCATGTTACAGCACTGAGATCCTATACGGCTTCCTTATAGTGCTGCACAGTGACCAGTTTGTTCTCCATCTCAGACAGGGGCTCAGTGGTGAAATTACTGAGGGACTCTTAACCTTCCCCTCTCTATAGAGGTTCCAGAACCTCTCCAGGGCATGAGCAGTTTAAAGCTAACCTCAAAGATGTCAGTGGGGCCTGGAACCTTCACCTCCAAACAGGTCATGATGGGCATTTTGGTCTCTGTCTGTGGAGGATGGGTTGGGTGTTGTGCCGTCCTTATTGCAACAGTGGGTTCTGAAAAGCTGATGTAGCGTCTTCATTGAGAAACAAAAAACTAAAAGGCAAATACATATTTTACAAAGGGGCATGCTTCGTACATGTTAGTGATTAAAGTCATTGGTGAAATTATAGTGACAAGCAAGCGATGGTGGTGAACATTAAGATTCAGCCTGTTGGGCGTACAAATTCATGAGTCAAATTACTGGTCACTCCTGAACGCTGGCCAGGGTGCATATTTACTTACACAAACATAAACAGTAAATGCAGCGATCTGACCAGCTTTCCTGTGGTCAGCTTTATTATGAAAGACAAGTCGTTCAATTCTACAGTGAAAAGAATCATTCTGTCCATTGAAAACAAACTGTAAACCAGTGGTGTTCACTAGCTAGCATTTTTAATTGCTTTACGTTTCTCTAAAACAAACATTTTTTCCAATGTGTATTTAAGGTATCTGTAAGTGCTGTAGGTTTGATCTTTGAAAAATGAAAGCTAGTGATAATGCAGGCCAGGCAACACTGTCAGGCACAGCTTCTTAACTTGACTGTGTAAACACATTCCATTTACACTTGGCCCCATAACGGAGTCTCCATGAGACAGATATAAATCTGATTTGCTATCCATGTGTTATAAGCAGTTATATGGCACTGTCTTCTGGAATGTAGGCAGCCAAGATGATGCTGAGTGCCAAAATTTAGCTTCATGTCATTTTACAATTAAATTTACAATTTTGGTTTTTCTCCAACCATGTGAGTCATCCATGCTGTTGTTTTGCTCGTATTGACTGCAGAGGGTCCTCGTTGATGACTTCTGTGTGCTGATGTATTTCCATTTGGGAGGTGTAAAGATTACGGCCTGAATGCAGTATGTGAACTTGTAGACCTACTTACTTTATGTCAGCACATCTGATATATCATAATCAGTTCATGACCACATCAAACCTCCACATGGGAATCAAAACCAAAATCAGAGTATGATACGACCAACTAAAGCAGGGCACACATATCTACTACTATAGAACTGCAGAGTGATGTACTATATTCTATAGCTTGTCATCAAGCTAACATTTGCGGTAGAAGACGCCTCTGGCTCTGGTTGGTCTTCAGAGACAATTGGCTTCGATTTTTTGGTAAATGCAAAATTTGTGAGTAAGCTTCCTTGTTTTCTTTTTGGCATATCTGTATGCTGACTACAAAACAGGGAAATGAATAAGAGCGATTTGGTGTGCAAACTGAGAGGGACTAAGAGAGTTTGTTTTTTTCTGATCTTTGAGTTAAAGTGAATGAAGTTTATGATATTGTGCCACCACACTTTGATGGTGATGGCAAGAATAGCATGCATGTTGGTATCTTTATTAAAGTGCATTAGTGATGAATCACCCACATGCATAAATCATACATCAATAATAGCCTAATTTTACACATGATCTATGATGATGAGAAATACAGACAGATACTTACAGAAAAATAGAGATGCAAAAATAGCATATTGTCAATGTTTTAGAGACCCCCCAAAATTTCACAAATCATGTTTTCCAGACATTTGCATGGGTTTTTTTTTTTAAATCAAGATACCATTTAAATTTAGCTCAGATATTATGTTGTTCCAATTTTAAAAACTAATCACAATATGTTCACCTTCTTCCAACCATTTATAGCTTGTCCTTATGAAACTCCTTTGGCTTTATAGATGTACTGTTGACTCAACCTGCATTTCAAATGAGCTAATTTAGTTCAGTTTTCTTCTGGTTTATAAACAGTACTGTGCAAAAGTTTTAGGCAGGTGTGAAAAAATGCTGTAAACTCAGAATGCTTTCAAAAATGGAAGTGTTAATAGTTTATTTTTGTAACCGGCAGAATTATCTTTTGCTTTTCTGCTTTCTTTTCCCTTCGAAGCCACCGTAGGTGTTCCTGTTCTTGGCCACACCTCCTTCATAGCTTTTAGCAGTGAACAGGTAATTAGAGGGTCGTTTTAGTGTATATATACAAGCTCCATCAGCTTTGTTTTTACTCTGGTTATTGTGGTTGCTTTTCTGTTTTGCAGCGTGTTGAGTGCTGAAAGGTGTATTGCTGGGTCTGTAACAAACCGTCTGGGCGGTACGTGAGCCCGTTCGCCACAACAGGTTTCTGCAGTGAGACAACAACTGAGTAGGCTTAATATGAATGAAAAGAACTAGAGGAACATTTGTCACCTGCTGCTTTGCCTCGTTTTAAATTAGTGTTTGTGTAAATGGGTAAATATAGTGAGTGCTGTTTCTTTGTGTTTTGTTTATTTGGATGGGCAATCGAGTGAGGTCCTGACTGCTCCCAGTGTTTTCTTTTTACCCTTATCGTGTGGTCTGTCCCCTTTTAATACTGAATACGTTGGTCGTTGTACTCTTTCCCATCTTTGTCCCCCTGCCCTATAGAGTCTACAGGGGAGTGTGTTGGCCGTTCTGTGGATAGGCCGCCGGACCTGGGCCTCCCCCCTACCTCCTTCCTGCACTGAATGTGGTGTTGCTGGGGTTAAAGTGAACGTCACTTTCTTTTACAGTGGTCACCCATTTGCTGTGCGTGTGTAACTGCATCAGCGTGTGTGTGAGTGTGTGTGTTAACAGGCACCGGGATCCAGAGCACGGTGGTGTATTGCCCCTCCCTGTTCCAGTGAAGGTAACCTCCTGACAGATGGCCTACATTACCCTTTTCCCTTTTATTTATTTATTATTTCTGGTGGCAGTCTGTACCCCTCTTGCGGGACATCTACTTTTACTATGGTTTATTTTAATGATTTTGAATAAAATGTGGTTTTAATGAACTGTTTAAATAAAATTTGCCCATTCAAATCAAAATACCACATCTCTGGTAAATTCTTACGAGCTTACATGTGTGTGGGAACCCTGTAGCCTCCGTACTATTTGAATTTACTCTTGGGGTGGAAGTCCCTAGGTGGCGTAGTCAAACCTTTCTTACCAAAATACTTTATTCGTATGTCCACTGGGTCACATTTTCATCAATTAACAAAATGCAGCGAATGAACAGAAGAGATCTAAAAAATCTAAATCAAATCAATATTTGGTGTGACCACCCTTTGCCTTCAAAACAGCATCAATCCTTGTAGGTACACTTGCAGTTTTTGAAGGAACTCAGCTGGTAGGTTGTTCCAAACATCTTGCAGAGAACTAACCACAGAAGAACTAACCACAGTTCTTCTGTGGATGTAGGCTTCCTCATATCCTTCTGTCTCTTCATGTAATTCCAGACAGACTCGATGTTGAGATCAGGGCTCTGTGGGGCCATTCCATCACTTCCAGGACTTCTTGGTCTTCTTTACGCTGAAGATAGTTCTTAATGACATTAGCTGTGTGTTTGGGGTCATTGTCCTGCTGCAGAACAAATTTGGGGCCAATCATACTCCTCCCTGATGGTATTGCATGATGGATAAGTATCTGGCTGGGTTCTCAGCATTGAGGACACTAATCCTGACCAAATCTCCAACTCCATTTGCAGAAATGCAGCCCCAAACTTGCAAGGAACCTCCACCATGCTTCACTGTTGCCTGCAGGCACTCATTATTGTACCGCTCTCCAGCTCTTCAGCGAACAAACTGCCTTCTGCTACAGCCAAATATTTCAAATTTTGACTCAGTCCAGAGCACCTGCAGCCATTTTTCTGCACCCCATTTCCTATGTTTTCATGCATAGTTGAGTTGCCTGGCCTTGTTTCCATGTCAGAGGTATGGCTTTTTGGCTGCAACTCTTCCATGAAGACCACTTCTGGCTAGACTTCTCCTGACAATAGATGGGTGTACCTGGGTCCCACTGGTTTCTGCCAGTTCTGAGCTGATGGCACTGCTGGACATCTTCCTATTTCGAAGGGAAGTAAGCTTGATGCGTTTTTCATCTCCTGCACTAAGTTTCCTTGGCCGACCACTGTGTGTACAATCCTCATTGTTGCCCGTTTCTTTGTGCTTCTTCAAAAGAGCTCGAACATCTTGAAACCCCAGTGTGCTTTGAAATCTTTGTCTGAGAGAGACCTTGTTAATGCAGTATAACTACCTTGTGTCTTGTTGCTGTGCTCAGTCTTGCCATGGTGTATGACCTGAGACATGAAATTGTCTTCCACAACCTCACCTTCGTAGCAGAGTTTGGCTGTTCCTCAGCCAGTTTTAAGCCTCCTACACAGCTGTTTCTGTTTCAGTTAATGACTGTGTTTCAACCTATATGTGAAATTGATGATCATTAGTAACTGTTTGGTATAATTGGTTGATCATACACCTGACAATAATCCTACAAAATCCCTGACTTTGTGCAAGTGTACCTTTAAGAATTGATGCTGGTTTGAATGCAAAGGGTATTAACACCAAATATTGATTTGATTTAGATTTTTCTTTTGTTTGCTCACTTTGCATTTTGTAAATTGATAAAAATAAAAAAAACTATTTATATTTTTGAAAGCATTCTTACTTTACAGCATTTTTTTTACTCAGGACTGTACATTGTATGTACTTCAAAATGCAATATTATTTATGGTCAATTCATTTTCCCCCCTTTTTTTCAGAACCTGATTTCATTGCTCGGGTTTTGTATCTCAAATTTATAAGGTCCCTGTTATGATCATATAATGTTTCTTGATTTGCTTAATCCAGACAGAATTAATACATGCTATAATTTGATATCTAGTAGGCTCAAGTGCAAACAAAGAGGTGTATGTTTCTAGAAAGAGCGTGTTCTGTTTGTATGAACATTGTAAGTACTAAAAGCTATTACAATAGTGTTCTGGTCCAACAGTGGTGTTGGAACAACCTCTACTTTTACAATGTTAGGGCATAGTGAATGTGATATAAACCATCGGTCGATCCGAGATTTAGATGGGCCAGTTTTATTACTAACCATTTAATCAGGGTTCCTGACTCTTAAAATGCTGGTTGGGTCAAACATAGACATCATATTGGTTAAGGAGGTGTGATTACAGTGTTGTTTTGGGCCTGTGATGTCATAAATCCATGTAATTTAGGGCTGGATTAAAATCCCCACCTAATTACGTGTTCAGATTAGGATTGATTTCTCAGAATTCATTATGAACAGTATCTAGGAAATAATTATTTCTCTTATTTTGGCTGTTAACCAAAAATGTTCCCAGGCAAATAAATTCCAAAACTGCCCATCTGTAATAACAACTGCTTAGTCATAATGACCTGCAGGGCTGAGATGAGATAAAATAAGTTACATTTATGTTTTAAAAAAGAAGCCCAGTTGAGTATTGAATTCTTTCAATAATTCATCGACCATCCTTTGACTGTTGGTGAGATTCTCCTATAATTCATCCAAGTACATTTTCAGATGATCCAGCCAATTGTTACAGACAGGCCATTTCTTACTGAGATCTAGTGTTGTCCCTTTAAGAATGCCAGGAGATCTTATTAGTCCCAAATGAGCCTGTTATGATACGATATAATTTTTGTTAAAATAATACATTTTAGATAATAATATTTTATAATCTTAGATTTACTGAGTCGCTTAAAAGCACTTCGGCTTGTTTGGATACAATGTTTTACGAGGATTAACATTGTTTAATTAACAAGAGAGCGGTTTGACTCTGTGACCCGGAGAGTGATAAGTGAGTGAGTTGGATCGATGCTATTTCCAGTGAGGTTTGTACATGCAGATCGGCGGCGTCTGGTAAATCCTGGAAGCGATTCGCCCAAAACTCATCCACTCCACTCGAAGATTGTTTTTTCCCCACGGTTTTCTTTTCCTTGTTCATCCTTAACCAACTAAATTGTGCGACAACGTGACGCTCAGGCCAGGCTGTCGGGATCTTTTAGAAATCGCTGAACAAACCGATTGCTGGGGGCAGCGAACTGTTGCCTTCGCAATTCCAAGACCGGGCTGTCCGTCCCCGGCGACAAGAGTGAGCTGGCCGCGGAATGAGAAGCTCCGGCGTTGGGTACAAGCGGCAGAGGCAACGCCAGTCCTCTTTTCTTTCTTATTGTATTTAAACAAGCGGAGTGTATCAGCCGCACGACACTAAACTCAGCAACCTTATAGCGAGCATTGACGAATTTAAAGACAACCAGAGTAAGGTCAGGCATGCAGTATCTGCCCAGGGAGGCTGTGACACTATCGAGCTAGTAATATGTATCCAGTTTTACCACAAATATTTTGGAATCCACATCAATTGTAAGCAATTTTTTCATCATCATTTCCGTTTGGAATGTCGGGCTTCTTTCTTTTGCTCAGGAAAAGTTTGTCGGAGCTCTCAGTCCAGCAGGCTCCACTCCGACATTGTAGGCGATCACTCCAGTAATTGTGGAGAGCGTGAACTTGACTGCTTGGTGGAAGTCTCTCGTCAAATGGATGTTTTAGAACACAACTTGTAGGCTAAATACTGGGCGACAGTATGAAACATTGATTTGACTGCATGCCGAATTTAAATATGATTATCAAACCTACTTTACTGCTGTCTCATATGACTGTCTATGATTGAGTTTACTTTATAAAGGTACCAGAGTCAGACATGACGGCACGATTTTGAGTCCCTTTAGATTCACAATTCTAGCTCTGTGGTAACCCCTCATCACACCATGTGGGACACAGCAAAATATTTTACTCACAGTTACATTTATCCTAGTTACATAAATTCATGTAATGGAACTTGACACAACTTGGGAAGAGAAAGTCAAGTCACAACTGAGGTCAATGTAGGCTATGAGTCAGTAGACCAAATTATGGCTACTACAAGATTATAAAGCGAGACCTGTACAAAAACCATGTGAACTCAAAGCAAGGTTTTTACTAAAACCTGAAATTGCCAACAGCCAAGTTGATTGGCAATTAGGCTCAAACAAGCAGTAGAGCTTGCTTCTCCTGCCACAGTAAGAGACTCAACAGAGAAGCTTTTCTGCCAGAGATGGAGAGGGAGGCTATGTACCAGCTACCAAGCAAACTTATTCTATTGGCGAGGTACGAGCTCGACTACCCACAAGGTATATGTTGAATATTCTGTTCTGTTTTACAACAAATTGGTGACTTTGACAGATGAAACTTAAATTTGGATGCCATTAGTGGCTTGTGAAAATGAGCGACACAAACCGCACACAGTCATAAGCTAGCGGTACTTCTGCAACACAGAGCTTCATTCTTATATCCTCACAATTGTTTTGGCGTGAATGTGTCGCAGCCTGTTCTCTGTGGAGGGATGACAGAGCTCTCTAGTGGACTCATTTAGTAACTGCAGCAGAGCTGAGAGAGGAGCCAAAGCATCTAGACACAGCAAAACTGATCTGAATAAGGCTAATGCTGCAGCTGTGTTGATTGTCTTGTAAAACCGAGTATTGCTGTAGAGTAGTGTTTCTCAACGGGGGCGGTACCGCCCCCAAGGGGGCGTTCGTATAACTTTGGGGGCGCTGGGAACCCGGCAGCTGAGAAGGGGGCGCTCAGGCACAAACGGGGGGCGTTAACCACAGTTATTCGTCATAACTTTTAAACCTCTGTCAGCACAAAAAAATGTTCATTTGAATTTGAATCAAAAGATATAATTATGTTTTTGCGCGACTAAAGCCTGGTTCAGACTCACATACTGAAATCGCAGAATGTTCACGAACGTTCTAATGTCGCCCGACGTTAAAGTTCACAAGAAGTATAAAAGCACGTAAGTATCATTCCGACGACATTTGACACTCATCGATAATGGAGGAAGAGGCCATAGTAATCACTCTCAGTTTGTCCGGTGCTCTACTCCTCATAAGGAGAAAGCAAAGACGGAGTGATTATAGCAGGGCAGTGAATTCTACACGGCACATAGTGGGAGAATACTACTCGCCTTTAAGAGCAATGACATTTAAAGATATAGAGTACGACAGCCGTTACATCAGGATGCTACCAAAATATTTGGTAGGCTATTATCAGTTGTTGCGCCAGGACTGCAACATAGGTCAACGCATCGTCAGCCTATATCCCCCGGTGAAAGACTGAGCTTGACATTACGACAGGTTATGTATAACCTTAATATATGCTGCCAGGTTTTAAGAATACATAAAAGATGTACAAATGCAAGTTAGTCAATTAAGAAAATTATTTAATTGTTCTAAATGAGAAACACGCGAGTTTGTGAGCTCGCTACAAATGCGTAATTGTAACCATTCACAACACAGACTAATATAATCATGTATGTCACACAGTACCATAGGCTAGGTTAAACTGGAAATCAATACATTTACCAGCAGACCAGGAAATGCAGATAGGTTGACAACAAGAAAGCAGTCCAACAAATGCGCTCCATACTTGACCTCATCTTGTCATGCTACAGACTAATCACTTTAAAATCATCTTTAAATCAATTAAATCAACGCGGAATCTTACATTGGTTTCTCGTTTCATTTTTCTACCATGACGTTAGCTTGGAATTTCGGAAACGAGCGAGCATTACCAACATAAATTCCACTTTTAAATATGGGTGGTGTAGCAACAGGTAAGCACTCAGTTACAGTGAATCACTAAGCAGGTATTGTTGTTAGCCTGCATATCTGTTTTGACGAACATTAGCTCTGTAAATTAGCTGAGTAGAGCTTTAAGCAGTTATGCAAGATGTTACGAGCTAGCTACGAGAGCTACTCACGGGTAGTTTTTATTTGGTAAGCAATTGCTGACCAGGCATTCTCCTTTTTTTCTGGCATCTTTCATCCTTTAATCTGCCTGGTCATAGGTATATGCAAGGGTGTTCCATCACAGCACTTAGTGAGTTTTGTTTGCCTGATTGTTTTTCTGTGAATTTGCAATCACATATGTTAACAACAATTTCAATCAGTTCACAAGTGTTATTGTTTTTTTCCCCAAAAGACAATATTTTCCTCGTTGTCCTGGAATGGTTACTTAAAAAATCAGAGAGCAAGTGTTTAAAAATAGGCTTATGACCAATGTTCTTGTTTAATGACTGCATTCTCTGATAGGAAACATAAATGTCATGTAGCCTCATCACATTCAAACATAAATAAAAATATAACCACTTGAGGCCTTTTCTAAAAACAGAATATATCACTGATATTTCAACATTTTGAGGTCTCTGTGAGTCAGTTTTGTAGTTTGAGTTTTTCAGTGTAAAATATTTCTGGCATGGTCAATTGGTCAAGTGATCTACTCTACCCACTGATTTCTACTGCATATACTTACATCTATATCACATCACTGCCTTTGAATGTGTGTGTTTGTGTCAGTTTATTTATTTATTATTTTTTTATTTTTTTTTTTGGGGGCGCAGGGCGTGTCATGATGAGGTGAGGGGGCGTTCGTTCAAGAAAGGTTGAGAAACACTGCTGTAGAGGCTCTTTACTTTCAATTACACTAAAGACAAGTAAACACGACAAAAGATGGGAAAAAGATGCACAGCCAAAATATTTACTTGCTTCTCACCCTAATCACAAAAGTTTGATGATTCAGCACACGACATAGGGTTGTATATTTGTGAATCGGGTAATTCAGTGGTACAGTGCCACAGAATGAATTTATGCTTGATATATGACATTGACAGTGAGAGTTTAATCATACTTCAAAATGTGGATATTTATACAGACTATACTGAAGTATCAAAGACTTTCCAGGTACTGGGAAAAATCACTCAATTCCAAAGAATTACTGAGCACTTTCCATCCAGCATATTATGAGAGTTTGAGGATAAGGAGACTGTGATACCTTTGGATGCTGAGCACATTGACCCAGAACCTGGTAAATGCTGGACTGTGATGCCAGTACAGGAGCAGGAGACATCAGGGCCAGTTGAAAGTGACAAAGTGAACATGAATTATCACACATCTCTTAAAGCAGTGATTCCCAACGTCGGTTTCATTTCATGAAGAAAAAGCTCCTATGTTCACATTGTGCTTATGTGATTTTGCAAACAAATACACAAAAAGAGTATGTTTTTATATACCTGATCAAATTAAAGACTGAGGTGAATCAGTACACTCCTTAAATCATTGAACATATGATTAAGCTCCAGATTTTTTCCCTTATGCTTCATAACACAATGCAGGTTTGGCTCATTATAATTAGCTTTGTTTTTGATTTTTTCATTATCTACCAATTGGATAGTTTTAGTGGTTGTGTGTCCAGAATCACCATGGTCTTTCATATGAGTTCAAACATTTTACTTGTCTTTATGCAATTGCCTGCAATATGGCACAATGTGAACATAGGAGCTTTTTCTAAATGAAATGCATAACTATAATGGGCAATTATCTCTCTAGTCATGAAAAAGTGTGAACAATTATGAACAATTAACAGCTTGTTAAGATTTTGGGATTGCAGTTGTGGTTGGAATAGAAACCAGCATACACAGTGTGCCCCAAAGACTCACGCTGGGAATCAGTCTTCATGTGCTTATTTCAGTCTCTCTGATACAGCACACCTCTTCATGTGCTTATTTCAGTCTCTCTGATACAGCACACCTCTTCATGTGTTTATTTCAGTCTCTCTGATACAGCACACCTCTTCATGTGTTTATTTCAGTCTCTCTGATACAGCACACCTCTTCATGTGCTTATTTCAGTCTCTCTGATACAGCACACCTCTTCATGTGTTTATTTCAGTCTCTCTGATACAGCACACCTCTTCATGTGTTTATTTCAATCACTCTGTTACAGCACACCTCTTCATGTGTTTATTTCAGTCTGTCTGATACAGCACACCTCTTCATGTGTTTATTTCAGTCACTCTGATACAGCACACCTCTTCATGTGTTTATGTCAGTCTCTCTGATACAGCACTCCTCTTCATGTGTTTATTTCAGTCTGTCTGATACAGCACACCTCTACATGTGATTATTTCAGTCACTCTGATACAGCACACCTCTTCATGTGTTTATTTCAGTCACTCTGATACAGCACACCTCTTCATGTGTTTATTTCAGTCTCTCTGATACAGCACAGCTCTTCATGTGTTTATTTCAGTCTGTCTGATACAGCACACCTCTTCATGTGTTTATTTAAGTCTCTCCGATATGGCAAACCTCTTCATGTGTTTATTTTAGTCTCTCTGATACAGCACACCTCTTCATGTGTTTATTTCAGTCTCTCCAGTGCACTCTGATGAAGTTGAAGAAGGAGGAGTTGAAACAGTTTCAGAGCCATCTGAGTCAGTATTACCCAGAATGCACTGAGAGACAACAGGAGGACCTTGAGGCCCTGCATGTAGTTGAGAAGATGCTGGAGACCTGTGGCAGTGAGAGATCTCTGAAGATCACACTCCACATCCTGAGGAAAATGAAGCAGAAAGATCCCACAGACTCACTGGAGAGAGATGAGCAGAAGAGTAAGATACTGTTTTGTTTAAATCAGTCATTAATATATCATTAATATATTTTAGCAACTGCAAACAAGCCACTAAAGAGTGAATGTGTTTGTGCTGTGACTATTCCTTAGTAAACCTGGCCCTGAGAGAGATGTGCAACACACAGGCCCCTTATGTAAGGATGTAACTGTTGGAAAAAGCTCATTATTGCAGATTTAGAAACCTGTGGGCAGAATCAGTTTAGCAGTTTAATGTCTGAACGAGAAGCCCATAGAGCAAAGTGGAAAAAAAAGCAAAATTTGAAGGAGTGATTGTGCACTGGCCAATCAGTATGAAACCCAATTTATGATATTATTACCGTTAGTAAGATAGTAGAATTGTGTGATCTTAACAGATATAGAAAAATTCTGAAATTTCATCTGAACTGAGTGGCCCTCTGCACCAGGTTTTGAAGCTGCTTGTACAGTTTAGAGCAGATATACCTGATTATTTATACTGCTACGATGGGTTTATATATATATATATATATATATATATATATATATATATATATATATATACATATATATATATATATATATATATATATATATATATATATGGATCTAGTATTATCTGTCTGTACATGTTCACTTCATCTCATAGATTCACTTAATCTCTTAATCTCATTTCACGTTGGTAAGACCTTACGCTCAATAGTTCCCCTACTCTGGTGTGTCTGCAGGAACAAGGCAGAATCTGTTTCTGTTAACCATCTGTGCAGATTGTTGGAGTGATGTGTAACACACTGTGTGACAGACTTGTGTAAAATATTTTATCAAGGGGAAAAGTTTATGACAATGTTTTCAACGGATTCTTTTTTAAAATATAAGTAAATTATCTGTCATATTTCCTCTTCTCAGAAAAACTCGCAACAGCCCAACAGACACTGAAATCTGACCTGAAAACTAAGTTTGAACACATATTTGAAGGTTTGGTACAGCAGGGCCACCCAACCCTCCTCAATGAGATCTATACAGAGCTCTACATCACAGAGGGGGGAGGTGGGGGGGTCAATAATGAACATGAGGTCAGACAGATTGAGGCAGCATCCAAGAGACAAACCACACAGGAGACTGCAATCCTCTGCAATGACATCTTTAAACCTTTACCTGGACATGAGAAACACATCAGAACTGTGCTTACAAAGGACATCGCTGGCATTGGGAAAACTGTCTCTGTGCAGAAGTTCATTCTGGACTGGGCAGAAGGAAAAGCCAATCATGATATTAATTTAATCTTCACTCTTCCTTTCCGAGACCTGAACTTAAAGAAGGAGAGAGAATTAAGTCTGATGCAACTCCTCCAGCACTGCTTTCCACAGCTGAAAGAGATTGAAAGTGTTGAACATGATGAAGTCAAAGTTGTGTTCATCTTTGATGGTCTGGATGAGTGTCGACTTCCTCTAGATTTCCATAGCAATGAGATCTGCTGTGATGTAACAGAGTCAGCATCAGTGGACGTGCTGCTGACCAACCTCATTCAGGGGAATCTGCTTCCCTCTGCTCTCCTCTGGATCACCTCCCGACCAGCAGCAGCCAATCAGATCCCTCCTGAGTGTGTCCACCAGGTGACAGAGGTACGAGGTTTCAAAGACACACAGAAGGAGGAGTACTTCAAGAAAAGAATCAGAAAAAAGAACCTGGCCAACAGAATTATCTCACACATAAAGTCATCCAGGAGTCTCTACATCATGTGTCACATTCCAGTCTTCTGCTGGATTTCTGCTACAGTTCTGGAGACATTCTTGGGGAAAGTGTTTAGCGGAAAACTCCCCAAAACTCTGACTGAAATGTACACACACTTCCTGCTCATTCAGACCAATGTGAAGAATCAGAAGTATCATGGCACCAATGAGACAAACCCAAAGAAGATCTCAGCATCAGATGCAGAAATGATCCTGAAACTGGGGAAGCTGGCTTTTCTACAGCTGCAAAAGGGCAATCTGATATTCTATGAAGAGGACCTGAGAGAGAGTGGCATTGATGTCAGTGAAGCTTCAGTGTACTCTGGGGTGTGCACAGAAATCTTTAAAGAGGAGTCTGGGTTGCATCAGGAGAAAGTCTACTGCTTTGTGCATCTGAGCATTCAGGAGTTTCTGGCTGCCTTGTTTGTGTTTCATTCATGTGTAAATGAGAACAGAAATGCACTCAGATCAGAAAAGTCAAAACCTGAGAGTGACAGAATGCAGCTGTCTGAGGTACACAGGAGTGCAGTGGATCAGGCCTTACAGAGTAAAAATGGACACCTGGACCTTTTCCTCCGATTCCTTCTGGGCCTCTCACTGGACTCCACTCAGACTCTCATAGGAGACGTACTGAAGCAGAGAGGAAGTAGGTCATCTGTTTCAGACCCAGGGACTCAAACAGGGAGCAAATCACTCATACACTCCATCAGAAAACTATTCACACAAACAGGAAGTAGATCAGAGAGCATAAGAAAAACAGTCCAGTACATTAAGCAGAAGATCAGAGAAGAGTCTTCAGCAGAGAGGACCATCAATCTGTTCCACTGTCTGAATGAACTGAATGACAACTCTCTCGTGGAGGAAATCCAGACTTCCCTGAGATCAGGAAGACTTTCTGATAAAGTGCTGGAACCACACCAATGCTCAGCTCTGGCCTATGTGTTACTGATGTCAGAGGAGGTCCTGGATGAGTTTGACTTGAAGACGTACAACACATCAAGCCAAATAGTCCAATATTACAGTGAAAAGAATCATTCTGTCCTTTGAAAATACATTGTGATCCAGTGGTGTTCACTAGCTAGCATTTTTAATAGCTTTATGTTTCTCTGAAACAAACATTATTTCTGTCTGCTTTTCCAATGGGGTTTTTTATGTTTTTGTCTTGACATTGAAAGATGGACACTGTTTTTTGCTGTTATTAGCTACTGGTTCTCTTCTCGTATTTATTTAAGGTATCTGTATGTAAGTTTGATCTTTGAAAAGTGAAAGCTAGCGATAATGGGGACAGGCAATTCTGTCAGGCACAACTTCTTAACTTGTCAGACAGTCGTATTAATTGTCAGCTTCAGTGTAGTTGTCATCATCTTCAATACATCCTCATGAATAGTAAAACTCTCAAAACTGCACTAAAATGATTTAACTCCGCTCTCTTCATGAGGTAGCATAAATCCTTCTGAGGTATGGTCTTGAAAAACTGAAAGCAATTTAATTTCCTATCTGCTATCTGATAGCAATGGACGCTATGTCCCCTGTTCAGAACCCGTTGTTGCATCAGCTGGATCAAATTTCCTGGATGGATAAAATTTCGCATGACAGCTCCTCTGATGTCCGCTGGATTTCCGGTGCTCCTTGCGGCTCTTTCGGCGATGGTTGTAAGATGGTTTGGCGGCGATGCCATCTTCCTCCCCAGGTTCTCATGAGATGAACAGTGTTTATATCTGCAGGAGACTCAAGAACAATCCAAACACAGCTTGCAAAACCAACATTACAAGATTATTACATCTTTCAACACCAGGAGTACGCAAAGGGTCTTGGCTATTCTGGCTAAAAGGACACTTAACCTAAAACTGTGACTCACGGTAGAGATAA
Source organism: Albula goreensis (assembly GCA_022829145.1). NCBI lineage: Eukaryota > Metazoa > Chordata > Actinopteri > Albuliformes > Albulidae > Albula > Albula goreensis. Next base: position 38,518,793 of record CM040747.1, read on the forward strand.
TGATGGTATATTCTGTTATGCAGTCCTGTCTTTAAATACGATCACATCGTGTGAAGCTGTTCTCTACACACAGAATGTATCTGATGCCCAGTCATTTGATTGAGCTAGGAGCTCACTCACCACTTTCCTAACGGTCGTGTTAGCTGATGACATGCTCATGTATTTGACCTGTGTTTAGACACTCACCACCAGGGTGCTGCTCACTCTCTCAAAAGCATATTGATTCTTTGGAGTTTCAGAAATGATTACTCTAAAAAAAACTAAAAATCCCAGTTATGCAATAACACATTTTACAAAATTGTTTTAAAAAAATAGTTTTTTATTGCTTGTGAATAAGTGAATAGTGTTCAAATAGACAATATAGGAAACAGTAGAGATCCTATATTTTTTTACTTTCGCATTTTACAACTTTCATGTTTTGGATATCATAAATATTTAATTATATTGTCTTACAGAATAAAATAAAATTGCATTACATGCATGATATTTCCCAGCAGAATAAATCAATTCAGAATAAAGTTCTGTGAAAGGTCTTGATCATAGAGGTCAAACATCACAGATTGAGGGTTAAAACATTGCTCTGACTTTTATAACTAACTGGCCACTTAGTTGCAACCAGAAACAATATGAAAGAATTGTAATAATAACAATATTACTTGATATATTTTACTTGCTGATCATTTTCCACAATCCAATTTACAACATTAACATTAAAAAGTGACAGTAGGTTCATGTATTGTGTAAAAAGTGACAGTAGGTGTTGCTGAATTGTGTTAAAAGCACACCTGTCCTGAACACCTCTATAAGCTTTATCGGCAAATTGCATTGGGTCTTGTAAACCCTCCGCTTTGCTATGTAGCTTTTACTTGACCAATCTCTCAAATGATTTCATGACCAATGAGGTCAGTGCCACTGAGTTCTTTGGGGGTTTTGTTCTTTGCTATGGGTAACAATGATTGACTCCTTGTAGAGTTTGGGTACTCTCTTATCATTCTATCGATAGGCTAAACTCATAGGGGACAATATCACACAGCTGTAATGCACATATTTTAAGTAGTTTTCCCATAATCCTATTTGGCCCGGGGCTTTTCCCAGTATTCCCAGTTTTCCATTTTCTGAACATACCTTTAACATTTCAGGGACTGAACATGAACTCAGTAGACTTAGGGAGTACTTTTACACTTGGTCACCATGCGTGTAGGACTGGTTGAATATATCCGACTGTGTAAACACATTCTATTGACACTTAACTCCATGAGACAGATATAAATCTGATTTGCTATCCCTGCGTTATAAGCAGTTATATGGCACTGTCTTCTGGAATGTAGGCAACCAAGATGATGCCAGGCGCCAAAATTTAGCATCATGTCATTTTACAATTAAATTTACAATTTTGGTTTTTCTCCAACCGTGTGAATCATCCATGCTGTTTTGCATGTATTGACTGCGGGGGGTCTTAGTTGATGACTTCTGTGTGCTGATGTATTTCCATTTGGGAGGTGTAAAGATTAAGGTCTCAATGCAGTGCGCGAACTTGAAGGCCTACTTACTTTATGTCAGCACATCTGATATACAGTTAAGGTCAAAATTATTAGCCCCCCTTATGAAATCAAATAAAACCTTATCCTTCCAATGACATGGGCCAGAACCTTAAGTGTTTATAGTTTGTGTGTGTCCGCAAGAACAAAGACAACATCTGCATAAGGTCAAATGAACATTTTTATTGGTTTGCTGAGCTGAAACCAGAAAAATGCAAAAAATTCAATGGTCAGAATTATTGACAACTAATAGTCAATAGTGTAGCCTTTCTGATCCAAAACTGACAACAGCCTCTTCTGGTAGTTTCTAACTAAGTTGGCACATGTCTCCTGAGGGATTTTAGCCCATTCTTCCTTGGCAAATTGTTCAAGATCATGCAAATTGCTTGGTCTCCGAGCATGGACCCGAACCTTGAGCTCCCTCCACAGATTCTCGATAGGATTGAGATCACGGCTCTCAGAGGGCCACTCCAGAACCTTGATTTTGGTGTCTTTCAAAAGGTTTTTGATGAACTTTGATGTAAGCTTTGGGTCATTGTCTTGTTTGAATACCCAGCAACAGCCTAACCCTAGACTGGCTGCAGATGTCTTGATGTTAGCCTTCAAAATACCCACATAATCCTCTTTTTTCATGGTCCCATGCACCCGAACAAGGTTTCCTGTCCCTGAAGCAGCAAAACAGCCCCACAGCATTATGTTGCCACCACCGTACTTAGGGTTGAAGGCCTCGCCCTTCCTTCGCCAAACAAAAGCAGCACCCATATGCCCAAACAGCTCAAGTTTGGTTTCATCAGACCAAAGGACAGACTTCCAAAACTCACCCTTATGCTTCAGATTGTCTCTGTCAAAATTCAGTCGGGCTTTAATGTGCCGCTGTGACAACAATGGGGTTTTTCTTGCACAATGACCACAAAGTCCACCACGATGAAGAACCCTCACAACAGTTTTGCATGAAACATCAAGTCCAAAGGAAGCCAGTTCAGCAACAATCATCTTTGCAGAGGTCTGGGGATTCTTGTTGACATCTCTGATTATATTTTGCTGCAAAGTTTTAGAAATCTTGCGTTTAATACCTTATTTTTAACAGACTTTGTGTCTTTGTGCTTTGCAATGATGCAACGCACAGCTGTTCTAGAAACCATGAAACGTTTGGAAATGGCGGTATATCCTATCCCCTTGAAGATGAAGATCCACTATCTTCTGTCTGAGGTCCAGACTGATTTCTTTACTTTTTGGCATGATGATATTGCTTCTTACAAAGATTATAGAGCGACCCTGGAGTATCCCTTTCATTCAAGTGGTCAAGTGATACTAACTCTGCTTCTTGAAGTCACGTAAATAAGGTTCAATGCTAATTGATTGCTCAGGTATGTTTTCAAACCTAATTGACTGCTCAGGTGTGGTTTCAAACCCAGTTAATTTGTTTTGAAAGCACAAAATCACATGGGGGCTAATAATTTTGACCATTGCATTTTTTTCTTTTTTCTTGTTTCAGCGCAGAAAACCAATAAAAATGTTAATTTGACCTTATGCAGATGTTGTCTTTGTTCTTGCAGACACACACAAACTATAAACACTTAAGGTTATGGCCCATGTCATTGGAAGGATAAGGTTTTATTTGATTTCATAAGGGGGGCTAATAATTTTGACCTTAACTGTATATTAATCAGTTAATGACCACATCAAACCTCCACATGGGAATCGAAACCAAAAATCAGAGTATGATACGACCAACTAAGGCACACATATCTACTACTATACATCTGCAGAGTGATGTACTATATTCTATAGCTTGTCATCAAGCTAACATTTGCGGTAGAAGACGCCTCTGGCTCTGGTTGCTCTTCAGAGACGAATAGCTTAGATTTTTTGGTAAATGCAAAATTTGTGAGTAAGCTTCCTTTTTTTCTTTTTGGCATATCTGTATGCTGACTACAAAACAGGGAAATGAATAAGGGTGATTCGGTGTGCAAACTGAGTGGGACTAAGAGAGTTTGTTTTTTTCTGATCTTTGAGTTGAAGTGAATGAAGTTTATGATATTGTGCCTCCACGCTTTGATGGTGATGGCAAGAATAGCATGCATGTCGGTATCTTTATTGAAGTGAATTAGTGATGAATCACCCACATGCATAAATCATACATCAATAATAGCCTAATTTTACACATTATCCATGATGATGAACACACAGAAAAAGGTTTGTGCGCTCAGTTCAGCGGCGTCTGGTAAATCCTGGAAGCGGATCTCCCAAATCTCGTCCACTCCACTCAAGAATTGTTTTTCTCCCCACGGTTTTCTTTTCCTTGTTCATCCTTCACAAACTAAATTGTGCAAAAACGTGACACTCAGCCGAGGCTGTCGGGATCTTTTAGAAAACGCTGAACAAACCGATTGCTGGGGGCAGTGAACTGCTGCCTTCTCAATTCCAAGACCGGGCTGTCTGTCCCCGGCGATATGAGCGAGCTGACCGCGGAATGAGAAGCTCCGGCGTTGGGTACAAGCGGCGGAGGCAACGCCAGTCCTCTTTTCTTTCTTATTGTATTTAAACAAGCGGAGTGTATCAGCCGCAAGCCACTAAACTCAGAAACCTTATAGCTAGCATTGACGAATTTAAAGACAACCAGAGTAAGGTCAGGCATGCAGTATCAGCCCAGGTAGGCCGTGGTACTATCAAGCTAGGAATATGTATCCTGTTTTACCACAAATGTTTTGGAATCCACACCAATTGTAAGCTATTTTTTCATCATCATTTCCAATTGGAATGCTGGGCTTCTTTCTTTTGATGAGGAAAAGTTTGTTGGAGCTCTCAGTCCAGCAGGCTCCACTCGGACATTGTAGGCGATCACTCCAGTAATAGTGGAGTGCGCGAACTTGACTACTTGGTGGAAGTCTCTCGTCAAATGGATGTTTTAGAACACAACTGGTAGGCTAAATACTTGGCTACAGTATGAAACATTGATTTGACTGCATGCAGAATTTAAATATGATTATCAAACCTACTTTACTGCTGTCTCATATGACCGTCTATGATTGAGTTTACTTTGTAAAGGTACCAGAGTCAGACATGACGGCGCCGTTTTGAGTCCCTATAGATTCACAATTCTAGCTCTGTGACCCTCATCACTCCATGAGGGACACAGCAAATATTTTATTCGCAGTTACATTTATCCTAGTTACATAAATCATGTTATGGAACTTGACACAACTAGGGAAGAGACAATCAAGTCACAACTGAGGTCAACGTAGGCTATGTGTCAGTAGGCTAAATTATGGCGACGAAAAGATTATAAAGCGAGACCTGAACAAAAACTATATGAACTCAAAGCAAGGTTTTTACTAAAACCTGACATCGCCAACAGCCATGTTGATTGGCAATTTGGCTCAAACAAGCAGTGGAGCTTGCTTCTCCTGCCACAATAAGAGACTCAACAGAGCTTTTCTTCCAGAGATTGAGAGGGAGGCTGTGTACCAGCTACCAAGCAAATTTATTCTATTGGCGAGGTACTAGCTCGTTTACCCACAAGGTATATGTTGAATATTCTGTTCTGTTTATACGAAATTGGTGACTTTGACAGATGAAACTTTAATCTGGATGCCATTAGTGGCTTGTGAAGCTGAGCGACATAAACCGCGCACAGCCATAAGCAAGCGGTACCTCTGCAACGCAGCACTTCTTTATTATATCCTCACAATAGTTTTGGTGTGAATGTGTCACAGCCTGTTCTCTGTGGATGGATGACAGTGCTCTCTAGTGGACTCATTTAGTAACTGCAGCAGAGCTTAGAGAGGAGCCAAAGCATTTAGATACAGCAAAACTGTTCTGAATAAGGGCCCCAATGGATCCAGCTTTGTGTGTTATTTAATTTCTGGTTTTATGCAACAGCTTGATGCTACAGCTGTGTTGATTTTCTTGTAAAACTGAGTATTATTGTTGTAGAGGTTCATTATTTTCAGTTACACCAAAGACAAGACAACAAAAGATGGGGAAACGATGCACAGCCAAAATATGTACTTGCTTCTAACCCTAATTTAAAAAGTTTGATGATTCAGACATTGTGTAAAATTATATTTCAAATGATATTGGGTTACACAGAATTTTCTGGCACTCAGCGTAAGGTTGTATATTTGTGAATTGGGTAATTCAGTGGTACGGTGCCACAGAATGAATTTATGGTAGATATATGACATTGACAGTGAGCATTTAATCATACTCTAAAAGGTTGGTATTTATACAGACTGATGCCAGTACAGGAGCAGGAGACGTCAGGGCTGGTTGGAAGTGGCAAAGTGAACACAGAATTTGGGAATACTTTAGTTTCATACCAGTTTATCATTACCATTCATACAACTCGTAGCACAACTAAATACGAAAATAAAGACCACAATAAAATTGAAAATGAGCTTATCTAGTTGTTGCAACTTTGGTTGTAAATCAGCGCATTATACATTTTTCAAAGAAAAAAGATGAACATGGTCTAAGATGCATGAAGTGCAATAAAATAATTTTTATTGTTTATTTTTATTGTTTTATTGTTTCCTTAATCAGATAATTGTGTTCAGGCCAAGTAACTTGATCAGAAGCACCTTTATATTTTCTGAAATGCAGACCTGATTATCAACAAGCTCTGACACTCATTGATGCCTGAAAACAGGGAAAGCAGTCTGTAATAGCACAGAATATTGATTGCTTTTTGGTTCTGTTATTTTGTCTTTAATATTTTCAGCGAATTGCAGTTAAACATCAAAAAAAGATTTTAGTTTCCTGCTGATGGCTCAGTGATGTGCACTGTTTTGACATTGGTCTTCCTACGTTGAGGTTTTTTGGTAAAATTCATAAAACCAATAACTATCAAAGAGTTTGATCACAGGTCATTGAGAAATGATCACCATCAGAACAGACACACTGCACTGCTGATCAGATGTGAACGAAAAACCCCCTTGCCTTCCTGTGACTACTCCTGTGAACCTTTAGCTGTGTGATAATGTTTGCTTTTTTACTCTCATTGGAAGAAAATAAAACTTCTCACAACTTGTCAATCTAACTCACGATTCATTCTAAAGACTGGAATTTGCTTCAGTAATGAAATACAGTATAAAAGGATCTGATAACTCCATCCTTAGCCCTGCTGTCCACACTTGGCTCAGGGGCATGAGTAGGGCCATGAGTGAGGCTTAAAGCCCAGAGTTAGCCTGAAAAAGACTGTGGAAAAGGTAGCTGGGCCATTAGCCCTAAATTCTGACACAACTGAATAAAGGAAAAGGGGCTATTTGGGTCAGAAGCACAGCTGTAGAACTGTCAGACTTGTGCAGGACATGTAAAGTGCTGCAGTTGGAGAGTGTAGCACAGACATCTTCCTCAGAGCATTGTAGATCTTACAATCCTCAATATCACTCTTTATCAGTGAGCACTATCAATACTATATTTAAAATATTAAGTGTTAAATATTAACACATCACCTCTTTCTTTCAGACTCAGCAGCTGTGGTCTTACAGAGGAGTCCTGTGAAATTGTGGCCTCAGCTCTCCAGTCATCAAACTCACCCGTGAGAGAGCTGGACCTCAGCTACAATAACCTGGGAGATTCAGGAGTGAAGCTGCTCTGTGCTGGACTGAAGAGTCCAAACTGTAAACTACAGACACTGGGGTGAGTAGTGCTGTGTACTTTGTGACTTTTAGTAAATAATTAGTGATTATGGCTCCATACAGAGAAATGTTAAACAGCTCTTTCTCTCAATCAAACTTCTTCTCTCTCCAGCCTTCCTTCCTTTGTCCTCATTAGTCTCATCCCTTTCTTCTTACTCCTCTATCACAGCAAAGTAAAGCAGAATTGTGTAATTCAGTGGTACAGTGCCACAGAATGAATTTATGCTCGATATATGACATTGACAGTAAGAGTTTAATCATACTTCGAAATGTGGGTATTTATACAGACAATACTGAAGTATCAAAGGCTTTCCAGGTACTGGGAAAAATCATTCAATTCCAAAGAATTACTGAGCACTTTCCATCCAGCATATTATGAGAGTTTGAGGATAAGGAGACTGAGATACCTTTGGATGCTGAGCACATTGACCCAGAACCTGGTAAATGCTGGACTGTGTTGCCAGTACAGGAGCAGGAGACGTCAGGGCCAGTTGAAGGCAGCAACGTGAACACAGAATTTGGAAATACTTAGAATTCATACCAGTTTATCATTGTTGTTTGTACAAGTAAATACGATAAGGACCACAGTCTAATTGAAAATGAGCTTTTCTAGCTGTTGCAACTTTGGTTGTAAATCAGTGCATTATTAATTTTTCAAAGAAAAAAGATGAACATGGTTTGAGATGCATAAAGTGCAAAAAAAATATTTTTATTGTTTTATTGTTTCCTGAATCAGTTAATTTTGATGAATAATTGTAATCACAATATTTTGCAAAATAATTGCGGTTATAATTTTATCCATTATCATTTAGTTTTGAAGTTCAGGCCAGTAACTTGATCAGAAGTAACTGTGAATGTTCTGAAATGAAGATCTGATTATAAACAAGCTCTGAATCTGACTGATGCCTGAAAACAGGGAAAGCAGACTGTAGTAGCCTGGAATAATGATTGCTTTTTGGTTCTGTTATTTTGTCTTTAATATTTTCAGAGAATAGCAGGTAAATATCATAGAGTAAATATTTTTGTTTCTTACCTGAGCACTTTCATTGTGTTTAACATCAAAAAATGATTTTAGTTTCCTGCTGATGGCTCAGCGATGTGCACTGTTTTGACATTGGTCTTCCTACGTTCAGGTTTTTTGGTAAAATTCATGAAACCAATAACGATCATAAAGTTTGGTCAGACAGAACAGAATAGAGGAAAAGGGGCTATTTGGGTCAGAACCACAGCTGTAGAACTGTCAGACTTGAGCAGGACATCTTATTCTCAGGTGTAAAGTGCTGCAGTTGGAGAGTGTAGCACAGACATCTTCATCAGAGCATTGTAGATCTTACAATCCTCATTATCACTCTTTATCAGTGAGCACTATCAATACTACATTTAAAATATTAAGTGTTAAATATTAACACATCACCTCTTTTTTTCAGACTCAGCAGCTGTGGTCTTACAGAGGAGTCCTGTGAAATTGTGGCCTCAGCTCTCCAGTCATCAAACTCACCCCTGAGAGAGCTGGACCTCAGCGACAATAACCTGGGAGATTCGGGAGTGAAGCTGCTCTGTGCTGGACTGAAGAGTCCAAACTGTAAACTACAGACACTGGGGTGAGTAGTGCTGTGTACTTTGTGACTTTTAGTGAATATTTAGTGATTATTGCTCCATACAGAGAAACGTAAAATAACTCCTTCTCTCAATCAAACTTCTCTTCTCTCCAGCCTTCCTTCCTTTGTCCACATTGGTCCCATCCCTCTCTTCTTACTACACTATCATCGCAAAGTAAAGCAGATTCGGATGATTCAGTGGTACAGTGCCACAGAATGAATTTATGCTCGAGATATGACTATGACAGTGAGAGTTTAATCATACTTCAAAATGTGGGTATTTATACGGACTATACTGAAGTATCAAAGACTTTCCAGGTACTGGGAAAAATCACTCAATTCCAAAGAATTACTGAGCACTTTCCATCCAGCATATTATGAGAGTTTGAGGATAAGGAGACTGTGATACCTTTGGATGCTGAGCACATTGACCCAGAACCTGGTAAATACTGGACTGTGATGCCAGTACAGGAGCAGGAGACATCAGGGCCAGTTGAAAGTGACAAAGTGAACCCAGAATTTGGAAATACTTTGATTTCACACCAGTTTATCATTATCATTCATTCAGCTCATAGCACAGCAAAGTACTCAAATAAGGACCACAATAAAATTGAAAATGAGCTTTTCTAGCTGTTGCAACTTTGAGAAATGAATAATGCACTGATTTACAAGAGCCAAAGAAAAAATATGATCATGTTTTAAGATGCATGAAGTCCAAAAAAATAATTTTGTTTCCTGAATCAGACTGATAATTGTGATTGCAAATTTAAATCACAATATTTAGCAGAATAATGTAATTAGAATTTTAACCATAATCATTTAGTTTTGAAGTTCAGGCCAGTAAGTTGAACAGAAGTAACTGTGAATGTTCTGAAATGCAGACCTGATTATAAACAAGCTCTGAAACTGACTGATGCCTGAAAACAGGGAAAGCAGACTGTAGAAGCCTAGAATATTTATTGCTTTTTGGTTCTGTAATTTTGTCTAATTTTTTCAGAGAATGACAAGTAAGTATCAGAGAGTAAACATTTTAGTTTCTTATCTGGGCACTTTCATTGTGTTTAACATCAAAAAATGATTTTAGTTTCCTACTGATGGCTCAGTGATGTGCACTGTTTTGACACTGGTGTTCCTATGTTGGGTTTTTTTTTGTAAAATTCATTAAACCAGTAACTACCAAAGAGTTTGGTCACAGGTCATTGAGAAATGATCACCATCAGAACAGACACACTGCACTGCTGATCAGGTGTGAACTAAAAACCCCCTTGCCTTCCTGTGACTACTCCTGTGAACCTTTATCTGTGTGATCATGTTTGCTTTTTTACTCTCATTGGAAGGAAATACAAACTTCTCACAAGCTGTCAATCTAACTCACGATTCATTCTAAAGACTGGAATTTGCTTTAATAATGAAATACAGAATAAAAGGATCTGATAACTCCATCCTTAGCCCTGCTGTCCACACTTGGCTCAGGGGCATGAGTAGGGCCATGAGTGAGGCTTAAAGCCCAGAGTTAGCCTGAAAAAGACTGTGGAAAAGGTAGCTGGGCCATTAGCCCTAAATTCTGACACAACTGAATAAAGGAAAAGGGGCTATTTGGGTCAGAAGCACAGCTGTAGAACTGTCAGACTTGAGCAGGACATCTTATTCTCAGGTGTAAAGTGCTGCAGTTGGAGAGTGTAGCACAGACATCTTCCTCAGAGCATTGTAGATCTTACAATCCTCATTATCACTCTTTATCAGTGAGCACTATCAATACTACATTTAAAATATTAAGTGTTAAATATTAACACATCACCTCTTCTTTCAGACTCAGCAGCTGTGGTCTTACAGAGGAGTCCTGTGAAATTGTGGCCTCAGCTCTCCAGTCATCAAACTCACCCATGAGAGAGCTGGACCTCAGCTACAGTAACCTGGGAGATTCAGGAGTGAAGCTGCTCTGTGCCGGACTGAAGAGTCCAAACTGTAAACTACAGACACTGGGGTGAGTAGTGCTGTGTACTTTGTGACTTTTATTAAATAGTTTGTGATTATGGCTCCATAAAGAGAAACCTTAAACAGCTCCTCTCAATCAAACTTCTTCTCTCTCCAGCCTTCCTTCCTTTGTCCACATTGGTCCCATCCCTCTCTTCTTACTCCTCTATCACAGCAAAGTAAAGCAGAATCGGGTAATTCAGTGGTACAGTGCCACAGAATGAATTCATGCTGGATATATGACATTGACAATGAGAGTTTAATCATACTTCAAAATGTGGGTATTTATACGGACTATACTGAAGTATCAAAGGCTTTCCAGGTACTGGGAAAAATCACTCAATTCCAAAGAATTACTGAGCACTTTCCATCCAGCATTTCCTGAATCAGATGGATAATTTTGATTAAAAATTAAATTTTAATCACAATATTTAGCAGAATAATGTGATTACAATTTTAACCATTATCATTTAGTTTTGAGGTTCAGGCCAGTAACTTGATCAGAAGCACATGTGAATGTTCTGAAATGCAGACCTGATTATAAACAAGCACTGAAACTGACTGATGCCTGAAAACAGGGAAAGCAGACTGTAGTAGCTTAGGATATTGATTGCTTTTTGAGTTCTGTGATTTTGTCTTTATATTTTCAGAGAGTGGCAATCAAGTATCAGAGAATAAATATTTTTGTTTCTTATCTGAGCACTTTCTTTGTGTTTAACATCAAAAAGTGATTTTAGTTTCCTGCTGATGGCTCAGTGATGTGCACTGTTTTGACATTGGTGTTCCTACATTGGGGTTTTTTGGTAAAATTCATTAAACCAATTTCTATCAAAAAGTTTGGTCACAGATCATTGAGAAATGATCACCATCAGAACAGACACACTGCACTGCTGATCAGATGTGAACTAAAAACCCCCTTGCCTTCCTGTGACTACTCCTGTGAACCTTTAGCTATGTGATAATGTTTGCTTTTTTCTCTCATTGGAAGGAAATAGAAACTTATCACAACTTGTCAATATAACTCACTATTCACTCTAAAGGCTGGAATTTGCTTTAATAATGAAATACAGAATAAAAGGATCTGATAACTCCATCCTTAGCCCTGCTGTCCACACTTGGCTCAGGGGCATGAGTAGGGCCATGAGTGAGGCTTAAAGCCCAGAGTTAGCCTGAAAAAGACTGTGGAAAAGGTAGCTGAGCCATTACCCCAAATTCTGACAGAACTGAATAGAGGAAAAGGGACTATTTGGGTCAGAAGCACAGCTGTAGAACTGTCAGACTTGAGCAGGACATCTTATTCTCAGGTGTAAAGTGCTGCAGTTGGAGAGTGTAGCACACACATCTTCATCAGAGCATTGTAGATCTTACAATCCTCATTATCACTCTTTATCAGTGAGCACTATCAGTACTACATTTAAAATATTAAGTGTTAAATATTAACACATCACCTCTTTCTTTCAGACTCAGCAGCTGTGGTCTTACAGAGGAGTCCTGTGAAATTGTGGCCTCAACTCTCCAGTCATCAAACTCACCCGTGAGAGAGCTGGACCTCAGCTACAATAACCTGGGAGATTCAGGAGTGAAGCTGCTCTGTGCTGGACTGAAGAGTCCAAACTGTAAACTACAGACACTGGGGTGAGTAGTGCTGTGTACTTTGTGTCTTTTAGTAAATACTAAAAGTCCTCGAGTGACGAACGAGTTCCATTCCTACGACTTGTCGTAAGCCGATTTTTCGCTTTTATAATTTAGAATTTATACCTAAATTACACTTAAATTGACACCTTAAGTCAGTCACACTGTACACACAACACATGAAGGACATATAAAATACAGTAATTAAATGAAACATGAATAAAAAAAAGAGAGAACAATTTCTTATCTTTATTTCTGTGGTCGTATTTACAAACCAAACCGCTTAGGTCGAAGTAATTTTTTAAGTAATTTATGGGAGTTCGACGAAACTACGAAACCGTCGTAACTCGAGGACCTCCTGTAGTTCGTGGTTATGGATCCATACAGAGAAACCTTAAACAGCTCCTTCTCTCAATTTACTCCTCTCTCCCAAGCCTGGCTTCCTTTGTCCACATTGGTCCCATCCCTCTCTTCTTACTCCTCTATCACAGGAATTTACAGCAGGATAAACCCCTATGAGTCTTTGAGTTGCCAGCCGTGTTGTTCCTGACCAGAATTATCTTGTGTTGAATTTCAGTGTGAAAGTGGGATTATGTGTGTGTTTTATCCATAGACTAGTGTTGAGACAGCAACATGCATTTCATGGTTACCCTGCTCCCTTCTTTTATGGTACCTTGCCATGCACCCAGACACGGCCTGAGAGGGACAAATGGACTCCACCCCCTTGTAAATACCCCTGAATCAGTGACCAAAGAGGCCACAGGCTTTTCAAGCATGGCAAGGAGCAGAGCTTTACTCAGAAACTAAAACAAAACACTTATGACAGCCAAAATAGATGTACATTTGGGGTTACCAGTTAAAATCAGAATTGGGCGTAATTCCTCTTTGTTGTTGGTAAGCCCTAAGATGCCCCCAAATGTAGAATCCTTTGATAAACATGCCCAACCACAGGGGGCTATCACCTGTCTCTCTCCCTCTGACTTCTTCCCCTTCTGGAGTGTGTGCGTGTCAGTGTGTGTGCGTGCGTGCGTGCATATGAGCGAGTGAACAGGTTTATTTAAACTATCCTGAAGTCATTCCTTAGAGCCTGCAGCATGTAGGAAGGAGATAGTTTGTTGGACGTGGCGTGCCCTTTCCTTGGTGATCACATCAGCACTGAAGCTCTAATTTGCAGAGCTTTACATGGGGAGAGGGAGATTAGACCCTGATTAGATAGCTATTCTATCATTCCCTGATGAGTATCTTTGTGAATTTTCCCATTTTCTGAGCAATCAATAATTGAGCAATTTGAACAACATTCTCCAGGCTCATATTTCAAACATTAGGCAGCACATCAATTCAAGGTGCTTTATTGGCATGACATGGGCTGTGTTGCCAAAGCAAATGGTACAGTTAACACAATAACAGAACAATTAACACAATTAATAATGGGGGAAAAAAGGAACAAACATGAATGCATACAATGAATGACTATTAACTAACATTTATACATTTGTTATATTCCTGCACTGGTGACAGGTTGCTACATATAGAGCAGCCAGGGAGGCTGTGTGTCCTTCAGCCAGTAAGTTGGGTAATTGTCTCTCTACATGGAGCGTTTCAGAATTGGATACGTTCTTTTAAATTTTCTGATCACATATCCTCTCCTCTTTGGGGCGCCAGGTTTGCTTGTGTCTGCCTGTTTCAATAGCCAGGCTGTGATCACTTAGTCTGTATTTGGTTTGGATCTGTCTCTGCTTCATATCTCTGACAGTGGAGAGATATTCTGCCAGTTTGTAATTTCTGTTTAACATAGTGTAGCAATTTAATTTGCTTTGCGGTTTTGTCATTTTCTTCCAGAGTTCCAAGTAAGAATCTTTTATTTGATTTATTAATTTGCAATTGTTAATTGATGCAGTGTGGGTCTGAAACATGTCATAGTTTGTATTGTTATTTGTTATTTGGTTTGTTAGTTTAATGAACAGCTGACTGAGAGGACTTCTATTGGGGCTTAGCTCTTGGTATAGGAAGGCCTTATATTGGAGGGAATTTGGTTTGCTTGTTTTTAGATGAATCCAGAATTTTAATGCTCTTTTCTGAATGTTAATAATCAAAGGGTAATGGCTTAATTCTGCCCTGCATGCATTGTTTGGTGTGTTTCAGTGGACCTGGAGTATGTTTTTGTAAAATTCAGCATGCAGGATTTCCACTGGTTTTTTGTCCCATTGTGAGTAGTCTGGATGGCTAAGTGGACCCCATACCTCACAGCACCATATTTTTATAGGTAATTTAATATTGTAAAATTTTCTTTTTATGGTTAAAACTCCCGAATGCATTGATTTTCAGACCAAGGTATGTGTAATTTGTGGTATGTTCCAACACTGTGAGGCAGAAGGTGAAACTGTATCTGCTTTTCTGAGACCTGGGGCTTCGTTTATAAACCGTGCGTACACACAAAAACGCTCCCAAAACATGCATACGCCGATTTGCATGCACGGTTTGGGATTTATAAATCTTCTACTTGACGTGAGAATGTGCGTACCGGTACGATACGTTTAACCCATGCGTATGCACATTTAGGGCACATATTTGCTCTAAATAGCACACCCTGGCGACCAAAAGAAATCTGAACTATAGTTTCCTTTTTCCTGATGATTAATTAGGATCACATTATTATTCGTAACCAATGTTGTTTTGACCATAAATGATAAATTGACAGATTAACAGATATGAGCAATCAGTGCATGATTAGTCAGTGTATTTTGTTCACATTAATAGACTTAAAGCATGTGAGGATAGCAAGACAGCATGACCATGGCTGCCTTGGCAATGAGGATATTGTAAATTGAATGGTGCGACGGAACATGTCTTCAGGGACTGTTCTGACTTTTTTTGCCCATGATGGTGACTGGCTCATGAGTCAATTTCACGTAACATGAGCTGTTCTCTTGGAACTCTGTGCTGAATTGGGGCCGGTGCTGGAGCGCCCTACACGTAGCAACCATTCAATACCTGCCCATCTGAAAATCCTGTCAACTCTGGGGTTCTTGGCCACAGGGAGTGTCCAGCAAGAAATAGTGGACCGGTTGTGTAAATACCAGCCCTCATTCAGTCATGTCATACCATGGATGGTCCCTGAGTTCGATATATATATCAAGTTCCACTACTTTTATTTGATTTATTAATTGGTTGCTTTTAATTGAGGCAGTGCTGGTCTGAAACATGTCACAGTTAGTATTGTTAGTTGTTATTTGGTTTGTTTGTAGCATGGCCAGCTGACTGAGAAGACCTCTATTGGGGCTTAGCTCTTGAGATTGGAGGGAATTTGGTTTGCTTGTTTTTAGATGAATCCAGAATTTTAATGCTTGTTTTTGAATGTTAATAATCAAAGGGTTACGGCTTAATTCTGCCCTGCATGCATTGCTTGGTGTGTTTTGGTGGACCTGGAATATATTTTTGTAAAATTCAGCATGCAGGATTTCCACTGGGTTTTTGTCCCATTGTGAGTAGTCTGGATGGCTAAGTGGACCCCATACCTCACAGCACAATACAGCACAATTGGCTGTAAGATGCTGTCAGTTATTTTTAACCAGATTTTTATAGGTAATTTAATATTGTAAAATGTTCTTTCTATGGCATAGAATGCTCTTTTGGCTTTGTATTTTAGTGCATTCTCTGCTAAGTTAAAGCTCCCCGATGCATTGATTTTAAGACCAAGGTATGTTTAATTTATGGTATGTTCCAATCCTGTGTTGCAGAAGGTGAAACTGTATCTGCTTTTGTGAGATCTGGCCTTTTTCTAGAATATCATTATTTTGGTCTTTTTTAAGTTCACTGCCAGGGCCCAGGACTGGCAGTAAACTTTTTCCTAAATATTTCCTAAATATGTTGATTTTCCTAAATATGTTGATTTAATGATGTCATATACTTTACCCCCAATACCACTTTGAAGTATTCTATAATTTAATCCCTGGTGCCAAATAGAATCAAATGCTGTTAAAGTCAATAAAGCATGCAAAGATGTTTCCTTTGTTAATTTGGTGAACATGTTTATCTCTGATGGTGTATAGGGTGTAAATATGATCTGTTGTGTGATGTTTTGGGAGGAATCCAGTTTGACTCTTACTCAAGACACTGTGCTCGGTAAGGAAGTTTATAATTCTTGAATTAAGGATGTTACAAAATAACTTCCCCAGATTACTGCTTACACAGATGCCTCGGTAATTATTGGGGTCTAATTTATCTCCACTCTTATAAATTGGGGATATAAGCCCTTGGTTCCAGGTGTCAGGGAAGCAGCCAGTACTTAGTGATAGACTGAATAATTTCAGTAGGGCCTCTTGTATTAACTGGTTACTATATTTCAGCATCTCATTATTTATGTTGTCAAAAGCACAAGACTTTCTTGGCTTTCGTGTGCTTAGAGGCCCAGTTAATTCCTGCATTGTGACTGATGTGTCAGTTGGGTTTTGGTTGTCTTTGATCGATTGTTCAAGTAATGCAAGTTTTTCTTTGCTTTCAATTTGTTCTTTTGTTAATTTGTTTTGTGCAATGTCTATACACAAGTTTTAATATATCGTTACCAACCTGAGCAATTTTTTTAAAGTTAATGCAGGTTTTTGTGCCAAACTGAAATTATTCCACATTTCCCAGAATTTGTTTTGATCAATTGATTTTTCAGTGTCTGAGAGTTTTGTGAATGTGGTTTTCTTTTTTCAGTTTCTGAGCATTTTTGTGTTGTTTAATGTTTCACAGCACTCCAAGTATAAATCTGGGTTTTGGGGCTGATGTTTTTGATTCGACAGTTTCCAAATGAAGTTACATTCATCATCAAACCATTTTTCTTTGTATGTGTTGTTTGTGGGGGGGTGGCGGGAGCGGGGTGGGCAGCGTGGGCATCCTGCCTCTCCCCTGGTGCTGTGTAGGGCCAGTCCTCCTGGGCACATGAATCCTCTGTGTTCCATGACGGCTGTGCTTGGGTATGAGGCTGGGGCTGGCTGGCTGTCGGCCCAAGGCGGTGTCTCTCAGGTACTTGGCAAATATTTTGACCCCCTGCGCATTTCGGTGTACCCGGTCACATAGATGTTGAGCGTTCAGATTGGGGTGGTGGACGAGGTGTACGTTAGCCAGCTGTGAGCAGCCCCTGCTCAGCTGGCTGTTGATGCTGTTTATGGTGTGCTGTGACACGTCAGCACGGGGCAGAAGGGTGAGATAATAATCTTTGCCCTGGGAAGCGCTGTGTGGCTCTCTCAGCCACTCCGATCACAGAGGCAGCCACCCCCTCCCACTGAGAGGCCAGGTCATTGGTCCCGGTGTGGATGATGATGGTGCCAGGGTTTCCCAGGATGCTGTCTGAGAGCTGCTGTAGGGCAGACTTAGTCATGGGGCACCACAGCTTACACACCCTCCTTTCTGGGAACATGCGTCTCATATCCACATGCTTCCGGTTGGAGTCGGTCAGGAAGGCAGTGTCTGTGGATGGGGCCACTGTGTGTCTGGGGTGGGCAGTGTGTTTGGGTAGTGCCATGTGATTGGAGGGTGTAGTGTGATTGGAGGGTGTGGTGTGATTGGGGGCTGTGGTGTGATTAGAGGGTGTAGTGTGATTAGGGGTGTAGTGTGATTAGAGGGTGTTGTGTGATTGGAGGGTGTAGTGTGATTGGAGGGTGTTGTGTGATGAGGGGATGTAGTGTGATTGGAGGGTGTTGTGTGATTGGAGGGTGTAGTGTGATTGGAGGGTGTAGTGTGATTGGAAGGTGTAGTGTGATTGGAAGGTGTAGTGTGATTAGGGGTGTAGTGTGATTGGAGGGTGTTGTGTGATTGGGGGTGTAGTGTGATTGGAGGGTGTAGTGTGATTAGGGGGTGTAGTGTGATTAGAGGGTGTAGTGTGATTAGAGGGTGTTGTGTGATTGGAGGGTGTTGTGTGATGAGGGGGTGTAGTGTGATTGGAGGGTGTTGTGTGATTGGAGGGTGTAGTGTGATTGGAGGGTGTAGTGTGATTGGAAGGTGTAGTGTGATTGGAGGGTGTTGTGTGATTAGGGGGTGTAGTGTGATTGGAGGGTGTTGTGTGATTGGAGGGTATTGTGTGATTGGAGGGTGTTGTGTGATTGGAGGGTGTAGTGTGATTGGAAGGTGTAGTGTGATTAGGGGATGTTGTGTGATTGGAGGGTGTAGTGTGATTGTAGCTGCTTGTTTTCCTCCTTCAGTGAGCTCACCTCCTCCTGCAGCTGTCTCAGTGCAGCCGTGTGCTCCTGTCTGAGCTGGTGGAGCTCCTCTTTCAGCTGCTCTGTTTGGCCTTGCTCTGTAGCGCTGGTCCTGCTGCTCTCCCTGAATTGCGTAAACTCCAGCTCCATCAGGGACAGGCTCTCTCTCAGTTGCAGCAGGCCGTGTGTGGGTCTGGGGGGATTTTTATCCATTTTAATCATTGATTGTTTATCTCTTGAGGACAAAACAACATGAGTGTGAATACAGGGGTGGAGGTTGTGTAAGAAGAGAGATTTGAAAGTTTGACTCTCTTCTATACCTGGCTTGTCTCTACCCTGTATTTAGACAGACTGTAGCAACATACATTATTTTTTTTTGCATTTTACCATGATGCAGTTCTTGTGCATCATGTCCACTCCATGCTGTGGAAGACGTTTTGTTTAGTTTATTGTATTTCCAGTCTTGACTACGTTTATGTTTTGTGGTTGCATTCTTTTGTGATGTTGTGTTTTTGTAAAATGAGGCCAGACTGTCTACTGTTTCTGTGTCATAGTGAATGCACTTCAGGGTGAACAAACGAGCTGAAGGCATTTTCCTCCTCTGGCATGTAGTTGCATAGGTCAGTGTGATGATGAGCCAGTCATATTTCACCTAAATTTTTACAAAACTAATAGTGATTGGCACACATATTATTATGATGGATGTTATTTCTTGGATAAAAATTACAGTACAGAAAGTTGGCGCTGAATTTTTTTTACATATCCTGTTAGTATAGGCAATAAAATCAATGGCAGTTCTGTTCTGAAGAGTTGTGTTTTTTCCCCTCTAAATTATAAAAAATATTGATGATGTTGTCAATATTGTCTCAAAAATATTCTCTCAAACAGCATCAGTAAGGTGTCAATAAGATCTTAATGATACCCATCCCTAGTGAGAGGTAACTGCAGTGAAACACAGTTTGTGTTCCATGTGTGGAGGGGGATAAATCACACGATTGTCAGAAAATTCGTGCTGAGATCTTCTGGTCCCCCCTTTGGAAGGGTGCAGGATTAAAGACCTGAATAGACTGAAAGGTTTTGGTCAGAGGAAGTAGAAGAATGATGCTCAGAGCAGCCTGAGTCACAAGTAGACCCCCCTTTCCCATTTTTACTGTGTGAAGAGTAAGATATCAGCACATAGTATGATGTGGTTTCCACTGAAACACTACTTAGTGAATTAGAGCGGGACCTGAGGTCAGCAAGACCGAATATAGGACCCAGATCAGAAGGCAAAGTGTTTCTGTGCACCTGGTTATCTGTGGCTCCTTGCAGAATTGAGGTGAGTGGGGATGAGACGTTAACCGCTGAAAGAAAAGAAGGGGTGTCATGTGACTGCAGTACTGCAGAGCGTTCACTTTTGGAAAAATTCCTCTCTGTAGGAGCAGAGATCTGATTTGGCAGAATGCAAATCATCCAGGTACTACAGAGCTTTTTTGCTAAAAGTTTGTAGATCTTGGAGGATGTTTGTTTTTGACCTTTCAGGTTTACAATCTCACTCCCTAGTTACTCATTTGCAAAGGAGGGCAAGGCTGGCTTGCCTTGAGAGAGCCAAGACAGAGCATGACTATGTATTATTCAGTTCAAATGAGGTTAAGGGCAATTTAATAATGCCATTAAATTTCAGAGGTACTGAAGATGTTGGTATGCCAGTAAATTGACCAAATGGACAATTATTTTCATGATTCAGAGATAATAATAGTGATTGTTCATAATCAATTAAAGCTGTCTCTCAGAGTGATTTGAATGATTAAGGGTGATTAATAATACCAATAATGAATAACAATGCTTTTCTTCAAGTTTGTGTGGAATTGTCAATGTGTTACCAAAGGGAATTCACAACCACAGTGCGAGCTTTGCTTGCTGTTACTGGATTCAACTGCAGTAGACAGTGGCGTTTGAGAACATGCGCACCATCTAGTGGTCAATGTGGAAAGTGCAATGATTTAAGTTTGAAGCTGCTTGGATAGGGACCCCATTATCTGTTTTGTCAGGAGCCTCACTCCCTCCTTCTTCTCCAGGGGCCCCACTTTCTGCCTGTTTTCCAAAATTGAATAGCATTTTTCGTTCTAAAAAAAAAACATTAAATACAGCCAAATAATATTGTCACAAAACATTGAATATGCCAAAATTTATCCTCACACATGAGGGCACCACAAAATGTAGAGTAAATGTGCTTTTCAGCACATGGGAAGCAGAAAATATGAGGATAATGCTGTTCCTCACAAAGGCTCCAGTTAAATGCAGGTGAAGTGTATGCAGTGCAAGAACAAACAGATAACACAACATGTTCAACTTAACAGTCCCAGCACATGGCACAATTAAAAGTAATCAATCTAAATGACTTAAAATGACTTTTAATTTCAAAACGTATTAATATGACATAATAATAGAAAAACAATAGGAATTACCACACCCTTTTAACAATACAATTATTGATAATTAGTATCGGGGATCTAACCAGTTTCTGAAGGCTTTGTTCTATGAATAGAGTGGCTACAGTCAATGTTTAAGTGAAAACAACACAGACAACCAGTTATAAATACAAAGGCGTCATTACATATGAAATATGAATATGTGTATGAAAGCAAATCTGAGTGCATGTAGATGACTTCATCAGAACACACAGAGTGTGTGTGTGTGTGTGTGTGTGTGTGTGTGTGTGTGTGTGTGTGTGTGTGTGTGTGTGTGTGTGTGTGTGTGTGTGTGTGTGTGTGTGTGTTTTCTCCATCGGCTGGGATGGTGTATATCTACGGTGCATGTGAATGTTCTCTCCACAGGCTGGGTTGGTGTTGTTCAGTGCACATTTGTTTTCATGAGTAAAACAGCCATGTTGTTAATGAAGAGACGGATTCCATGTTCGCAGTTGAAGACAGATACTTTACTGACACAGCCAGCCACGGGAACACAAGCATGGAGCAAAATGTTCAAAGATTACATTGTGTGGTCAATATTTATTCAGTTTAAGGGAATTACATTAGCATGTGATGGCTCATATATGGTAATGGGGAACCCTCCATTCTACAGACAGCAGATAACAGGTCATTAACAGGAGGCGCCATTTGGCCTTGGTTGGATGCTGCAACATCCCTTTGTAATTCTAATACACATTCTCAACACTGTGCTGCTCTCAAAAACTATATCCCAACAGTGTATACTTATAGTGTGTGTGAGTGTGTTCTCTCCACAGGCTAGGTTGGTGTATATTTATAGTGTGTTTGTGTGTTCTCTACACAGGCTGGGTTGCTGTAATCTCACAGAGGGCTGCTGTGATGATCTGGCCTCAGTCCTGCGTTCTCCCCACTCAGAGCTGAGAGATCTGGAGCTCAGAGACAACGAGCTGCAGAATTCAGGAGTGAGAGCGCTCTCTGCTGGACTGGAGGACCCACTCTGTAAACTGCAGAGACTGGGGTGTGTAACAAACACAAACCCTCTCTTTCATGAAGGGCTCAAATGTGACTAAATATCCCACTCATATTAATAATGACTCAGGCTAAAGCTTTCTGTTCACTTTGCACAGTCAATCTGTGATGTTAAAATGTGTGTTTTTCCAATAGCAATTTCATTGTTCATAAGGGAATAAAATACTGAATTGATACTTTTGAAAATTATTCATTCAGTACTACAATATTAATTACATACCTTCAATTATAGAAAACAAAGAAGTAAATGAGTCAGCCCCACTCATTAAAATAATGATAATAAGGTGTCTATGACTAATTCCACAGCCCTGTCATTTTACATTCAGATTCTGTAAGGTGTGTTTGTCCAGAGCTGGTCTCCTTCTTTTATATTCTCTGCAGGCTGTCAGGCTGTCGAGTCACAGAGAGAGGTTGTGATTCTCTGGCTTCAGCTCTGCGTTCAAACCCGTCACACCTGAGAGAGCTGGATCTGAGCTACAATCACCCAGGAGACTCAGGAGTGAGAGCGCTCTCTGCTGCTAAACTGGACACACTTACACTGCTGTAAGTACAGAGAGTTTCCACACTGCACCTCATAGACACACTGCACTGTAAGTACAGAGAGTTTCCACACTGCACCTCATAGACACACTGCTGTAAGTACAGAGAGTTTCCACACTGCACCTCATATACACACTGCTGTAAGTACAGAGAGTTTCCACACTGCACCTCATAGACACACTGCTGTAAGTACAGAGAGTTTCCACACTGCACCTCATAGACACACTGCTGTAAGTACAGAGAGTTTCCACACTGTGTGTCACTCAGTCACTTTCTGTTCTGCTGTTCCTACAGTGTGAGCCATGGAGGAGAGATCAGGAACAAACCAGGACTCAGGAAATGTGAGTCTGTCAGCACTGAACACTCACTCCCTCCATTTCCTCTCCTCCCTCTTTCTTTCACATCTGTTTTCAATTTTTTTTCAGTCCCAGTCTTCACCATTCTTTCTTTCACGCTCAGACAGAAGTCTGTCCATACATACAGCACTGTGTGTGTGTGTGTTTGTCATGGTCATTGAGTTCAGTTTGTGTTTGTTTGCAGACGGTGTTTACAAACATTCACCCAGACATCTACACATAAACACACAAACAGCCCCACATACTCAAAACACACACACATGAACACACTCACACAGAGGTGCACACACATACAAACACAACCCTGTTTCTCTCTTTCTCTCACACACACACATAATGAGATGAGTATTAATATTGATAATTAATCTCATTGATGTCTCTGGTTTGCAGATGGCTGTCAGCTCACACTGGATCCAAACACACCACACAGAGAGCTGTCTCTGTCTGAGGGGAACAGGAAGGTGACAAACACAGGGAGAATGCGGCAGCCATATCCTGATCATCCAGAGAGATTTGACCGCTGGCTCCAGGTTTTGTGCAGAGAGAATCTGTCTGGACGCTGTTACTGGGAGGCTGAGTGGAGTGAGCCTGAGAGGGGAGAGGTTTATATAGCAGTGACATATAAAGGAATCAGCAGGAAAGGAGTGGGTGCTGACTGTGTGTTTGGATGTAATAAAAACTCCTGGAGGCTGGACTGCTCTAAACGCAGTTACTCTGTCTGGCACAATAAGAATCAAACATACAAACCTGTCCCCCCTTCCCCCTACCGCAGAGTAGAAGTGTGTGATGATGATGATGATGATGATGAAGGAGTGTGTGTATACAGAGTAGGAGTGTGTGTGGACCGTCCGGCCGGCACTCTGTCCTTCTTCAGCGTCTCTGACTCTGACACACTGACCCTCCTGCACAGATTCCACACCACCTTCACTGAACACACACCCCTCTGTGCTGGGTTTAGAGTGTGTAGGTACAACACCTCAGTGTCCCTGTGCTAGCTGGAGTAGACTCTCACACACATACTCAATACACTTTGACACACACACACTTGTACACTCTCCCTGTGACATATATCCACTCCAGCTCACACACTCACCAATAAAAACATGCTGTAACCCAAATGCACACATACTCACACCTGTACTGCTACAGACACACCCACTCCATACACTGTAAAATACATGCACGCACACACACACACACACACGGGTATCAGATGTATCAACACACTCACACCGGAACTGCTACACACAAACACACTGATACAACTGCAAACACAGTAGAAAAAGACTGTTTGCAGTTGTATCAGTGTAATCACATTTCCACCCTCACATAAACACACACGCATACACTCTCTTACACACTCACCTATACATAGACACACACACACCAAAAAATGCATGTTCACTCACAAACATACAAATGTACACATAACATGCACATACACTGACATAAATATACACCAAATTCTGTTTCATAGCTCACACACAAACAGTATTTTATGTATTTTTGTAACATATGTGCCTGTGGAAACACACACAGATTTGTACATAGATACACTCGGAAGGAGTAGAGGTAGGAGAGATACACAGTTTCAGATGTTTCCAGTTTACCTCAGTACAAGTTCAATCCTGTATATAACAATATGGCTTTTTAGCAGGTTCATTTGAAGAACTATTGTGTAATCATGTTTTATTTTATTACAATAAAATTATATTATAAATGTTAAAGGTGTGTGTATGTAATTTTTTTGATGTAAGACATGAATATCACACACAACCCCCTGAACCAAACACCAACTGTACCACAGAGAAACAGCCCTGACTGTGCTGTGAACAAAAACAGTAGGGAGACAGTGCGTCTCTGTGGAGCCTTATGCCTGTACATGCTTAATGGCAGGATCAGAGGGGACTCTTTAGGGAGCTTCACTTACTGCTCAGCTCTTAGGGCTAGTGCTGTCGACTATGCCATCACTGATATGGACCCTTCCGACATTAGTGCATTCACTGTCAGAGCACAGACCCCTTTTTACCACCACTGACAAATCAATGTGCACATGAACAGAACTGGATTTGTTCTTCAATCTGTAATATAAGCTAACCCCCAAAAAACTAACCAGAAAAATAATCAGGAAATCTTAAATGCTAAAGAAAATGGTTTGATGATGAATACAAATCCATGAGAGAAAATGAGACTATTATTACAATTGAAATATCACAATCACATAACCCAGATTTTAACCTCAAATGTAAGATGCTTAAATTGTACAAGCATGCCTTAAAGTAAATTAAACAGGTCATTAACAAAGCAATTGTACAACTTGAAGAGTATAACAATTTGTACTAGTGTTTGTCAATGTGTTTTTAATTTCTTCTCTGGGAAAAACTGAATAACTTAAAAAATAAAATCAGAACTACTACTCCAGAATATACAGAAGTGGAGATAAACTCGACCCCAGTAACTAATGTGTAATCTGTGTGAACAGTAACCTGGGAAATGTTTTCTGCTGTATTCTAAATGGCTGAATACAGTCCTTCCTTACTGAACACAGTGTCTTGAGTAAGAGTAGGTTTTGTTTTCTTCCAACATGTTATACGACTGATATTATTTATACCGTACACACCTTAATTATGTTGATGGAGCTTATCCCAGCATGCATTGAGCAAGGGGCAGGGAGACACATTGGACAGATGAGCACTTCCAAAACCCAGGCAAACACATGCAAGCTCAACACAGGGACTGCTGCCCATTGTGCCTGCCCACTGAAACTGTGAGGCCACAGTGCTAACCACTGAGCCACCATGCTGCCTGCAAATGGTACAGCTCAGAATATATTTCATAGTCTTGTGTCTTATTTGCAACTCTGAAATACATCAATTAAACATGTTATTTAATCTGACAAACATATGTCAGTAGTGTAGTGTAATGGTTATGTTGCAGCAGGTCAAACTTAATGATACAGGGTTTGATTCTTGGCTAGGCACTGCTGTTGTGCCCTTAAGCAAGTCATGTGACCCAGATTGCTCCAATAAACATCCAGCTTCTTCCAAATATTGTAATGAATTCTACTGTTAATGTGCTGGTCCATAACAGACAGACAGACAGTGAAGAATATTTATACTGTATATAATACAGTAATTTATAGTATATAATATACTCCCCTGTTTTTGAGAGGAATGAGGAAGACAATAAAATAAAAATGTTTTTGAGTCCTTCAGGTGAGGAACAACACTTCTTGTCTTTCATAGGAACAGGGGCAGTCAGAATAACTCAATGCATTCCATTTTTTCTCTCAGCCTGTGATTGTCCAGTAAACGTAATTTGGCGCTTCAAGGGAGGTGATGGTTCTTTCACCATTTTCATTGTGTTTGTCCAACCACAGGCAAAACATTTCTGAGAAGACTCTGACTATGTTTCAAATCATCTGCCTACCTTTAGTCAGTGGGAATCAAAAGACGAAACTGATCGTAGATCAGTGGTTTTACTTAGAGATGCTTCAACACGCTGTGAAAAAACATTTGATATTTTGTCCAGTGCTGATAGGAAAAAAAGAGATTCACATAAAAAAAAACTGACAATGGTGTTAATTAATGAAAATTTTTTAATTAATTTAATCATGTTTTCTTCTAGATGCATCCAGATATTTATAAGTAGTATGAATTTTAGTTTTTTTACAAATGACAAATGTTTACATTTATAACTTGCATTGATAAGGCAGAATGGAAAGTGCCAAAATATATGCTCCAAAAGCATTTATTTGCAGGAATCAGAAAGGTATTACAGAATGACGATATGGAGAGCTGAGGATAAAAAGACAAAACAAGCATTTGATAGCAGCTGTAACTCAACTGAAGGTTAATAATTGGATGTGTTAAAGTTTTTTTTTAATTTCATTTGGGCTATTTAGAAAAAAAGTATAATTCACATAATACACTGAATTCATAGAAATGACAAAGAGACACTGCATTTGAGGAAAAGCTTCAGGTATCTACTTACAAGTCTGAAGGATGTAACTGTCCAAGAAAATAGTGGAACACAATATTGTCTTCTACTATACTAAGTGACTGGTACATTTTCGTATGATGTAGTTGCAATCGATGAAAAGTCCAAATGACATATTAATTGATATTTGTTTGCATTTTAAAGACATTCATATTGTGACGTCATAGAGGCTGAACTATCAAAAATTCTAAACAACTTGAACATACTCCTGTTGCTGGGAAACAGAATTGATGTGAATTCTGTCCAATTCTATGTTCTAAATTTACAAGAATAATTAAGTAATATCACACCTCGGTCGTAGGTACGAGGCCACAGCCCGAGTGCCAAAGATAATCACAGCCGTGCTCATATTCATTATAACAGCAAGACCTTGAGTGTGATATTATAACAGCAAGACCTCCTCCTCCCCCATCTCCACCTCATCTTCTCCTTCTTTCTTCACTATAGGTACCTAATCCTAACTGTTCTCCCAATTTCTTTCAGCCAAAAAAAGGGGGGGGGTTCCCTGACCTCAAGGACAGAACTACTCCTCCCCCTTAGACTCCAAGCCCAAGTACATTATCTACAATATCCCTTATCAATAAACTCATTTAATGCTCTATCATTGTCTGTGAATTTTGTACTTCTGAATGCTTTTAACAGTCTGTTTATCAAGTAACAATAATCTGAGGCTACAAACTGTGTTTTTTGTTGTTTAAGTACTATACCTCAGTTTTATTAAACTAGAAGGTAACATGGTGCTAATGAAAGATAATCCTCAACATTCCCTTGCCCGTCCATTCCTCTTCCACTGTGGTGCTGCGGCAGTCTCCAATTAAGCATACAATGACTAATTTATTTGTCATTTTCCATTCTGCCTTATCAATGTACTAATGTGAATATTCAAACTACTCATAGACTTCTGGGTGCATCTGTAAGAAAACATAAAATACTGCTAACGGACATAATTCACTTTTTATGTCACCAGTACACATTATCAATTTAGGTGACTCCGCTAGCAAAAGCAGTTTTGCTGAATTTAAGAAAATCAGAGGAAAAATCAGCCCTTGACAAAACGACAAGTGTTTCTTCACAGCTTGTCAAAGCATCTACGGTCAGTTTAGTCTTTCAATTCAAACTGACAAAAAATAGGTTGGTGATTTGAAACAGAGTCGACACTGTTTTGAAGAATACTTTGCCAGTGGTTGGGCATACACGATGTCAATCATGAAGAGAGGGTCACCTCCCTTAAAGCGCTAAATTTAGCACTGAAGTTTCCAGAACAATCACAGGCAGCGAGGGAAAAAATGTAACGCATGGGTGAATTATTTTAGCAAAAGTTATTCTCTGAATTCTATGCTGAAAAACTGTGTGTATGTGTGTGTGTGTGTGTGTGTGTGTAGCATGCCACATGTACGATGTGGGTGTTCTAAGATTTCACATTTTCCTCAGAGCCAGTCCTTTAATCCATCATATATCTATGTTAAAGATTGCCGTCCAGTGGTAAATCGATGTTATACAACATTTTTTGATATTTTTCATCACTTTTGGTTATTTTTGGAATATTAGCACTTTTATGTTGTTTTTGGAGGAAGTGTCATTTTTTTGTTTGTTGATTCCTATGAACAAGCAAGATGTCAACAGGAGAAGAACGATTGACAAGTGCCGATATTCCCCATATATGGACAAAAGATAGACTCAAGTCATGGATTTGCTGAACATCCACCAAGACAGAGAAGGGAATGCGTTGCAATGCTGAAGCAGGCCTTACTGGAGATACAAGAGCTTAATTCAAGACAAGATATTCTTGGCAGGGAAGTCCAAGATCTCAAAGCTCAGAATGATGTCTTCAAGCAACAACTTTCTGAAGCAAGTGCAGTAAGTAAGAGTATAAGACCCCAAATGGTGACTGTTATGAGCAGTATAGCAAGGTGAAGACAGCCGTAGCCCAACAGCAACGTGCACGTGAAAATCTGACAGAGAGAGAAAAACCTTATATTTATGGAAGTGGCAGAGTAAAAAAGGAGAGAAATGTTGGGAAGAGGAAGCCATATTCATGGAGATTCAGTGCCCTGGTGTTGTGCCTGCTAAAATTATGAGGCTTGGGAACCCAAGGGATGAAAATTCACCACCCCACCCGTTGTTGGTGATTACTGTAACAGAGGCAAAGACTGTGTTGGATAATGCCAGAAAGTTGAAGGACTCACTAAAGAAGACCGTAAAAAAGTTTACAAAATGAAAGATCTACATCCTGCCATTCGTAGGGAATGGAAGAGGCTGTGTGACTATGCAAAAACTGAGAGTGCAGCTCCTGCATATGTTGGGTGCACAATCAGAGTGGATTACAGGAAGCTCGCTGTAACTAAAGATGGGGAGGTGGTCTGTAAGTTTGTGTCACCTTTTCAGCTACTGGGGTCAAACATATATGACTTGGGTTCTGGAATGTTAACAGGCTGCATCATAAACTGGGAAATATGAATGTGACATGGTGGCTGAGGGACCATGACATAGTGGTGCTGACAGAGATTAAAAGAGCTCATGTGAGCCACGCCCCTAGACTCATACCTGTGGTAGCCAATAACCAGTACAGTCAGAGAGGGGGTGTCGCTGCTCTGTTCAGACATGATATTTACAATGATGTCACCGTAATTGGTCCATCAGCTAAAGAGCAAGTTTGGTTTGGACTGCAGAGCGTTCCCGGTATAATGATTGGCAGAGCCTATATACCGCCATCTGATTCCCCTTTTTTCTCCAATGTACGTTTTTCTGAGATCCAGGTCAGAACCCAGAACAACACCTTTGGCTATGTGGTAGTTGGTCACATGAACACTAGGTGTGGAGATAAGGTGAATGAGCTGCTTGAAGGTAACAATAACATGCACTACAAGCCTATTGATGAAACAGTAAACACCAGTGGAAAGAGTATTATTCAGGTTTGCAATAATCTATTGATTGTGAACAACTTGAACACAGCGTTTTTACTCCTTCCCTAGTTCCCTAACCTGTCGCAAGAGCAAAAAAATGATTTCTGTAGTGGATTACTGTCTAATCTCTGCTTGTTATTTTAATTGTGTTAAAAGCTTTGAAGTGAACCAAAACACTGACATACCATCCAATCACGCCCATTGTCTATAGAACTCGTGTTCCCTGAAGAAACGTTTAATGCAAAGGTTTTGTTACAGTGCTCAGGATTTGTGTATGCATTCTATTATGACTCACTCTGGCAACCCGTGCTGCAGGAAACCAGTGCCTTATCGGCGCTGTACACCACAATATAGATGCAGATCAATTTTCTTTCAACATAAGTTCACTGGAAGCACCCATCATTAGCTGTGACCAAAACCTGGATGATATGGCTGTGTGGTTTGCAGATTTATTGTATAACTGAGCAGCCCAGAGCCAACTAGTGAGCTCTTAGACCCCACAGCCTGCCCCAGAATCAGGAAGCACTTTCACCCCATTGGCAGCGTATATTGGGGTGCAGTGATGCTAAAATGTTGTGGCAGGCCATTGATTGGAAAGGGGAGTTTTCCTCAACTCCTCACCAAGAGATGCCTTCTGGAGCTGACTTCAAAGAACACATGGAGAAGCTGCTGAACCTCCCTGCTGGTGAGGGAGAAAACCCACTGCATATGGAGGCCTATAATGTGAATATGCCACTGCTAGATGACCCAATCACAACAGCAGAGACTCAACATGTGATCGACCACCAGCTAAAGTGAGGAAATGGAGCGGGCCCTGATGGGGTAAGCCCAGGCATGTTCAAATTTCTGCATGGCAACTGGGTAATATTTTTATGCACACATATAAATCTCATCTTTGTGACTGGCTATCCAATGAGCTGGGCCCCTGCTAGATTGATCGTGTTATTCAGGAAAGGTAACGCCCTTGATTGTGATGATTACCGGGGGATAAGTGTGATCAACAGAGCAGCAAAGTTGTGTGATTATGTGCTGAACAATAGACTGATGGGCTGGTATGAGCCATTCTGGGAGCAGGCAGGAGCCCAACCTAAAAGAGGCTGCATTGAACACATTGTGGCACTTAGGCTTATAATGGACTATTGTATCAGAAAGAAGGTTCAGCTGCACACTGCTGTTATAGACTTCTCCAAAGCTATGACCGGGTTCCATGAGGAAAACTGTTCAGAATTTTAAAACGCTTGGGGTGTGGAGTTACTATGATTTAGGTTCTGATGTCAATATACAGTGTAACAACACGTATCCTGGGCACTACAGCAATGACATCGTCCATCGGGTGAGGCAAGGATCCCCCACATTCTGCTTCCTGTTTGTGATGTTTGTTGACATGCGGATCAGAAAGTTTAAACAACAATGTGGAGACGATGGATTCTTGAAATGACTCCATGTTCTAATGCTGATTGAGAAACTGAAATACTTGGAGGAATATGATATGGAATGTAATGAATATGGAATTCTTGGTAATGAAGGTAAAACAAAGTTTACGGCCATTTTGAGATCTGATGAAGGCAGGCAGCCTATTCAGCTTGGTTCATTTATGGTGAGGCATTGTAACAGTAATACATATCTTGGAGCTATCTTCACTGCTGATTGAAATTCCCGAACCTCACTCTACATGTAAAAGAGAAAACAAAGCATTGAAACAAATTAATCATCTTCTTATTAAGCAACTATGATGCCCCATTTTGTGTTAAAGGTATTTGAGGCTGCTTTCTCATCAGATGTCTTGTATGGGTGTGAGACTTGGTTAAAAGTGCCCTTAAAACCTGTTGAAACTCTCTATATGACTGGAGTGAAATCCCTACTTGGGGTGAGGTCTACGACACTGAACCTAACCTGCCTCTTGGAGGCAGGACTTCCTTCAGTGCAGACTTTAGTGAGAGAAAAGCCAGCCAGGATTTTGACCAAGGTGAAGGAGCGTCATGGCATGCTTGATGACCCCTTATGGCATGTGCTTGAAGTAATTAGAAAAGAGAACCAAGTTATGAACTCACATTTATCTAAGTTAATGGAGAAACAAGATCCTATTGAGAGTGACCATATGGAGATGATTAAGAAACTGCAATCTAAAGAGGGAACAAGATACAAGACCTACCAAGCCATCAACCCAGATATATCCATCCATCCACTTTATACCAGCCATACACTGGTATATTGAAGACCACTTGAGAATAAGCTTCACACGGTTCCGGCTGTCCTCTCCCTGACTGATTGAAGGATAAATATTAGCAAGGATAAGGTGTTGAAAATAGTTTACCTGTCACAATGACATATCTACCCCTGTGGTCTCTGGTAATCTAAGATACCTCAAAGGGAATGGATATGTTTATTAATATGGCAGCACCTCTTGACTTATGATGGAAATTAGAATGGTATAATTGGCTGACCCAGTCTTTAAGTCGCCTAAAATGGTCACAGGTCCTAAGATGCGTTTCTTGGAGGAAAGTGAAGCCAACCTCCAACTGGTTCAGGTGAGAAAGGACTCTTTTACACTTTATGAAATTATTGACTCCTTTCACATTCCAACTAATGTGTTTTAACGCCCCCACCCTACTCCCGCCAGCATCAGGACTCTAACTGGTAGCCATTTACAAAATGTGTTATTATATTAATGATAACCCAAAATGTATAGCTGTAGGTGAAAAAAGGAACACATATACATATATACATGTACATGTACACGCCCCACCTGGCAGTACCTCCCAAAATGAGGAACATACCACTGAAGAACATCTTCACCATTCACAAAGTGCATCATGGATCAGATCAAAGGAACAAACTAAATCCACTGCACTGCCATTAATCCAAACATGACATACGAAAATGAGAAAAAAATGAACCATCCAAACATAATGTATGAAAACTGGCTGCAGTAAGATAGTATATTATTAGGGAATTACTCAAAAAATGCATTAAAGTTCAAAGCTGTAGTTAAAGATACACAGAAAAAAACACTGGTCGGCCGCTAGACGTTTTTAGCAGAGAGCTACAGATTGTGTTCCATACATTGAACCAACTTGAGAAGAAACATAGATACCAGTCTACCAGTCATTATTACAATCACAATCATGAAAATAAATGTTTCAGTGACTGAAATGATTTGTTTATCACACAGGCCCATACGGTTTCAGCATGGTGTAAATTTAGCCCATAATAAGTTATGTATAATACAGTGTAAAGACATCGTATAAAAGCAGAATTAGGTTATCCAGAGAGGGGAGGTTATGAAAGGAGTTTTACAGGAGACACCTACAGGCCTATGGGTGCTTTTTTCACTTTGTAGCCTTCCACAGCCCAGTGATGTGAGAGTGAGGCTTCATGAAACCCAAAATGGGAGGAGCTATCCTATGCTCACTGATATTCTGTATAACCCAGTTTAAAGGCATAGTATAAAAGCAGTATAAACTCATGTTAAAGTCCCGGGTCCACAAGGCACCCTCAGCCTTTAAGGTACTGTTGAATATGAGCAATTGCGTCATCCAGGATGGTGAAGAAGCGGTGAGAGTCCCTAAAAGATAGCCGGAGACGAGCAGGGAAAAGAAGGCCGTATTTCACCTCGGAACGATGAGCCTTCAGAAACTGCTTCACCTTTCCAAATGTGGTGCGTTACCTCGACACGGTTGGAGTATAGACCGAGTAAATGAAGAATATCCGACCCTGGAAAATTAGGGCTGCATCACGGGCCTTTTGTAGAATCTCCACCTTAACGTGATTAAAGTGAACCCTGATTATAAAAGGACGGGGTCTCTCCCCAGCGTTAGGCTTTGGCTGAAGGGACCTGTGGCAGCGATGGAGCAGCGGTGTGTCGGTGAGCGAAAGAGAGTCTTAAACAGCTGAGCCACGGACTCAGGAGGCCTGATACCCTCCATTCCCTCCACCATCCCCACAATCCGTAGGCTGTGTGGAGGCAGAGCGCCGCTTCTGCACCTGGTGGTGTAACGCTGTAATAGCAGAGAGGAAGCTACAGTTCAGTATCAGATCCTGACCTGAGCAGCTCTGACCAGTGCTGTTTAACTCATATGTGATGGCCCTATAAATATGATTGGGTGTTGAAAATGGGGACAAGTAAACAATTAAATTAAAAATAGTGAAAAGGAAATGTCAAACAGAGACACTCAGAGCTGCTCTTGATTTAATCTGTCAGTAATATGAGAGGTGAAACATCCCAGTGATCCCATTGCCAACAGAAGGCTCTTCACTGTGCTCATATCATAACTACAGTGTGAAATGCTGAGAAAGGAACTGATCACTGTGATACAGGGAAACACTGACAGTGATACAGTCTTTCACTTTAAGTTCACATGGAGATTCTGTGTCTGCATCACTCCCTGTGTTTGACTGTGAGACACACAGAGATGGGTCTGTCAGTTAGCATGAAAATGTTTTGGTTCATTCAATATGTTACAGGATGACAAGCAGAAACATTTGGCAACAAAAGAAATAAACAACTATTTAGAACAGGTAGAGGGGGACACAGACATGTCTCCTTTTACAGGCTACCACAGCAATTCTCTGCTTAACCAAATGAGAGCAACTCAGGCTCTTTAATAGCGTTAGCCTAATTAATTCATTAATAATGACAATAATCCATACATTCAAGCAGTTTGCATTTTCATCCACTAGTTACATATTTTAAAACAAACCCAAAGGATTTATTTTATGAATAATCACAGTTCCAGGATAAAACATCTTCTTGCAATTATAACTCCCCCCACAGCAGAATTCATCTTCTGGCCATGTGTTTGCAAATGTGAATGACTTCTTCATGGTCAATGGGGACTCCCTTCTCAATGGAGATCTGAGACCTCTCCTTCCCCACATCTGTTTTTGAACCAGGTCTTGATTTTCTTCAGATTAGAGGATGAGCTGTACATTGAGGATCTTAGTTTTTTCTTAAGATGGTGAAGGTGGTAGTAAATCAAAGCAGAATTCTTCTTCTGGCCATGTGTTTGTGAATGTGAATGACTTCTTCATGGTCAATGGGGACGTGCCTCTCGATGGACAGCAGCAGCAGATCTGAGAGCCTGCCTTCCCCACATCTGTTTCTGAGCTGGGTCTCCATTATTTTCACTTTAGAGAAGGAGCACTCTACTGCAGCGCTTTTCACCGGTAATGTGCCGTATGTTTTGAGGAGCTTCGTCAGGGCAGGGAAAACTGTGTCCACTTCATGGTCTTTAAGGCACCTCAGCGTGCTGGTTGGGAGAGCATAGGATGAGTGGAACATTTTCTTCCTCCATGTCATAAAACTTGCACACATCTGTAATAGATTGAGCAGCTCTGTCATTTGGCATGTCGTTCCAATGGCTTGAGATGGTAAGACAGTGAAGACCTGATAGGATTGACCCTGTTGGAGTGTCATCTTCTGTCTAGTTCCTGAGAGAGAGTGTCTAGAAAGGTAAGAACACCTTTCCCTGGTAGTGCTCCTCCAGGTTCTGGGCTTGGTGGTTCTCTGTAGCAAACTGGGAGCTGAACTTGAATCTTTGGGGTACCTTTCTGCATCTTACTTATCCAGGTATTTCATCATGGACCTCAATGCCAGCTGCTTCTGCTTGCTCTGTGGCTTTTGAAAAGAGGACCTTGAATTCTTCATCTTTCCTCAGTGCTGTCAGCCTTTCCATCACCCCTTCCACAACGGTGTATGACACTGACAGACCGAGATCCTTTCGCTGGAGTGTGGCAGAAGCAATAGCAGTCTCAGTGAAGACAGGTGTGGCGATCTCCATGCAAAGTATAAATTCAACATCGATGTTATGCAAGAGCATCCGGCCATCACCTGCTACAGAGCCTGGTGGATCACTCTCAGTGGATCACCCTCAGTAGATCACTCTCTGGTGAGTCACTGTCAGTAGATCACACTCTGGTGGCTCACTCTCAGCCATTAACTGAAATAGTTGCACCAGGGCAGAAAGGACCTTCTTCAGCGTTCTCAGGCCATCTTCTCTGCAAGACCACTGTGTGTCGGACAGCCTCTTCAGCACATGGACCCTCTGGTCAGGGTTACATGGTCTGGTGCATTTCCACAAATATTGCATGAATCTTTGTACATGAAGCTATGAAAGTATATAGCCTCTCAACAAAACTGAGAAACTGAAAAAAATGTGGACTCGATTTGGCGCTCTCCACCAAAACTAAATTCAGATGATGAGCATGGTAATGCACTTATAAAGCTTTCTCATAGTTTCTCTGAATTTGAGATGAAAGACTCTGGTAGCTTCCACTCATATCTGCAGCTCAATCGTTGCCTTGGCCCCTGATGTTTTCTTTTTTCAATCCACTTTCCTCAAGACCTGCCATTACAACAGACTCTAACTCTTTACCAGTAGTTCCTTTCACATCACAGACGTGTAAGAAGTGCTCCTTAATTTCCATCTTATGGATGAAACAAACCACAAAGGCTACTTGTTCAACATGAGAAACATCCTCAGTCTCATCAAAGAGCATGGAGAATATTTTGGACTCATCCATTTCTTCACGAATGACTCTCCTGACATAAGTGGTAAGGGCCTTGATTTAGTCATTCTGTGTTTTATTGGAGACCAGAGACATCTGTGTTTTTTTCCGTTGGGACTAGATTTGGTTGATTTTATCAAGATGCATTTTTATGGTACAGTCATATTTAGCTAGGAGCTCAATAAGTTCAAGGAAGTTTTCTTTCTGTAATGAGGAGTTTCTCTCATCATGACCCCTGAGTGAACTATCAGCTCATCTAGTCATTAGTTCTCTGGTTTTCTGTTGTTGTCCTTTTTTGGCTTTGCTTTTCATGTCTACCCTCTCGAAAGCTTAGTCCAGTGGTCTCTGCCTGAAATTGTTCCATCTCACCATGCCTATCATGTGTGCTGCTGTTTCTTTATGTTCCTCATACACACACACACACACACACACAACCATGTAATGTGTTGTCCTTTTAGACAGATTGTACAGTCTTATAGCATCCTGAAGTGCACTCAACTGCTACCATATGGTCAACCTAGAGGACACATATATCAACCTTTGGGGAACCTGGAAGGCATTCACTCATGTTTTCCTGCCATAGATGACCTCTAGAGGGCATTTACAGGATCACATCTAATTGCAAGTAGGGGTTCCGAGAGGGCACATAACTAGATGTTGTCCACTGGAGGTTCACCCAGGAGGGCACTTTTTTACATTTTCTCATACAAAGGGCAATTGTAGAAGGTCCTTCATCATGTTTTTTTCATGCATAGGGAAACCAGGAGAACACTTATGTGGTGTTTTTTTTAATCAAACGGGCACCGGGGGGGCCATTGCCCCCCTGAGCATTCCAGTGATCCTGCTGTCCAGACACTGTTACACCAGTGTTAAACTGCTCTGTCTGTGTCACAGCCCATAAGCCCTAGTCTGCCTCCACAGCACTGCTGGGCTACAAGTGCCTGCTGTACCCAGGAAGACCATTTGCATAGAGAAGACACTTTGCATTGGCAGCACATGCTTCAGTGCTCTGGGAGTGTTTATAGTCCTGTGAGTTTAACACTTGATGACTGAGAGCTGTCCTTCATGGCAACAGAACCCACAGCAACAATGACTTTTATCACCATCTTCATCTGGGCACTCGCTTTCTGCATTCAGGGTGAGATAAATACTTTGTCAAATTCAAATGATTCTCTAACTACAGAAAATATCAAACATGAATGTAGCAATTTATTGTCATGAATGTAGATTAAAATCTGTAAGTGTACATTGTGTTTAGTAATGCTATTTACCTGGTAAATCTCTCTCTCTGCAGGGTCTTGGGGGCAGGTGGTTCTGACTCTGTCTCCAGCCCAGTCAGTCCAGACGGGTCAGTCAGTCTCAATTGACTGTAAGGCCAGTACTGCAGTTTACCAATATACTGGTGCTCAGTACTATCTCTCCTGGTACCAGCAGAAATCTGGAGAAGCTCCCAAACTCCTGATCAAACTCACATCAGAGAGAGTATCTGGAGTGCCCTCTAGATTCAGTGGCAGTGGGAGAGGAAATGGCCTCGACTTCACTCTGACCATCAGCGGAGTCCAGGCTGAAGATGCAGGAGATTACTACTGTCAGAGTGCACACCACATCAGCAGCAGCTGGGTGTTCACACAGTGATAGAGAGCCATACAAAAACCTCCCTCAGTCAGACTGCACAGAGACTGCACTGCTGCAGCTGGGACCTACTGCAGGTGCTGAGGGGGGAGGCACTGACCCGGGACACTGAGGGGTTCTGCTCCAGCACACTGAGCTTCAGTGGTTCAATAAACTCTCATACATTTAATACATAAATATACTGAGACTGAATTTAGGGTCAGGATATCCAAGCCTTGAGAAGGAATGACAGTTATTTCAAATTCAAAGGACAATGAATACAATTCAAAGGTGCTTGGTCAATCAGTTGAATGCTATTTTGTATCATATTAATAATATTTATAATGTATTGTAGTTGTACATGTCTGTGGAAAGAGTAGCAGTGAACCTCCTGTGCAGGACAGTCCAGAGGAATTACATAACTGCCCATAGTGCTGATCAGAGATGGAGGCTCTCTCTTCATTTTGGGAGATCTGCTCTCATAGGAGACACTGTGTTATATCCCCCCGGTACCCTTTTGCTTAAAAACATGTTGCAAAAGTGCCCTACTGGGTGCCCCTATGCATGAGAAAACATGATGAAGTGCCCCATAGAGCTGCCCTATGAATGAGAAAATGTGATAAAATGTCCTCTAAAGTGCCCTTTCAGTGGAGAAAAAGTGATAAAGCTCCTTCTAGTGTTGCCCTATGGATGAGAAAATGGAATTAAATATGATAACTTTATGATTAGTGTGCAATCTTTATAATCCTCTGATCACTTAGGCAGTGTGTAATGTCACATTTTGACACATTGAATCTTTTAAGTGTCCTCCATGGAGACAAAAAATATGTATCAGGATACTTATGAAAAGCCAACAATGAGCCCAAAAATCAGCTCCGAAGAGAATCTGCATCTCAATTATACAGCCAGTGCAGATTCAGTCATAGTGCGCTCCCTTTTAAGCAGCAGGGTCTTCTAAACCACCCTGCAATGTCATGATTGTAATTTCTGTAAATGTTACTGTGTGAAGTGAACTGTGACTCTATGTCAAATCAGAGTGACTGACACCTCTGCTGCTGTTCTGGTGCTGCTGTTGAACTCTCTCTCTGTCACAGCCCACAGTCTCCAGTCCACAGCACTGCTGGGCTACAAGTGCCTGCTGTACCCAGGAAGACCATTTGCATAGAGAAGACACTTTGCATTGGCAGCACATGCTTCAGTGCTCTGGGAGTGTTTATAGTCCTGTGAGTTTAACACTTGATGACTGAGAGCTGTCCTTCATGGCAACAGAACCCACAGCAACAATGACTTTTATCACCATCTTCATCTGGGCACTCGCTTTCTGCATTCAGGGTAAGGGTTGGGAACATTCAGAAACACATATTATAATTGTCAATGAAAAAAACAAATTATACAAAATCAACAAAAATATGTTTTTCTATGATATCAACAGATAATCTGAGGGTTTCATATCCATAAAATAATATATGTTGTATGTTGCGAAATATAGGATTTTTGAGGTGTTGTTTCTTCTCCTTAGAGTCTACAGGACAGGTGACTGTGACTCAGACTCCTGCTGGTAAATCTGCTCTCATAGGTGACACTGTCACCGTGAGCTGTAAAACCAGCCCTGCTGTGTACAACAACAACTTTTTAGCCTGGTACCAGCAGAAACCTGGAGAAGCTCATAAACTCCTGATCTACAGGGCAACATCGCGTAACTCAGGGATTCCTGATCGATTCAGTGGCAGTGGATCTGGGACTGACTTCACTCTGACCATCAGTGGAGTCCAGGCTGAAGATGCAGGAGATTACTACTGTCAGAGTTACCACTGGATCAGCAGCACACATATATTCACACAGTGATAGAGAGCCGTACAAAAACCTCCCTCAGTCAGACTGCACAGAGACTGCACTGCTGCAGCTAGGACCTACTGCAGGTGCTGAGGGGGGAGGCACTGATCCAGGATACTGCTGTTCTCCCAGCAGGGCTCTAGGGGGCAATAGAGAGCTACAGACCTGGATATAAACCTCTCTGAGCTGAAGAGGAGCTTCTCTGTGTCACACACAGAACCAACATCAGAGCTGCTACTGCTGAACCACACACTTCTGTACCACAACATCACTTATTTATGTGCAGAGAGAATTCACACTGACACAGAGATGAGAAGATTAACATTAGAAATTAATAACTGTATCATTTTATACCTGGAATTCACAATGAGGGCTTGAGAGTGAAAGGGTCAGATTATGTCAGTCACCTTTAATGTGTGAATCAGACATCAAATCATGGATGTGATAAACACAATGAGTAGTGATGACAGCACAGATGAATAGTCACACACACACACACACACACACACACACACACACACATGCATGCACACACGCATGCACCCATGCACCCACACACAAACACATACACATATGCACACACACACGTACAGTATGTAGAGCATAGTTAACAATGTCCCATCTCGACATAATAACTTTCTGATACTTCATTACAGAATATGTTTATATATGTCATTCATTTCAGTTGGAAAAACATATTTGATAATATTTTAGGTTATGCAGTTAAAGATAAAACCAGAGCTTTTACATTCAGGGGTTAAAATTATTTTCACAGCCCCAGCCAGTCCTGTGCTATGGCTCTGTGCTGGGGAGGAGAGCTCTGTGCTGGGGAGGAGAGCTCTGTGCTGGGGAGGAGAGCTCTGTGCTGGGGAAGAGAGCTCTGTGCTGGGGAGGAGAGCTCTGTGCTGGGGAGGAGAGCTCTGTGCTGGGGATGAGAGCTCTGTGCTGGTACAGTGAGTTTCATAGAAGATGAAGACAACACAACTTCCATTTCCCTGATTTTATTTATTACACCAACAGTGTCAATAGATGAGGGAAATTCATGCTGAAGTTTCCATTTAGAGATGGATAGAGAGTAAAATCACTAAGCTGTAAGCAGTGCTTGCTGCTTTCAGAGCAGATGTGAGAGTGTGAGTTCATTCAGCTGTGAAATCTCTAATCTGAGCATCATGCAAATGCAGGTCCCTGGTACAACCACCTCCCTTTTCCCCTTCATCGTCACTACAGAGCTAAAGCCTCCACCTCCTCATCTTCAGTGCACATATGAGGCCAGCTGCACACAGTTGTCTCAGTCAGGGCTATTTTGGGCTGAGAAACTGTGAGCTGTTGGGCTGAAAGTCACATTTGCATATTTGGGGCGGGGCCGGCTGCTTCTGCTGTCCCTCAGTGGGACTGATTCTCTCTCAGAATAGAGCAGCACGGTGGCCAGGTGTCTGGCCCGTCCCCAGGGGTTTAGTGTGAGCTGTGCGCACATCCTGCTGCACAGAGCTGATCTGAGCACACTGCACACATCACTCCTCCTCTCCTCTGCTGGGAAACTGCTGCTCTTGCACTGATCCCAGATCAGTTACCTCTCACACAGTCTCTGATCACCACCTTCTACTTTCTACAGTGTGTGAGACTCCTATAAAAGTCAGGCCAGCATGTGGGTCCTGGAAACCTGACATGAAATACTGGAACACTGACTGAAAAAATATTTATTGTGATTATGACTTAATTAAAAAATTTTATAATTATATAATTTTTTTATAATGTATTATATGGATATACTATTTCATATTATATGGATATACTATTTAATTAATATTTAATACTAAAAATATGGACAAGAAGCAATTGGACTAAGGTCACATGGTTTACACCCAGTGCACACTTTGCACAGAAATGTATATCTACCAGAGCACCAAAGTTCACTTTTTATAATAAAAATCAGGACAACAAATGATTTGTTCAAAGAGTCTTTATTATGTAAAGAATTCAAATCACTCAGCTTTTGCCAAAATCACAGAAAGCAGCACACATGAGAACACACATGAGTATATTTGGAGATGAACACAAGCAGAGCACATGTAAGATGTGGGTGCTGGAGGAAGGATTGACACACAGGCCAGTGTGACAGCAGTGGGGCAGTAAGAAGCAGAGAGGCAGAGTACAGAACAGGGTAAAAACAGTGTAATCAGAGTGTGAGAGCTGGGCCTCTGCCGGCCTACTCAGAACAGTCGGCTGGCCTCAGTGTCTGAGGGGACGGCGGACTGTGAGCCCTGTGTGGCCTCACAGGTCAGTGACCCCGCCTTCTTCCACTCGTCCGCACTGAGAGTCAGGGAGCTGCTCCAGCTGTACAGCCCGTCCTTCTCCAGGACCCCCGCGCCCCCGGCCACACCCGAGCTCCAGCTGCTACCGTCCACTTTCCAGTGCAGCTTCCAGTCTGAGGGGAAGCCCTTGTTGGCCAGACACAGCAGTGTGGCCTTTCCCTGATTCAGCTCCACACTGGAGGGGGGCAGGACTGTGAGGGTGGGAACTGTGTCACCTGGGAGACACAGCACAGGTGTGAGGTCACAGAGTGGACACAGCAGCATCAGCCAATCAGAGCGTTCAGACAGTAAGAGCTGAATGTCAAACTCAACACATCAGCACAACATGTGACTGTACTTTACACTGAAAGCTTTGTGAAGCACAAGAGGGACTGTTCCTCAGTGCTAACCAAGGCAACATTTTACACCTCTTTCACAACCAGAGCCATTTCATTAAATTATATTCATCATCATGCAATTATTAAATGACTTACATATTAAAATATAGGTAACACCACTGTAAAATATAATTGCTTGATTTATAAACGGACTTCAAATGAGCCAATAATATTATTCATTAAAATTAGATGAAAGTCGTCATATTAAATTAGTATTTTATTCAAAGTATGAAAATGTATCTATCCAAGCTGTATAAAGTGAACTATACTTTTAAGAGATCATGAAAACTAAACGACATAATTTATCAAGGAATAAAATTAGAATTGACATTGATATCTTACAAATA
Source organism: Albula goreensis (assembly GCA_022829145.1). NCBI lineage: Eukaryota > Metazoa > Chordata > Actinopteri > Albuliformes > Albulidae > Albula > Albula goreensis. The sequence continues at coordinate 38,561,599 of CM040747.1, forward strand.
GCATTGGTTTCGTTGTATCAAAACTGCATTAAATTGTATTGTTTTAATAATACATTTTACTGATATACTTTCGGAAAGTTTAATGGAGGGATTTAATGTAAAATTTAAACGATTAGAAATTACACATTTTTGGACATATCTGGCAGTTTCAATTGAGTTTCGACACACACGAACAATTACAAGAACTTATTAATTTGAACATTACTTAAATAATACATGGAATACTCCATTTAATGGCGCTCTTTTTAAACTAAAGATCATCTACCATTCGAAAACACATCACAGAACAAACACAGACATTAACAGTTAACTGTGCATCCTTCCAAGCAGTAGTTTATGTTTAAATCAGAAATATGTTGCATTCTGAATTCGAGGGAAATTGTCAAAATAATATCTTTTACGCGCGCATTCGCAGTTACCAGATCTTAGAGGTATCCCAATATGCTGAAATTACAGTCAGTATTACCACCTCCGACACGCAAATGGAATGAATTAATGTGGGGTTTTTTTTTTTATAATGTGCGGAACATGGCTTTGGAAAAGAGCTGTACTTGTTAGAACAAACCTTCATTTAGCAAGTCAATTTGATTATCGTTTATGCGAACTCAGAATTAAGCATATGATTATACATATTATTTTGTAAAACTTTTTGAATATTCGTGAATTCGTGTCTACCTTGCTTGCGCTCGGAGAACTGTATTGAATAGAAATTACTTACTTCCAATTGACAGTCTGGTGCCGCCGCCGAAAGTCAACCACAGTGATACAAACTCATTACACCGCTGTACAAAAACCTCTCGCTCAAGAAAGACAGCTTTCATTTCTCTTCAAAATTTGACCCCCGCAACTTTTTACAGTGTATGAGATTTATGTTCTTTCCATGAACTTTGGCATTTAAGAAGTTATTTTTTGTTGAATATGCTTTATGCACCCTTATTCTTATGAAGCGAAATAATAACTTGATATCATGTATAGCCCATATCCACAAGCAAAGTTCACAGTTCCAACAATTAACGCAATGGGTTTTCTGAAAACGAATACTCAAATATTTAAAAATGCAGATAAGGATAGATCTGAAAGAAATATTACTTACGTCCAATTGACAGTTTGGTGCCGCCGCCGAAAGTGTACCACAGTGATACAGTCTCATTCATCGGCCGTACAAAAACCTCCAACTCAAGAGAGACGCATTTCCTTTGCCTGTGTTCATCTTTCACACATCACTCATCTTGCAATTTAAAGTTATGAGTTGTTTTTACTTTGGGTTACATTTCGTTTCTGCAAATGTGTGTGTAATCTATTTATTTCTATGTTCATATTTTATCTGTTACCCCGTAAGTAAACAACGCGAACAGACAGAAAGTAAGAGTACAAACGCCTTGGTTACTCTTCAATGAAAATGTTACAGATCATATAACCTTGAGACATTTCTTGCAGAAAAAATTTCGTTTTTTCCCCACTTACTGCCGATATTCAGTCTTGTCCCACCACCGAAAGTCCACCACAGTATCAGAGTCTGAACAACTGCTGTTGAAAAACCTTCCTTCGCTGCAGTGACCGATCTGCACCGACAGGCTTCTGTGAGATTGTTACAGCACGTCCCCTGCTGGGCACTTGAACAACTACAACTGAAATAAGTCTTGCTGTCCAACGAGAGCATGAAAACTCAGCGCCCCCATCTGCTCCCATATGCCATGGGGATTGTGTCTCCTCAGGTTATACAGCACTGAGCTTATTCTGTATTACACTCACTGCTTTGCTTATAGGAATAATACCTTACTCACTGGGCCCCTATTATATCTCAGTATCAGTTTTGTTGGTATGTGATTTTTTTTTCTTTTTTGAATATCAGGCCCAATGAAAATACATAAAACATATTGTAATTCTCACTGGAACATTTGAGACCTGCTGTCCTTTGGCCCTGCTGTCCAGGAACCAGAAAATAAACAGTGGAGAGTGCCCAAATCATGTGTGTTATAAAGTGCAGCCATCTCACATCACAACCTCTCAGACCGGAGTCATAATCACTCTGAGTGATTATGTACTGATATGAAACATATTTTAATGTAAAGTCATATAGATTCTGTGGAATATTATAATCAGTGAAACACAAATCTTGCGTCTCTGTGTCCCTGGCTGTTGTGCAGGAGGTGCAGAGAAGGCTACTCCTCTTTGGCTGCAGTCAGAGCTTCCTGCTGCTGCCCACAGCCCTGGAAGCATTCAGGACCATGGACAGCCACAAGGTTACCCAGAGAGGTGAGGGTATGAAGAGAGTTTTACAGGGGGAGAGACCTAGAGGCTCATGGGTGCTTTTGTTACTTTTTTAGCCCTCCTCAGCTCAGAGATGGAAGACTGAGGCTTCATGATACCCAGAATGGGAGGAGCTATCCTATGATCACTGATGGCAACCAATCATTACATACTGCTGTGTAGTAACATACCTTTGTATGTTACTACACATGTATCATTTCTTGATTGGATTAATGAAATAAGGAAAGTCACCAATTACCCATGTTGGCCCTGTGAAAAAGTAATTGTTTTTAAACAAATAAATCAACATATTTGTCATTGAAAATTAGACTGAGGTGACTGGACACACCCAGTCTTGATTGCAACCAACCTTGTTGAGTTTAGAAAGGATATATACTGAACCTAACCATCAGAAAGAAGTATTCACCTCAAAGTTTCTACAGGCACACAATGCCATAATCAAAGGAGCTCCCAGAACAACTGAGGATAAAAGCTGTGGAGCCAAACCAGTCTGGAAAAGGTTACAGAGTCATTTCTATGGCTCTTGAACTCCAGTGAACCACAGTGTGCGCCATTATCTCCAAATGGAGAAGACATGGAACAGCGGTGAAACTTCCCAGGATTGCTCAACCCGCCACAATTTGTGCCAGGGAACAGCAGCACCATATCCAGGAAGTATCTAAAGCCCCCAGAAAAGCTTCAAAAGAACTGTAGGCCTCTCTAGCATCAGCTCAGATCAGTGTCCATGACTCTATGGTATGAAAGACACCGGGCAAAACTGGGCCTCATGGAAGAGTGGCAAGGTGGAAACCACTGCTCTCCAAGAGAAACATAAAATCTCATCTCATATCCGCTAAAAAGCACATGGTTGATGCTCTATTCTTTTGGGATAATATTCTATGGACAGATGAGTCAAAGGTGGAACTTGTTAGAGGGTGTGTGTCCTTCTTTGTCTGGCATAAAGCAAATACAGCATTCTACTGTAAGAATGTCATACCTACACTGAAGCATGGTGGTGGCAGTGTGATGGTATGGGAATGTTTTATTGCGTCAGGACCTGGACGACTTGTAATCTTTGAAGGAAGTATGAATTCTGATGTGTAGCAGAATATTCTTAAGGAGAATGTCTGACCATCTGTGTGTGAGCTGAAGCTGAAGCGTAACTGGGTGATGCAGCGGGACAATGATCCTAAGCATGCGAGCAAGTCCACATCTGAATGGCCGAGAAACAAAATGAAAGTGTTGCAGTGTCCGAGTCAAAGTCCTGACTTGAACCCATCAGAGATGCTGTGGCAGGACCTGAAAGAAGCAGTTCATGCTCTCAGTTCATGACCTACAAATTTGTCAGGGATACAGAGGTTCTACAAAGAAGAGTGGGCCAAGATTCCTCCTCAGAGATGTGAGAGGCTCATATCAAGTTATGGGAAGCATTTCATTACGGTTACTGCTGCTGTAAGGGTGGTCCAGCCACATATTCACTTTAAGGGGGCAATTACTTCTTCACAGGGACAATATTGGTAATTGGTGACTAACTATCATGAGTGAACGAGACGATGTAAAAACTATGATTGATGTTTCTGTGGGTTTCCCTTGTCTAATTTTATATTTTATTAGATTATCTAAAATCATACAGCAACTGAAATATAAAATAAAAGAGGAAATCCAAAAGGGGGCAACAATTTTTCACTGTACTGTACGTAAGTAAAAGTCAATATTAATTGTGAGTACTTTCTAGTGTAAAATACATTGTTAAATCAAAACTTCAATATATGAGTTTCTAAAGCAACATGTGACATCTGTCAGATTTTGAAAGAGTGCAAACACTTGGTGACAGAATTGCAGGTGCTTTAATCACCAACATGACAAAGTGTTTTACAGTCATGTGTCAAAATGAACAAAATCAGGACAGTGTGTTCTATTTGAGGAGCAGCTCTTTCCGCTTTCAGGATTCAGTTGCTCCTTGATGAAAATACACTGTTCTGATTTTGGCACTGTTTGTTTTGACACATTAAAACATTTAAATCTCATCCATGGAGACAGACAGATGTTTAACAGGATACTTATGAGAAGCCAACAATGAGCCCCAAAAATGAGCTCAGAAGTGAATCTGCACCTCAGTTATACAGCCAGTGCAGATGCAGCCATAGTGCTCTCCCTTTTAAGCAGCAGGGTCTTCTAAACCACCCTGCAATGCCATGATTGTAATTTCTGTAAATGTTAATGTGTGAAGTGAACTGTGACTCTATGTCAAACCAGAGTGACTGACACCTCTGCTGCTGTCCTGGTGCTGCTGTTGAACTCTCTCTCTGTCACAGCCCACAGTCTCCAGTCCACAGCACTGCTGGGCTACAAGTGCCTGCTGTACCCAGGAAGACCATTTGCATAGAGAAGACACTTTGCATTGGCAGCACATGCTTCAGTGCTCTGGGAATGTTTATAGTCCTGTGAGTTTAACACTTGATGACTGAGAGCTGTCCTTCATGGCAACAGAACCCACAGCAACAATGACTTTTATCACCATCTTCATCTGGGCACTCGCTTTCTTTATTCAGGGTGAGATTCATAAAACATATTCAAATTGCTATGCTGTCTTCAATTTTAACGGACTGTAAGTATAAAAAGTAAATGTATTAAAAAATATTAAATAACTGCCTGGGCAATAATGTGACATTCTAATGAGACTATGGATAACATAAGTATTTATTTTTTTAATTCTCCCCTTCAGAATGCACAGGACAGGTGACTGTGACTCAGACTCCTGCTGGTAAATCTGCCCCCATAGGAGACACTGTCACCCTGAGCTGTAGAACCAGCCCTGCTGTTTATGTGTGGAGTGGTAATCACTATATGATCTGGTTCCAGCAGAAACCTGGAGAAGCTCCTAAACTCCTGATCTATGATGCAACATCACGTAACTCAGGGATTCCTGATCGATTCAGTGGCAGTGGATCTGGGACTGACTTCACTCTGACCATCAGTGGAGTCCAGGCTGAAGATGCAGGAGATTACTACTGTCAGAGTCAACACTACATCAGCAGTAGCTGGGTGTTCACACAGTGATAGAGAGCCGTACAAAAACCTCCCTCAGTCAGACTGCACAGAGACTGCACTGCTGCAGCTGGGACCTACTGCAGGTGCTGAGGGGGGAGGCACTGACCCGGGACACTGAGGGGTTCTGCTCCAGCACACTGAGCTTCAGTGGTTCAGTTATAACTCTCTCACACTCTGTAATCTCATACAAATGTAGGAGCTGCTTCAACACTGAGCTTCAGTGACTCAGGAATAACTCAGTCACACTCTGTGTCTCATCCTGTTGTAGCAGCTTCTTAAACACTGAGCCTCAGGAGTTCACTCAACTCCAGAAGTAACTCCTGCTACACTCCTATACTGACACTGATTAAAATTTTCAGAATATCTAAGCCAATGAATGACAGAGTTAAAAACAATCTAAAAATTCAAAACTGCCTAGATGATTGAGCACTAGTTCATGAAATGTATTTTTAATGATAAATGTTTTGACTTTAGAGCTGTTGTATGTAACTTCCCAAGAAATAGTAGCAGTGTTCATTCGTCAGGGCAGTCCAGAGTGCTCTCTGCGATCACACATCACACAAGCTGCCATTACAAACACTGACCATATGAGGGAGACTGTGTGAGACTGCACTGCTGCAGCTGGGACCTACTGCAGGTGCTGAGGGGGGAGGCACTGACCCGGGACACTGAGGGGTTCTGCTCCAGCACACTGAGCTTCAGTTATAACTCTCTCACACTCTGTATACTGACACAGTTGTACCTGCAATGTCAAATACTGACATTGAATTAAATGATCAGAATATCCAAGCCAGTTAATGACAGCTGTGGGAAATTCAATTGGCACTGTTAAAAACATTCTAAAACTTCAAAACTGCCCAGACGAATAAGTGCCAGTTAATGAAATGTATTTTCATGATAAATCTGTTGACTGTGAAGCAGTGGTTTATAACATGTCCCAGGAAATACTAGCAGTGTTCACCAGGCAGGACAGTCCATCGTACTCTCCCCCATCACACCACACACAAGCTGCCCTTACATACACTGACCACAGGAAAGAGACAGAACCCATCTGTTGTTCATGATACAACTGAATTATAATAGAGGAGACCTGAAGCTGTAGAGACACGCTATGTGAAATATACAGCGATACTGTGTGATACATGTAAAAATGTTTAACGATATTTAATATTGTTCCATATGTTTGTGGTAGCAGTAATTCCTGCTATAGCTCTCTGTAGCAAATTTGCTGAATTTGATGGAAAAACTTACAGGTGTTTTTTTATTTTATTTATTGTTTTATATTTAGTTTTCACTAAAATTGTGTTATCTTACCAAAAATACATATTTTGGGAAGTAAGAGTAAGGTGACCCCATTGTGTTGTATGTACAAGTAGCACATGAAATGTGTAATCCAATAAGGTGCAAATAACAGGACTAAAGAATCATGCCTGTCATCTGGCCCTTCACCTTAACACATGTATAACAGTAGAACAGAAGCAGTGGTGCTAGCAGGGAGAACAGCCGAGCTATCGCTGAGCTAAGAGAGGAGGCTGGTACTCTGAGGCAGGACAACCAGGCCCTGAGAGCCCAGCTGGCTGCTGTAAAAGAGCACATGCAACACAGGGAGAGATCTTTCATCAAGGAGATACAGCACCTATGAGAGCAGCTTCAGGAGCTCATATGTACTTCATGTACCACTGGAAACACACACACTGACACACAAACTATTTTACAATGAACACTCAAAAAGAATTAAACACGTAATTTAAAATATTGTCCTCTTACAGGCTGCGTTTAGAGGGCACTACTTGGGCTTAAATCCCAACACCCCTGTCCTGCGCCTCCACATGGGGGAAGGGGACCTGAGGAAAGACTTTGGCCTATCAAGGCAAACAGTGAAAGCCTCGGTCCACGCTCTGGGCTACGAAAAGGAGCATGGACGGGGGAAAGCCCTGGAGGTTGCCATGTATTTATATCGGCTGGCTGGTGCCACTTCCTATCGTGTGAGGTCAGAGGCCTTTGATGTCCCCAGAACCACGACCCACGATGTTATCCACCGGGTGGCTGAGCACATCATGGGGGTATTGGGAAGGGTGGTCCGTTTCCCCTCAGAAGATGAGCTGGAGGAGATTGGTGCAGGCTTTGCCCCAGCCTGGCTGGCTCCCCTGCCTTCCATCGCGTGGCTGGCAGCATCGACGGAAGCCGCACCCGTATAAAACCACCTGCCTTGAACAAGGAAGACCACCTCAACAGGAAGCTGTTTCATTCCATTCAGCTCCAGGTGATCTGCGGTCACAAAGGCCGCTTCCTCGATGTCTTCGCAGGCCTGCCTGGTGCTGTCCATGCAGCACATGTCCTGCGGTGGAGCTCGGTTTATGTGGAGCAGCTCCACCCGCCTCCAGGATGGAGCATCATTGGGGATGGAGGCTATCCCTGCCTATCAGCACCCACGTGCCTCATGACCCCGTTCAGGGAGCCAATCAAAAACCCTGTACAGGCCAGGTACAACCGGCATCTTTCAAAGGCCAGGTGTGTGGTGGAGAGGGCGATTGGGATGATGAAGATGATGAAGACCCGGTGGCGCAGCATCTTTCTGAAGGCCCTTGAGGTAAAAGAGGACACAACTAATAAATAACAACTAATAAATATAACAACTAACTCTCTCTCTCTCTCTCCTGGTACATCCTCTCCCTCTCCTCCTCCCTGTCTGCACACTTAGACAGCCCCTGCTCCCACTCTGGCAGTAGGTGAGGTAGACTGGTCTGATGTATACTTGCAATATTTTCCAAATCAGTATATCATCCAGGTATCTCTGGTGGACTGGAATTTTCATTTTGTTCGCACACAGCATACTACATACTACATTTTGTCCGAAATCAGTACACACTTGTAGTACAGTACGTGGTTTCTAACATGGCCAACAACTTAGAAAACCCAAGCAACCCCCTACCACCTAAAACACCCTAGCCACTACTTATAATACAATAGCAGGATAAATCGCTGCCTATGTTCGATATGGGGTAGGCCGGCCTAACTCTCCTGTTGGCCTCATCACAATAGCGCCCTCCTTGTCATGCTTGGGCGCCTGCGGCAGCATGAACCGACTGTATGCTGACTACGTCTTCCTCCGACGTCATATCCAGTGTGCAGTTGGTGGTGCAGCCGCAACATGAAAAGAAGCAAGAGCGTTGGTACGTGAATCGAAGGAATCATGTACTCGACTTCTCCTGTGGTGAGGTCAAGAAGTTCGGTTGAACATTCAGGTTTGGAAAAAAGGGGAAAATCAGGGGCAAACTAGGAAGTTGCTATGGCATGATAGGTGGTGACTAATGTGTTGCTATGTGTTGTAATGCTATGGTGTTCTAGGTAGTTGCTATGGTGTTGCTAGACGCTAGCTATGGTATTCTAAGTGGTTGCTAAGGTGTTTCTAGATGGTTGCTATGGTGTTTTAGGTGGTTGCTAGGGAGTTGCGAGGTTGTTTCTATGGTTATCAAAGTTGTTGCCTAGCAACACCCTAAAAACCACTTAGAACACCATAGCAACCTCCTAGCAACACCCTAGCAATCACCTAAAACACCATAGAAACTGCCGAGAAAAACCTTTGCAATCGCATTCTAAATGGTTGTTATGATGTTGTTAGGCAGTTGCTATGGCCTGATAGGTGGTGACTAATGTGTTGCTATGTGGTTGATATGGCGTTGCTATTGTGTTCTATGTAGTTGCTATGGTGTTGCTAGACACTAGCTATGATATTTTAAGTGGTTGCTTAGGTGTTTCTAGATGGTTGCTATGGTTTTTAGGTGGTTGCTATGGAGTTAAAGTTGTTGCCTAGCAACACCCTAAAAACCACTTAGAACACCATAGCAACCTCCAAGCAACACCCTAGCAATCACCTAAAACACCATAGAAACTGCCGAGAAAAACCTTTGCAATGGCATTCTAAATGGTTGTTATGATGTTGTTTGGCAGTTGCTGTGGCCTGATAGGTGGTGACTAATGTGTTGCTATGTGGTTGATATGGCGTTGCTATTGTGTTCTATGTAGTTGCTATGGTGTTGCTAGACACTAGCTATGATATTCTAAGTGGTTGCTTAGGTGTTTCTAGATGGTTGCTATGGTTTTTAGGTGGTTGCTATGGAGTTAAAGTTGTTGCCTAGCAACACCCTAAAAACCACTTAGAACACCATAGCAACCTCCTAGCAACATCCTAGCAACCACCTAAACACTACAGCAACCGCCTAGAAAAACCTTTGCAATGGCATTCTAAATGGTTGTTATGATGTTGTTAGGCAGTTGCTATGGCATGATAGATGGTTATTAATGTGTTGCTTTGTGTTTGATATGGCGTTGCTATTGTGATCTATGTAGTTGCTAGGGTGTTGCTAGACGCTAGCTATGATATTCTAAGTGGTTGCTAAGGTTTTTCTAGGCGGTTGGTACGGTGTTTCAGTTGGTTGCTAGGGTGTTGCTAGGTGGTTGCTATGGTGTTTAATGTTGTTTCCTAGCAACACCCTAAAAACCACTTAGAACACCATAGCAACCTCCTAGCAACACATTAGCAACCATCTTAAACACCATACCAACCGCCTAGAAAAACCTTTGCAATAGCATTCTAAATGGTTGTTATGATGTTGTTAGACAGTTGCTATGGCATGATAGGTGGTTACTAATGTGCTGCTATGTGGTTGATATGGCGTTGCTATGGTGTTCTACGTAGTTGTTATGGTGTTGCTAGACGCTAGCTATGATATTCTAAGTGGTTGCTATGGTGTTTTAGGTGGTTGCTATGGTGTTGCTCGGTGGTTTCTATGGTGTTCAAAGTTGTTGCCTAGCAAAACCCTAAAAACCACTTAGAACACCATAACAACCTCCTAGCAACACCCTAGCAACCACCTAAAACACCATAGCAACCCCCAAGAAACACCTTTGCAATGGCATTCTATGTGGTTCTAAGGATATTGCTGGGCAGTTGCTATGGCATGATAGGTGGTTACTAAGGTTTTCTTACATGGATGCTCTGGTTTTGCTATTTTAGCTTTGGTATTCTAAGTTACTGCTAGTAGCAGAATGATAATATATTAATACAGGTATGGTGAAGCACAACAAGATTGACCAGTAATATTATTACTACAGTTATGCCCTGTGGATAATTATACATTCACAATGATGATGAAATAATAATCATAAATATAGTGATATAATTATAAACATATATCCTTTATAAACAAATACCAGTATCACTACCAACAGCAAGAATAATAATCATAACAATAATTTTCATCATCATCATCATCATCCAGTAAAACTTTACCTGATTTATGCTACTTACCCATGCTGTAGCTTACCAACTAAATGAACCATGACCACACTTATGCACTGGTCACTTTTACCTTGCAGTGAATGGTCATCATGGTCTATCATATTTGTCTTTCTGTGGGGTGGACCTGTTTTACACCTCATCATACAGCACCACACATGACAATACATAAATACACATCTCATTACACAGTGGACAGTGCAATCACATGCAAACTCAAAGTTTCTTCTGAAACTCTAAATTTAGTTTTATTTGTACTCCTTGTGTTTGGGAACTTACAGTCTATTGTACCTGCATAGCATATCCAATGTTTGCACCTCACTGGATTCAGTAGACCCAGGCAAACATGCTCTTACTATTATACAAATATGCAGTAAAACCTAAAAGTTATTCTCAATTTGTTAATGAACTGACATAAATAAAAATACATTGCCATTCCATAAAATAATAATCGTTAAAAGAAAAATTCAACTTCATAAGAATACCCTTTCCTGAAATGATGTAGAATTTGAGAATAAGATCACAGAGATATTTGCACACATATTCAAGAAATTTGGCAAAAATTTAATCCTGTGAGATTTGAAATGTTGGCTCTGTTAGAAAGATTCTGGATCTCTTTGAGTGGAAACACTTGCCTGTGGCATCACTGAGATATTCACATGTTTGTCAGGATGAGCCACCACAAGGCCAATGGCAGTAGGTGGTCACATACAATGGGCCAATTGGAGGAGGTGGTCAAACACAATGGGCCAATGGGAGGAGGTGGCAAATCACTTTAAAATCACTTAAGATGGATTATTCTGGAACATTCTGAAAGGAAAAAGCTGAAATTTGGCATCAGAGAGACAGTGGCTGGGCTACAAGTGCCTGCTGTACCCAGGAAGACCATTTGCATAGAGAAGACACTTTGCATTGGCAGCACATGCTTCAGTGCTCTGGGAGTGTTTATAGTCCTGTGAGTTTAACACTTGATGACTGAGAGCTGTCCTTCATGGCAACAGAACCCACAGCAACAATGACTTTTATCACTATCTTCATCTGGGCACTCGCTTTATGCATTCAAGGTAAGAGCTGGAAGCATTCACAAACACATATTATAATTGTCAATTAAAAAGTTATATAAATTTATGAAATAATACATATTGTCTGTTGCTAAATATAGGACTTATGAGGTGTTTTCCTTCTCTTTCAAGTTTTCAGGACAGGTGACTGTGACTCAGACTCCTGCTGGTAAATCTGCTCTCATAGGAGACACTGTCACCCTGAGCTGTAGAACCAGCCCTGCTGTTACCTTCTACAGTGGTTATCATTACATGCACTGGTACCAGCAGAGACCTGGAGAAGCTCCTAAACTCCTGATCTACTATGCAAATCGGCGTAACTCAGGGATTCCTGATCGATTCAGTGGCAGTGGATCTGGGACTGACTTCACTCTGACCATCAGTGGAGTCCAGACTGAAGATGCAGGAGATTACCACTGTGAGAGTTATCACAGTAGTGGTGTGTTCACACAGTGATAGAGAGCCGTACCAAAACCTCCCTCAGTCAGACTACACTGAGACTGCACTGCTGCAGCTGGGACCTACTGCAGGTGCTGAGGGGGGAGGCACTGACCCGGGACACTGTGGGGTTCTGCTCCAGCGGTTCAGTTATCACTTCCAGAAGCTCTCACACCTAATACAATGTTTGAGAATTTTCATGTCTGTACATCCAACAGTTTCAAAGCCCCATGGATGAATAATTATGGTTGAGGTAAGGGAATGTTCTCATTTTTGTTTAAAGTACATGTTAGAATATTGGAAGACAGTCATTAATTAAAAACACTTTTAATGAATAAATGAACCATTAAGGCCATTTTATGGATGATAAAACATTTGGGTCAAAACAATAAAAAATCATCTATAAAATGAGCCCATAAGTTAAAAAGGTAATGAAACCAGCAACACAAAGTCCATCACTCATCCATTACTGCTGGTGCTCCAATAACTAAGTGTAACATCACTAAAGTTCTGTTATCAGTGTCCAGAGTGAGCTCAGTTCAGTGGATTCTGCCCATATTTCACAGGATATCCTGTGTGGGAGGGCACACCAGGATATGTTCTTCATTCTGTATGCCAGTCTTGCAGCGACACACGTGTTGTTCAGGTGGTGTACGGCTCCACCTTCCCATTTCCACTCGCAGTCAGTGAGAGGACAACTAGAACCATGTGAAGCTTATTCTCAAGTGGTCTTCAATATACCAGTGTATGGCTTGTATAAAGTGGATGGACAGATATATCTGGGTTGATGGCTTGGTAGGTCTTGTATCTTGTTCCCTCTTTAGATTGCAGTTTCTTAATCATCTCCATATGGCTACTGTCAATAGGATCTTGCTTCTCCACTATCTTAGATAAATGTGAGTCCATAACTTGGTTCTCTTTTCTAGTTATTTCAAGCACATGCCATAAGGGGTCATCAAGCATGCCATTACGCTCCTTCACCTTGGTCAAAAACCTGGCTGGCTTTTCTCTCACTAAAGTCTGCACTGAAGGAAGTCCTGCCTCCAAGAGGCAGGTTAGGTTCAGTGTCGTTGACCTCACCCAAAGTATGGATTTCACTCCAGTCATATAGAGAGTTTCAACAGGTTTTAAGGGCACTTTTAACCGAGCCTCACACCCATACAAGACAGCTGATGAGAAAGCAGCCTGAAATACCTTTAACACAAAATGGGGCATCATAGTTGGTTGATAAGAAGATGATTAATTTGTTTAAATGCTTTGTTTTCTCTTTTACATGTAGAGTGAGGTTCGGGAATTTCAATCAGTAGTGAAGATAGCTCCAAGATATGTATAACTGTTACAACGCCTCACCATAAATGAACCAAGCTGAATAGGCTGCCTGCCTTCATCAGATCTCAAAATGGCCGTAAACTTTGTTTTACCTTCATTACCAAGAATCTCATATTCATTACATTCCACATCATATTCCTCCAAGTATTTCAGTTTCTCAATCAGCATTAGAACATGGAGTCATTTCAAGAATCCATTGTCTCCACATTGTTGTTTAGTCTTTCTGATCAACAGGTCAACAGGTGAAATATTCTGTGGGATGGTCATTTAATCTGACTGGTCGTGAACACAGTGATGTCACGCAGAAATGTGAAAAGACTTCCGAGGTAGGATACATCGATGTATCCTCCGTTTGGAGGAAACGAGAAAGGAGGAAAGGAGGAGGTGAGATTTCGCTTTGGAACAGTGGAGGAAAGGAGGACACATAATCAGCTTCCGGGGCACGGAGGAAAGGAGGGGACGAAAGGAGGAAAGGAGGAGATGAATTTGAATATTGGAACGTAGCCTAGGGGAATTTGGCCTGTGTGTCACCTCATCTTTATACCCCAGTGAATCAGGAAGTCATAGCTGACCATTTACGTGTTCCTAATCCCTCAAGTGAACTTTAAAACATAAAATATGAATGGGAATACACTTTAGTTAGCATTTTACTCATGTGTGTATAGTTAGCATATTACTCGTATGTGTATACCTATTCTGCTATCCTGACGGTCACTATTGTTGCCATCAACATGTTTCATCATGTCTCATTCTATGACCACACTGAAGAAAGTTGAGTAATTGCAAATGCATATATCAATACTAGACACCTTAAAGATGATGTGTACCAAAAATCTTTGTCCTACCTTTATGTTAACATACTTTACTAACCTTTTGTTTGGGAGCTTTGATTCTGCCATGCTGTTGTCATGGTGCAACCAAGAAGTAAACAGCTCTGGTCATGTGACAATTTACACTAAACATGTGACACTGCACATATTTCATTGACACCCTTCATGATTTCAATATTTGCTGGAAATGCATTGATACATCATTCTGTAACATTTTTAGAGCCTTATAACTGAAAACGTTTTTTACGTTCACTTATTGTGGCTGATCAGATAAAATGGGCTAACTAACCGACAGTCAAGAAACTTGACAACATGTGTAAATTTAATTCTACAGGAACAATTTTTTTTGGCGGAGCTGAATAAACAACAAAAACATAATTCATTGTCTCAGATTATTGTTACTTGATAGACAGACTTGTCTGTAGAAATGTTAAAAGCATTCAGTAGAACAAAATGCGCAAACATTGATAGAGCATTAAATGAGTTCATTGATGAGGGATATTGTAGAGAATGTACTTGGGCTTGGAGTCTAAGGGGGAGGAGTAGTTCTGTCCTCGAGGTGAGGGAAACCCCCTTTTTTTTTGTCTGAAAGAAATTGGGAGAACAGTTAGGATTAGGTACCTACAGTGAAGAAAGAAGGAGAAGATGAGGTGGAGATGGGGGAGGAGGAGGTCTTGCTGTTATAATATCACACTCAAGGTCTTGCTGTTATACTGAATATCAGCATGGCTGTGATTATCTTTGGCACTCGGGCTGCGGCCTCGTACCTACGACCGAGGTGTGATATTACTTAATTATTCTTGTAAATTTAAAACATAGAATTCACATCAATTCTGTTTCCCAGCAACAGCAAGTTCAAGTTGTTTAGAATTTTTGATAGCTCAGCCTCTATGATGTCACAATATGAATGTCCTTAAAATGCAAACAACTATCAATTAATATGTCATTTGGACTTTTCATCGATTGGAACTACATCATACAAAAATGTACCAGTCACTTAGAACAGTAGAAGACAATATTGTGTTCCACTGTTTTCTTGGACAGTTACATCCTTCAGACTTGTAAGTAGATACCTAAAGCTTTTCCTCAAATGCAGTGTCTCTTTGTCATTTCTATGAATTCAGTGTATTATGTGAATTATACTTTTTTTCTAAATAGCCCAAATGAAATTAAAAAAAAACTTCAACACATCCAATTATTAACCTTCAGTTGAGTTACAGCTGCTATCAAATGCTTGTTTAGTCTTTTTATCCTCAGCTCTCCATATAGTCATTCTGTAATACCTTTCTGATTCCTGTAAATAAATGCTTGTGGAGCATACATTTGTCATTTTCCATTCTGCCTTATCAATGTAAGTTATTCATGTAAAAATTTGTATTTTGTGAAAATACTAAAATTCAAACTAATCATAGATATCTGGATGCATCTAGAAGAAAACATGATTGAATTAATTAAATTTTTTCATTAATTAACACCATTGTCAGTTTTCTATGCGAATCTCTCTTTTTTTCCCTATCAGCACTGGACAAAATAAATTTTTTTTCACAGCTTGTTGAAGCATCTCTCAGTAAAACCACTGATCTACGAAACAGAGTCAGAGTCTTCTCAGTAATGTTTTTCCCGTGGTTGGACAAACACTGAAAATGGTGAAAGAAAGATCACCTCCCTTGAAGTGCCAAATGATGTTTACTGGCCAATCACAGGCTGAGAGAGAAAAACTGGAATGCGTTGAGTTATTCTGACTGCCCCTGTTCCTATGAAAGACAAGAAGTGTTGTTCCTCACCTGAAGGACTCAGGGGTCGCTTTTGAGGCATTTTGATTTTTCAGAGTTGAAATAAATGATTATTGTACCCAAGGGGTTTTTATTTATTCAAAAGTGATTTTTTTATGAATGATAGCGAGGTCTTCCAACATTACATTTCAAATTTATTTTTATTTTATTGTCTTCCTCTTTCCTCTCAAAAACAGGGGAGGAGCACCCTCCCTCTCCTCTATGGACCAGTCTCTTCTCATATATGTATATCTATTCTTCACTGTCTGTTATGGACCAGCACATTAACAGTAGAATTGATTACAATATTTGGAAGAACAGATACCTAAAATTGTTGTATGATATTGAATCTTGTCCTCATGACACCCAAAATGGGTTGTCATGACAGTTATGATTTAGTTATGTTTAGCAGATGCCCTAAAGCACAGAAACTTCCATTTATAAAGCTGGATGTTTATTGGAGCAATCTGGGTCACATGCCTTGCTTAAGGGTACAACAGCAGTGCCTACCTGAGAATCAAACCCTGTATCACTAAGTTTGACCTGCTGCAACATAACCATTACACTACACTACTGACATATGTTTGTCAGATTAAATCACATGTTTAATTGATGCATTTCAGGTTGCAAATGAGACACAAGACTTAAATATATACTGTTGTACCATTTGATGCATTGGCTCAGTGGTTGCAACAGTTTCAGTGGGCAGGCACAATGGGCAGCAGTCCCTGTGTTGAGCTTGCATGTATTTGCCTGGGTTTTGGAATATCTGTCCAGGGTGTCTCCCTGCCCCTTGCCCAATTCATGCTGGGATACTCATCACCAGCCCCAATTTTTCTGGTTAGTTTTTGGGGGTTAGCAAATTATAGATTGAAGAACAAAAGCCTTTCATTCCTAGGTTTTCCAGTTCTGTTCACGTGCACATTGATTTGACAGTGGTGGTAAAAAGGGGTCTGTGGTCTGACAGTGAATGCACTAATGTCGGAGGGTCCATATCAGTGATGGCATAGTCGACTACACTAGCCCTAAGAGCTGAGCAGTAAGTGAAGCTCCCTAAAGAGTCCCCTCTGATCCTTCCATTAAGCATGTACAGGCCTAAGGCTCCACAGAGACACACTAACTCCCTACTGTTTTTGTTCACAGCACAGTCAGGGCTGTTTCTCTGTGGTACAGTTGGTGTTAGGTTCAGGGGTTGTGTGTGATATTCATGTCTTACATCAAAAAATTTCATACACACACCTTTAACATTTATAATATAATTTTATTGTAATAAAATAAAACATGATTACACAATAGTTCTTCAAATGAACCTGCTAAAAAGCCATATTGTTATATACAGGATTGAACTTGTACTGAGGTAAACTGGAGACATCTGAAACTGTGTCTCTCTCCTACCTCTACTCCTACCTAGTGTATCTATGTACAAATCTGTGTGTGTTTCAACAGGCATATATGTTTAAAAATATATAAAATACTGTTTGTGTGTGAGCTATGAAACAGAATTTGGTTGAGTGTATATTTATGTCAGTGTGTGTGCATGTTATGTGTGCATGTGTATTTGTGTTTGTGAGTGAACATGCATTTTTTGGTGTGTGTGTTTCAATGTATGTATAGGTGAGTGTGTGTGTGTGTGTGTGTGTATTTATGTGTGGGTCAACTGCAAACAGTCTTTTTTTTTACTGTGTTTGCAGTTGTATCAGTGTGTTTGTGTGTAGCAGTTCCGGTGTTAGTGTGTTGATACATCTGAGACTGAGTGTGTGAGAGAGAAAGTGTGTATGCATGTATTTTACAGTGTATGGAGTGGGTATGTGTGCATGCATTTTACAGTGGGTATGTGTGTGTGTGTAGCAGTACAGGTGTGAGTATGTGTGCATTTGGGTTACAGCATGTTTTTATGGGTAAGTGTGTGAGCTGGAGTGGATATGTGTCACAGGGAGAGTGTGTGTGTGTGTGTGTGTGTGTGTGTGAGAGAGAGAGTGTGTGTGTGTGTGTGTGTGAGACTCTACTACAGCTAGCACGTGTACACTGAGGTGTTATACCCACACACTGTAAACCCAGCACAGAGGGGTGTGTGTGTGTGTGTGTGTGTGTGTGTGACTACAGCTAGCACGTGTACACTGAGGTGTTATACCCACACACTGTAAACCCAGCACAGAGGGGTGTGTGTGTGTGTGTGTGTGTGTGTGTGACTCTACTCCAGTTGGCAAGGGACACTGAGGTGTTAGATACATACACTCCAAACCCAGCACAGAGGGGTGTGTGTGTGTGTGTGTGTGTGTGTGTGTGACTCTACTCCAGTTGGCACAGAGACACTGAGGTGTTAATCCCACACTCCAAACCCAGCACAGAGGGGTGTGTGTTCAGTGAAGTTGGTGTGGAATCTGTGCAGGAGGGTCAGTGTGTCAGAGTCAGAGACGCTGTAGAAGGACAGAGTGCCGGCTGGACGGTCCACACACACTCCTACTCTGTACACACACACTCCTTTACCATCATCATCATCACACACTCTGACTCTGCGGTAGGGGGGGGGGCAGGTATGTGTGTTTGATTCTTATTGTGCCTGACAGAGTAACTGTGTTTATAGCAGGACAGACTCCAGGAGTTTTTATTCCATCCAAACAACAGTCATCAGCCCACTCCTTTCCTGCAGTCATCACCTCTCCTTTCCTGCTGATTCCTTTATATGTCACTGCTATATAACCCTCCCCCTGTTCCCCTCAGGCACACTCCACTCAGCCTCCCAGTAACAGCGTCCAGACAGACTCTCTCTGCACAAAACCTGGGGCCATAAATCAAATCTCTCTGGATGATCAGGATATGGCTGCTGCTCTCTCTCTGTGTTTGTCACCTTCCTGTTCCCCTCAGACAGAGACAGCTAAAATCTGTTCCCCAGACTGTGTTTGGATCCAGTGTGAGCTGACAGCCATCTGCAGACCAGAGACATTAATGAGATTAATTATCATTATTATTATTCATCTCATTATGTGTGACTGAGTGTGTGTGAGAGAAAGAGAGAAACAGGGTTGTGTGTGTATGTGTGTGCACCTCTGTGTGAGTGTGTTCATGTGTGTGTTTGGAGTATGTGGGGTTGTTTGTGTGTGTGTTTGTTGTGTGAGTGTGTTCAGGTGTCTAAATCTGGGAGAATGTTTGTAAACACCATCTGCAAACAAACACAAACTGAACTCAATGACCATGAAAACACACACACACAGTGCTGTATGTATGGACAGACTTCTGTCTGAGTGTGAAAGAGAGAATGGTGAAGAGAGGGACTGAAAAAAAGAGTTGAAAATAGATGTGAAAGAAAGAGGGAGAGAGGGAGGAGAGGAAATGGAGGGAGTGAGTGTTCAGTGCTGACAGACTCACATTTCCTGGGTCCTGGTTTGTTCCTGCTCTCTCCTCCATGGTCCACACTGTAGGAACAGCAGAACAGACAGTGACTGAGTGACACACAGTGTGGAAACTCTCTGTACTTACAGCAGTGTGTCTATGAGGTGCAGTGTGGAAACTCTCTGTACTTACAGCAGTGTGTCTATGAGGTGCAGTGTGGAAACTCTCTGTACTTACAGCAGTGTGTCTATGAGGTGCAGTGTGGAAACTCTCTGTACTTACAGCAGTGTGTCTATGAGGTGCAGTGTGGAAACTCTCTGTACTTACAGCAGTGTGTCTATGAGGTGTCTATGAGGTGCAGTGTGGAAACTCTCTGAAACTCTCTGTACTTACAGCAGTGTGTCTATGAGGTGCAGTGTGGAAACTCTGTACTTACAGCAGTGTGTCTATGAGGTGCAGTGTGGAAACTCTCTGTACTGGAAACTCTCTGTACAGCAGTGTGTCTATGAGGTGCAGTGTGGAAACTCTCTGTAACAGCTCTCTGTACTTACAGCAGTGTGTCTATGAGGTGCAGTGTGGAAACTCTCTGTACTTACTGCAGTGTGGAAACTCTCTGGTGTGTCCAGTTTAGCAGCAGAGAGCGCTCTCACTCCTGAGTCTCCTGGGTGATTGTAGCTCAGATCCAGCTCTCTCAGGTGTGACGGGTTTGAACGCAGAGCTGAAGCCAGAGAATCACAACCTCTCTCTGTGACTCGACAGCCTGACAGCCTGCAGAGAGAAGGAGACCAGCTCTGGACAAACACACCTTACAGAATCTGAATACAAAATAACAGGTCTGTGGAATTAGTTGTATACATCTTATTATCATTATTTTAATGAGTGGGACTGACTCATTTACTTCTTTGTTTTCTATAATTGAAGGTATGTAATTAATATTGTAATACTGAATGGATAATTTTCAAAAGTAACAATTCAGTATTTTATTCCCTTATGAACACTGAAATTGCTGTTGGAAAAACACACATTTTAACATCACAGATTGACTGTGCAAAGTGAACAGAAAGCTTTAGCCTGAGTCATTATTAATATTAGTGGGATATTTAGTCACATTTGAGCCCTTCATGAAAGAGGGGGTTTGTGTTTGTTACTCACCCCAGTCTCTGCAGTTTACAGAGTGGGTCCTCCAGTCCAGCAGAGAGCGCTCTCACTCCTGAATCCTGCAGCTCATTGTCTCTGAGCTCCAGATCTCTCAGCTCTGAGTGGGGAGAACGCAGGACTGAGGCCAGATCATCACAGCAGCCCTCTGTGAGATTACAGCAACCCAGCCTGTGGAGAGAACACACACACACTATAAATATACACCAACCCAGCCTGGGGAGAGAAGACACACACACTATAAATATACACCAACCCAGCCTGTGGAGAGAACACACACACACACACTATAAATATAAACCAACCCAGCCTGTGGAGAGAACACACACACACACACACACACACACACACACACACACACACACACACACACACACACACACACACACACACACACACACACACACAATAAATACACACTGTTGGGATATAGTTTTTGAGAGCAGCACAGTGTTGAGAATGTGTATTAGAATTACAAAGGGATGTTGCAGCATCCAACCAAGGCCAAATGGCGCCTCCTGTTAATGACCTGTTATCTGCCGTCTGTAGAATGGAGGGTTCCCCATTACCATATATGAGCCATCACATGCTAATGTAATTCCCTTAAACTGTATAAATATTGACCACACAATGTAATCTTTGAACATTTTGCTCCATGCTTGTGTTCCCGTGGCCGGCTGTGTAAGTAAAGTATCTGTCTTCAACTGCAAACATGGGATCCGTCTCTTCATTAACAACATGGCTGTTTTACTCATGTTGAGAATTTTCTTATTTACTAACAAATGTATTTAGAAAACAAATGTGCACTGAACAACAGCAACCCAGCCTGTGGAGAGAACATTCACACACACTGTAGACATATACCATCCCAGCCTGTGGAGAGAACATTCACACACACTGTAGATATACACCATCCCAGCCTATGGAGAGAAAAAACACACACACACACACACACACACACACACACACACACACACACACACACACACACACACACACACACACTGACACAAGTCATCTACATGCACTCAGATTTGCTTTCATACACATATTCATATTTCATATGTAATGAAGCCTTTGTATTTATAACTGGTTGTCTGTGTTGTTTTCACTTAAACATTGACTGTAGCCACTCTATTCATAGAACAAAGCCTTCAAAAACTGGTTAGATCCCCAATACTAATTATCAATAATTGTATTGTTAAAAGGGTGTGGTAATTCCTATTGTTTTGCTATTATTATGGTAATATTAATACGTTTATGGCTTAAGTCATTTTATGAGATTGATTACTTTTAATTGGTGCCTTGTGCTGGGACTGTTAAGATGAACATATTGTGTTATCTGTTTGTTCTTGCACTGCATACACTTCACCTGCATTTAACTGGAGCCTTTGTGAGGAACAGCATTATCCTCATATTTTCTGCTTCCCATGTGCTGAATAGCACATTTACTCTTCATTTTGTGGTGCCCTCATGTGTGAGGATAGATTTTGGCATATTCAATGTTTTGTGATAATATAATTTGTGGCTGTATTTAATGTTTTTTTAGAAAGAAAAATGCTATTCAATTTTGGAAAACAGGCAGAGAGTGGGGCCCCTGGAGAAGAAGGAGGGAGTGAGGCTCCTGACAAAACAGATAATGGGGCCCCTATCCAAGCAGCTTCGAACTTAAATCATTGCACTTCCCACATTGACCACTAGATGGTGCACATGTTCTCAAACACCACTGTCTACTGCAGTTGAATCCAGTAACAGCAAGCAAAGCTCACACTGTGGTTGTGAATTCCCTTTGGTAACACATTGACAATTCCACACAAACTTGAAGAAAAGCATTGTTATTCATTATTGGTATTATTAATCACCCTTAATCATTCAAATCACTATAAGAGACAGCTTTAATTGATTATGAACAATCATTATTATCTGTAAATCATGAAAATAATTGTCCATTTGGTAATTTTACTGGCATACCAACATCTTCAGTATCTCTGAAATTTAATGGCATTATTAAATTGCCCTTAACCTAATTTGAACTGAATAATACACAGTCATGCTCTGTCTTGCCTCTCTCAAGGCAAGCCAGCCTTGCCCTCCTTTGCAAATGAGTAACTAGGGAGTGAGATTGTAAACCTGAAAGCTCAAAACAAACATCCTCCAAGATCTACAAACCTTTAGCAAAAAAGCTCTGCAGTACCTGGATGATTTGCATTCTGCCAAATCAGATCTCTGCTCCTACAGAGAGGAATTTTTCCATCTTAAAAGTGAACGCTCTGCAGTACTGCAGTCACATGACGCCCCTTCTTTTCTTTCAGTGGTTAACGTCTCATCCCCACTCACCTCAATTCTGCAAGGAGCCACATATAACCAGGTGCACAGAAACACTTTGCATTCTGATCTGGGTCCAATATCTGGTCTAGCCGACCTCAGGTCCCACTCTAATTCACTAAGCAGTGTTTCAGTGGAAACCACATCAGACTATGTGCTGATATCTCACTCTTCACACAGTGAAAAGGGGAAAGGGGGGTCTACTTGTGACTCAGGCTGCTCTGAGCATCATTCTTCTACTTCCTCTGACCAAAACCTTTCAGTCTATTCAGGTCTTTAATCCTGCACCCTTCCAAAGGGGGGACCAGAAGATCTCAGCACGAATCTTCTGACAATCGTATGATTTATCCCCCTCCACACAGGGAACACAAACTGTGTTTCACTGCAGTTACCTCTCACTAGGGATGGGTATCATTAAGATCTTATTGATACCTTACTGATGCTGTTGAACAGTTTGAGACAATATTGACACCATCATCAATACTTTTTATAATTTAGAGGGGAAAAAACACAACTCTTCAGAACAGAACTGCCATTGATTTTATTGCCTATACTAATGGGACATGTAAAAAATTCAGCGCCAATCACACTGCATTTTTTTGAAATAAAATCGTAACCATCTGTGTGCCAATCATGATTAGTTTTGTAAAAATTTAAGGTGAAATCTGACTGGCTCACCGTCACACTGACCTATGCAACTACATGCCAGAGGAGGAAAATGCCTTCAGCTCATTTGTTCACCCTGAAGTGCATTCACTATGACACAGAAACAGTAGAAAGTCTGGCCTCATTTTACAAAAACACAGCATCAAAAATTACCACAAAACATAAAACACAGGCAAGACTGGAAATAAAAAAAACTAAAAAAAAACGTCTTCCACAGCATGGAGTAGACATGATGCACGAGAACTGCATCATTGTCAGTTGCAAAAAAATAATATATGTTGCTACATTATGTCTAAATACAGGATCACTCTCTTCTCTCTTTGTTCAACTCCACCTTACCAAAGGGGGCTGCATGAGTCATTTTTACTCAACTTGGTTTGCCTGTAACAACAGCAACCATTTCTCTGTAAACATTAGTTTATTAAGCCATTTAATCAGATATATTAATGGTAATTTAGTCAGTTACTGTAGACTGTTAAACCCAGCCCAATCAGGCAACCACAGCTACAGGATGATCTTTGCAGGTGCATTGGGCACATCCCTAGAGTGCTGCCCCATTCTTACATTTTTCACAACACCTCCTCATTGTGAGTAGCTGCTCACTGACCCAGTGTCATGTAAGTCAGTAATTAGCTGGACTTCAGGAAGTACCACTAATGTAAGACTGTTAACATATATCTCCTGGTTAGGATATCACACAAACTAGGATGGACTGTAGAAATGAGATCATTATGTCTTCATTTCCATTTCTTGATACAGTCACCAGGATAAACAGTCTCTGTCAGAACAGCACAAGGGTACCTGGGGGTAACAGCCAGGAATCACCCTTCCACAGCAGCTCCTGTCTGAAGGGACTAAACAGTCCAGTCCAGTCTGGGCCAGACCAGACCTCAAACTGTAGTCAAAAGTTCATCTGATCCATAGGGCACCCCCTCACACTTCTCATGACTGGATCACTGACAACTCATACTCTACCTCACTAACACTCCTGACCACTTTAAGCATAAACCTCCCAGGTGCTGCTGTTTTCTTATGTTCCATTATGTTTTATTGATTGAGTTTGTCAGTAAATATGAGTGTACCTTAATAGTCAGTCCTTGACTGTTAGTAGTGTTCTCTTTTGATATGTTATTCATGATTGGTTAAATGTTACACATAACTGCCCAGATGTCTACAGCTGTGTATGAACTGCCCAGATTTGCCAAACTGTCATAACCTGTCAAATGAACTTGAGGACCTGAGGAATGTTGAATGACTTTTGCCAATGTGTTCAGCCTCTCTGATGTGACAAAGAAAACTTCCATTGATATAAAACTCAAAGGCAAAGAATAACATTTGTTCTGAATGGAGGGTGAATCACAGAAAGATGAGCTCCAGATAAAAAACATCTTGAGAATGGATTAAATGAAATAAAGTACAAATTAAACACAAATACAAAACTAATATGACATACTTATTGACAATGCGTAGGTTCAGTTATTTATAAGATCATTTTTATTCTTTTGTTTACATTTAAATAAGCAAATGGAAATTCTTTGGAAATGCTGAGCTAAATCACCAACAGTAAAGGGACAGGAATAGAGGAGAAAAGAGAAAGGATTACAACAACAAAAATAACAAATGGACAAGAAAGGACAGAAAGGATTGAAAATAAGAGGACAAATTCACACACAACAAGAAAAAGGAATTTGGACATTTATTAAAAAAGGGAACACAAAAAGAAAACAGAAGAAAGGTAAGCCTTTACAAATTTAAAGGGATAAAATAAGAAAGACAAACCACTATTATAAAAAAGGACAAAAGATAGAGGACAAAATAAAACTGAAGGGGAAAAAACAACATTACATCACTGAATTAAAGTGTGTAGCATTACCATTAGCCACCTAGCTGTGTGTCCCAACTGTAAAAAGTGACACTTAAAATTGACAGTTGGAAAGCAGCTTGATTGACAGGCCAGCTCAGCACAGGCTTGTAAAAAAAACAGGCCACAAGTAACAATTTAGGCCGAACAGAGAGTGCTGCAGCAGGCAGGGCAGAACTCCTTCAAGATTATCTACCCAGAGAGTACCAGGAGTGCTAAAGCCAGGAAATTACTCAAAAACAAAATCATAGAAGACATAGAAGAGACACTAATTGTTGACTACGCGAAAACAGAAGGCAAACAAATGATTACAAATTGAATTTCCAATGCTACAAAGACAGAAACCTGGCATTCCACAACATGCAAGGAATTCAAAAACATGAAAAAAATGGGATTTCCAAAGGAAGACAGCTTATAACAGGTGAAGAGGAGGACTCAGACCGTTATCTGCCTACCAGTAAAATGTATCACAATGCTACTGTCCTAATACAAGGGAATGAAAAAAATCCTTTTTGATCTGGAAAAAAGATTCCCCAAATGAAAAGAAAAGGTTAGAATCACAGCTCCTCCAGATAAAACGATAACATATGATCTTCCAAGCCTGTTGGTCCCCAGCACCCCAGACACAGGTCCAGCCAGCAGAGTACTGACTCCCCCCAGCCCTCCTGCTCCCCCAGACCCACACACGGCCTGCTGCAGCTGAGAGAGAGCCTGTCCCTGATGGAGCTGGAGTTTACGCAATTCAGGGAGAGCAGCAGGACCAGCGCGACAGAGCAAGGCCAGACAGAGCAGCTGAAAGAGGAGCTCCACCAGCTCAGACAGGAGCACACGGCTGCACTGAGACAGCTGCAGGAGGAGGTGAGCTCACTGAAGGAGGAAAACAAGCAGCTACACAGGGAGTTAGCCAGGACCAGAGAGGAAACACAACAGAATGCCCCTCCTCAAGACCTGGACGTGAAACAAGCAGAGCCCAGAATACAGCAAGCCCTGGCACCACCCACGGCTTCACAAGGCCCTACAACCCCCTCATACATAACACCCCCCTCCCCTAAAACAGTCATGCCCACCCCCTCCCCCAGACAGGCTGCACCCACCCCCCTCCCCAGAAAGACCACACCCATTCCTATCCCCATATCTAAACAAGCTACACGCACCCCCTCACCCACCTCCAGGAAAAACAGACCAGTTCCTTCCCCAAGACACATCACTCACATGATACCCCTAATCACACTACACCCTCCAATCACACTACACCCCCTAATCACACTACACCCCCAATCACACGACACCCCCAATCACACGACACCCTCTAATCACACTACACCCTCCAATTACACTACACCCTCTAATCACACTACACCCTCCAATTACACTACACCCCCTAATCACACTACACCCTCCAATTACACTACACCCCTAATCACACTACACCCTCCAATTACACTACACCCCTAATCAAACTATACCCTCCAATTACACTACACCCCCTAATCACACTACACCCCCCAATCACACTACACCACCTAATCACACTACACCCTCCAATCACTCTACACCCCTTAATCACACTACACCCTCCAATCACACTACACCCCTAATCACACTACACCCTCCAATCACACTACACCCCCAATCACACTACACCCTCCAATCACTCTACACCCCTTAATCACACTACACCCTCCAATCACACTACACCCCCTAATCACACTACACCCTCCAATCACACTACACCCCCTAATCACACTACACCCTCCAATCACACTACACCCCCTAATCACACTACACCTCCAATCACACTACACCCCTAATCACACTACACCCTCCAATTACACTACACCCCCAATCACACTACACCACCTAATCACACTACACCCTCCAATCACACTACACCACCTAATCACACTACACCTTCCAATAACATTACACCCCCTAATAACACTACACCATCCAATCACACTCCACCCCCTAAAGACACTACACCCTCCAATCACACTACACCCTCCAATCACACTACACCCCTAATAACACTACACCATCCAATCACACTCCACCCCCTAAAGACACTACACCCCCAAATCACACTACACCCTCCAATTACACTACACCCCTAATCACACTACACCCTCCAATTACACTACACCCCTAATCAAACTACACCCTCCAATTACACTACATCCCCTAATCACACTACACCCCCAATCACACTACACCACCTAATCACACTACACCCTCCAATCACTCTACACCCCTTAATCACACTACACCCTCCAATCACACTACACCCCCAAATCACGCTACACCCTCCAATCACACTACACCACCTAATCACACTACACCCTCCAATCACCCTACACCACCTAATCACACTACACCTTCCAATAACATTACACCCCCTAATAACACTACACCATCCAATCACACTACACCCCCTAATCACACTACACCCTCCAATCATGCTACACCCCTAATCACACTCCACCCTCCAATCACGTGGCACTACCCAAACACACTGCCCACCCCAGACACACAGTGGCCCCATCCACAGACACTGCCTTCCTGACCGACTCCAACCTGAAGCATGTGGATATGAGACGCATGTTCCCAGAAAGGAGGGTGTGTAAGCTGTGGTGCCCCACGACTAAGTCTGCCCTACAGCAGCTCTCAGACAGCATCCTGGGAAACCCTGGCACCATCATCATCCACACCGGGACCAATGACCTGGCCTCTCAGTGGGAGGGGGTGGCTGCCTCTGTGATCAGAGTGGCTGAGAGAGCCACACAGCGCTTCCCCAGGGCAAAGATTATTATCTCCACCCTTCTGCCCCGTGCTGACGTGTCACAGCACACCATAAACAGCATCAACAGCCAGCTGAGCAGGGGCTGCTCACAGCTGGCTAACGTACACCTCGTCCACCACCCCAACCTGAACGCTCAACATCTATGTGACCAGGTACACTGAAATGAGCAGGGGGTCAAAATATTTGCCAAGTACCTGAGAGACACCGCCTTGGGCCGACAGCCAGCCAGCCCCAGCCCCATACCCAAGCACAGCCGTCATGGGACACAGAGGATTCATGTGCCCAGGAGGACTGGCCCTACACAGCACCAGGGAGAGGCAGGATGCCCAGGAGCCTGGACTCAGCCCTGCAGCCCAGCACACACAGCCTGGACCAGGGCCCAGCACACACAGCCTGGACTCAGCTATGCTGCAGCCCAGCACACACAGCCTGGACTCCAACTATGCTGCAGCCCAGCAAATACAGCCTGGAAATCAGCTATGCTGCAGCCCAGCACACACAGCCTGGACTCAGCTAATTTTTGTGCCTGGACTCAGCTAGCGAAGCACAGCACACACAGCCTGGACTCAGCTATGCTGCAGCCCAGCACACACAGCCTGAACTCAGCTTGCTGCAGCCCAGCACACACAGCCTGGACTCAGCTATGCTGCAGCCCAGCAAACACAGCCTGGACTCAGCTATGCAGCCCAGCACACACAGCCTGGACTCAGCTTGGATTCAGCCCAGCACACACAGCCTGGACTCAGCTATGCTGCAGCCCAGCACACACAGCCTGGACTCAGCTATGCTGCAGCCCAGCACACACAGCCTGGACTCAGCTATGCTGCAGCCCAGCACACACAGCCTGGACTCAGCTATGCTGCAGCCCAGCACACACAGCCTGGACTCAGCTATGCTGCAGCCACTCAGAGCCCTGTTGGCTCTGACATGAGAGAACTGCATGCTGGGTTTGATCTGCAACAAATTAATAACCTAGAGGGGAGTGAGTACAAAATAGGTAAATAAATAAATACATAATAATTGTTATAATTGAGAGTATACGATGTACATGTTCAATCACAAGCAAATCCTTTGTAAATCAATTAGATATATAGTTTCATGTTTGTAGTTTATTTCATTTTTCCATACATTTATATTTACATTTTTACTCTAAAAATCTGTAGCTGGAACATCCAGGGTCTGTGGTCCTCATCACTTGGTCTGAAGAGCACAGATCCTGAATTTGTAAATAGTTTAGAAAATGTTGATATTGCTCAGTGAAACCTGGTGTTGGGATGTGTCCACAGAATGCCCACCCAACTTTAGAGAGATAATTCTCCCTTCTCTTAAACATACGCATATAAATCATGGCAGAGATTCTGGAGGAATTATTGAGTGGTACAAGGAAGAAATAAATAAATTCACTGTCAGGCAACAAACCTCCCTATCAGACCACAGTCAAATCATTGTATATATAAACAGAACAAATGAGCCAGACAACATACAGACGCAGCCCAGTAAGCTGTACAATCTAAAACACACATACAGATGGACTCCAAACAGCACAGAGGAATTAAGCAAAGCTCTTAACTCACCTGAAATCACTAACCTCACTAATAACTTAATTAACACACAATATGAATCTAACAAATCAGGCCTAAATCTGGCTGTTAAACATATTGAGGACATATTTCATAACGCAGCCAAAATATCAAACCTGAAACTACACAAGAATTGTAACCCAAACAACAAATATAAAGAGAAATGGTTTGATGATGAATGTTACTTAATTCAGAAAAAGTTACAGAAACTGTCTAATCAAAAACATCATCAGCCCCAAAATTCAGATTTACACTTGGAGTACTGTGAAACATTAAAACAACACAGAAATACTCTGAAACAGAAAAAGAAAAAAACATTGAAAAACTCAGATTTGAAAAATCAATTGATCAAAACTAATTCTGGGAAATGTAGAATAATTTCAGTTCGGCACAAAAACCTGCATTAACTTTAAAAAAAAATGGCTCAGTTTGATAAAAATATTTTGA
This sequence comes from Albula goreensis, assembly GCA_022829145.1. Lineage (NCBI taxonomy): Eukaryota > Metazoa > Chordata > Actinopteri > Albuliformes > Albulidae > Albula > Albula goreensis. Next base: position 38,591,793 of record CM040747.1, read on the forward strand.
AAATTGGTATATGGACATTGCACAAAAAAATTTACAAAAGAACAAATTGAAATCAAAGAAAACTCGCATTTCTTGAACAATCGATCAAAGACAACCAAAACCCAACTGACACACCAATCACAATGCAGGAATTAACTGAGCATCTCAGAACACTAAAACCAAGAAAGTCTTGTGGTTTTGACAACATAAATAATGAGATGCTGAAATATAGTAACCAGTTAATACAAGAGGCCCTACTGAAATTATTCAGTCTATCACTAAGTACTGGCTGCTTCCCTGACACCTGGAACCAAGGGCTTATATCCCCAATTTATAAGAGTGGAGATAAATTAGACCCCAATAATTACCGAGGCATCTGTGTAAGCAGTAATCTGGGGAAGATATTTTGTAGCATCCTTAATTCAAGAATTATAAACTTCCTTACCAAGCACAGTGTCTTGAGTAAGAGTCAAATTGGATTCCTCCCAAAACATCACACAACAGATCATATTTACACCCGATACACCCTCATAGATAAACATGTTCACCAAATTAACAAAGGAAACATCTTTACATGCTTTATTGACATTAAAAAAGCATTTGATTCTATTTGGCACCAGAGATTAAATTAAAGAATACTTCAAAGTGGTATTGGGGGTAAAGTATATGACATCATTAAATCAATGTATTTAGAAAACAAATGTACAGTGAAAATTGACAGTCAAAAGAACAGAATTCTTCACTCAGGGTTGTGGGGTGAGAGAGGGTTGAGTTCAACATTATTTAACATTTACATTCATTTATTGGCCCCAATGTTGGAACATTCTGCAGACTTACTCTGGACCATCTTTTTATGATAAGATGACCTGGTTCTGCTGTCCAGGACCAGCAGAACCTGGCCATCTTAAAAATTCTGCCAGACCAAAAAAGAAGACCAAAATAATGATATTCTAGAAAAGGCCAGGTCTCACAAAAGCAGATACAGTTTCACCTTCTGCAACACAGTATTGGAACATACCACAAATTACACATACCTTGGTCTGAAAATCAATACATCAGGGAGCTTTAACTTAGCAATGAATGCACGAAAAGACAAAGCCAAAAGAGCATTCTATGCCATTAAAGAAAATTTTACTTTCTTAAATTACTCATAAAAATCTGGTTGAAAATAATTTACAGCATCTTACAGAATATTGTGCTGTATTGTGCTGTGAGGTATGGGGTCCACTTAGCCATCCAGACTACTCACAATGGAACAAAAACCCAGTGGAAACCAGTCCTGCATGCTGAATTTTACAAACATATACTCCAGGTACACCAAAACACACCAAACAATGCATGCAGGGCAGAATTAAGCCGTTACTCTTTGATTATTAACTTCAGGAAAGAGCATTAAAATTCTAGATTCATCTAAAAACAAGCGAACCAAATTCCCTCCAATATAAGACCTTCTTATACCAAGAGCTAAGCCCCAATAGAAGTCCTCTCAGCCAGCTGGCCATGAATCTAACAAACCAAATAACTAACAATACTAACTATGACATGTTTCAGACCAGCACTGCTTCAATTAAAATCAGCCAATTAATAAATCAAATAAAAGATTCTTATTTGGAACATTGGAAGAAAATGACAAAACCGCAAAACAGATTAAATTGCTAAACAATGTTAAGCAGAAATTACAAACTGGCAGAATATCTCTCCACTGTCAGAGATATGAAGCAGAGACAGATCCAAACCAAATACAGACTAAGTGATCACAGCCTGGCCATTGAAACAGGCAGACACAAGCAAACCTGGCGCCCCAAAGAGGAGAGGATATGTGATCACTGTGAGACAGGTGAGGCTGAGACAGAGCTACACTTCCTCCTATACTGCACAAATTACACAAAAATTCACAAATACTGCTTTGCAAAATGTAAAAGAATATATCCAAATTTTGAAACACTCCCTGTGGAGAGACAATTACCAATCTTACTGGGTGAAGGACACACAGCCTCCCTGGCTGCTCTATATGTAGCAACCTGTCACCAGTGCAGGAATATAATAAATGTATACATGTTAGTTAATAGTCATTCATTGTATGCATTCATGTTTGTTCCTTTTTTCTCTGTTATTAATTGTGTTAATTGTTCTGTTATTGTGTTAACTGTACCATTTGCTTTGGTAACACAGCCCATGTCATGCCAATAAAGCACCTTGAAATGATGTGCTGCCTGATGTTTGAAATATGAGCCTGGAGAATGTTGTTCAAATTAATTATTGATTGCTCAGAAAATGAGAAAATTCACGAAGATACTCATCAGGGAATGATAGAATAGCTATCTAATCAGGGTCTAATCTCCCTCTCCCCATGTAAAGCTCTGCAAATTATTAGAGCTTCAGTGCTGATGCGATCACCAAAAAAAGGGCACGCCACGTCCGACAAACTATCTCCTACCTACATGCTGCAGGCTCTGCAGGTGTTCTAACGAGTAACTCCAGGGAGTAAACCTGTTCACTTGCTCGCTCTCACACTCACACACACACACACACACACACACATGCTCCAGAAGGGGAAGGAACCAGAGGGAGAGAGACAGGTGATAGCCCCCTGTGGTTGGGCATGTTTATCAAAGGATTCTACATTTGGGGGCATCTTAGGGCTTACCAACAACAAAGAGGGTCGTACCACACCTTTTTTCTGCTTTTAACTGGTAACCCCAAATGTACATCCATTTTGGCTGTCATGAGTGTTTCGTTTTAGTTTCTGAGTAAAGCTCTGCTCTTTGCCATGCTTGAAAAGCCTGTTGCCTCTTTGGTCACTGATTCAGGGGTATTTACAAGGGGGTGGAGTCCATTTGACCCTCTCAGGCCGTGTCTGGGTGCATGGCAAGGGACCATAAAAGAAGGGAGCAGCGTAAATAACCATAAAATGCATGATGCTGTCTCGACACGAGTCTATGGACAGAACACACACATAATCCCACTTTCACACTGAACTTCAACACAAGATAATTCTGGTCAGGAACCACAGAGCTTACAACCCTAAGACTCATGGAGTTTTATCCTGTTTTACTTTGCTGTGACAGAGGAGTAAGAAGAGAGGGATGGGACCAATGTGGACAAAGGAAGGATGGCTGGAGAGAGGAGAAGTTTGATTGAGAGAAGGAGCTGTTTAAGGTTTCTCTGTATGGAGCCATAATCACTAACTCTATTTACTAAAAGTCACAAAGTACACAGCACTACTCACCCCAGTGTCTGTAGTTTACAGTTTGGACTCTTCAGTCCAGCACAGAGCAGCTTCACTCCTGAATCTCCCAGGTTATTGTAGCTGAGGTCCAGCTCTCTCACGGGTGAGTTTGATGACTGGAGAGCTGAGGCAACAATTTCACTGGACTCCTCTGTAAGACCACAGCTGCTGAGTCTGAAAGAAAGAGGTGATGTGTTAATAATATATAACACTTAATATTTTAAATGTAGTATTGATAGTGCTCACTGATAAAGAGTGATAATGAGGATTGTAAGATCTACAATGCTCTGAGGAAGATGTCTGTGCTACACTCTCCAACTGCAGCACTTCACACCTGAGAATAAGATGTCCTGCTCAAGTCTGACATTTCTACAGCTGTGGTTCTGACCAAAATAGCCCCTTTTTGTGGACTGCAGGGCTAAGGATGGAGTTATCAGATCCTTTTATACTGTATTTCATTATTAAAGCAAATTCCAGTCTTTAGAGTGAATAGTGAGTTAGCTTGACAAGTAGTGAGAAGTTTGTATTTCCTTCCAATGACAGTAAAAAACCAAACATTATCACACAGCTAAAGGTTCACAGGAGTAGTCACAGGAAGGCAAGAGGGTTTTTAGTTCACATCTGATCAGCAGTGCAGCGTTTCTGTTCTGATGGTGATCATTTCCCAATGACCTGTGACAAAACTTTTATATAGTTATTGATTTTATGATTTTTTCCAAAACCGCCAAAGTTGGAACACCAGTGTCAAAACAGTGCACATCACTGAGCCATCAGCAGGAAACTAAAATCATTTTTTGATGTTAAACACAATGAAAGAGCTCAGATAAGAAACAAAATATTTACTCCCTGATCCTTGAATGCCATTCTCTGAAAAAATTAAAGACAAAATAAAAAAGCAATCAATATTATAGACTACAACAGTCTGCTTTCCCTGTTTTCAGGCATCAGTCAGTTTCAGAGCTTGTTTATAATCAGGTCTGCATTTCAGAACATTCACAGGTGCTTCTGTTCAACTGACTGGCCTGAAATTCTGAACTGAATGATTATGGTTAAAATTATAATCCCTATTATTTTGCTAAATATTATGATTCCAATTTTTAATTACAATTATCAAACAAAATTATTTTATTGCACTTTATGCATCTTAAAACATGCTCATCTTTTTCTTTGGTTCTTGTAAATCAGTGCATTATTCATTTCTCAAAGTTGCAACAGCTAGAAAAGCTCATTTTCAACTTTATTGTGGTCCTTAATTTAGTATTGAGTTGTGTTACTAGTTATATGAATGATGATGATAAACTGGTGCCAAACCAAAGTATTTCCAAATTCTGTGTTCACTTTGTCACTTTCAACTGGCCCTGACGTCTCCTGCTCCTGTACTGGCATCACAGTCCAGCATTTACCAGGTTCTGGGTCAATGTGCTCAGCATCCAAAGGTATCACAGTCTCCTTATCCTCAAACTGTCATAATATGCTGGATGGAAAGTGCTCAGTAATTCTTTGGAATTGAGTGATTTTTCCCAGTACCTGGAAAGCCTTTGATACTTCAGTATAGTCTGTATAAATACCCACATTTTGAAGTATGATTAAACTCTCACTGTCAATGTCATATATCTAGCATAAATTCATTCTGTGGCACTGTACCACTGAATTACCCGATTCTGCTTTACTTTGCTGTTATAGAGGAGTAAGAAGAGAGGGATGGGACCAATGCGGACAAAGGAAGGAAGGCTGGAGAGAGGAGAAGTTTGATTGAGAGAAGATCAATGTCATATATGTGGCATAAATTAATTCTGTGGCACTGTACCACTGAATTACCCAATTCACAAACATACAACCCTATGCCATGTGTCAGAAAATTCTGTGTATCCCTATATCATTTGAAATATAATTTTACACAAGGTCTGAATCATCAAACTTTTGTGATTAGGGTTAGATGCAAGGAAATATTTTGGCTGTGCATCATTTTCCCATCTTTTGTTGTGTTTACTTGTCTTTTGTGTAATTGAAAATAATATAATATATAATCATAAAACCTCTACAACAATAATACTCAATTTTACCAAAAAACCAACACAGCTGTAGCATTAACCAGTTGCATAAAACCAGAAATGAAATAACACACAAAGCTGGATCCATTGGGGCCCTTATTCAGAACAGTTTTGCCGTATCTAAATGCTTTGGCTCCTCTCTAAGCTCTGCTGCAGTTACTAAATGAGTCCACTAGAGAGCGCTGTCATCCCACCACAGAGAACAGGCTGCGACACATTCACGCCAAAACTATTGTGAGGATATAATAATGAAGCGCTGCGTTGCAGAGGTACCGCTAGCTTATGGCTGTGCGCGGTTTATGTCGCTCAGCTTCACAAGCCACTGATGGCATCCAAATTAAAGTTTCATCTGTCAAAGTCACCAATTTTGTATAAACAGAACAGAATATTCAACATATACCTTGTGGGTAAACGAGCTAGTACCTCGCCAGTAGAATACGTTTGCTTGGTAGCTGGTACACAGCCTCCCCCCCTCAATCTCTGGCAGAAAACTTCTCTGTTGAGTCTCTTATTGTGGCAGGAGAAGCAAGCTCCACTGCTTGTTTCAGCCTAATTGCCAATCAACTTGGCTGTTGGCGATGTCAGGTTTTCGTAAAGACCTTGCTTTGAGTTCACATAGGCTGCGTTCCAATACTCAATTTCGTCTCCTCCTTTCCTCCGTGCCCCGGAAGCTGATTATGTGTCCTCCTTTCCTCCACTGTTCCAAAGCGCAATCTCGCCTCCTCCTTTCCTCTTTTTCGTCTCCTCCAAACGGAGGATACATCGATGTATCCTACCGCGGAAGTCTTTTCACATTTCTGCGTGACATCACTGTGTTCACGACCAGTCAGATTAAATGACCATCCCACAGAATATTTTACCATCGAAAAGTTCTAAAACATGACAAGGGATTTACTAATACTGAAGGATAAATGGGAGAACAGTAAACAATGTAATTTACATAACTGGGAAATATTTTGTTTAGCGTTTTTAAACATAACCACATTGATGAGAATATTCACGTTTTTGAGCTGCGAATGGTAATTTTACCAGTGTAAAATTGAGCGAGTTTATGTTGTGGTAAGTATATTTATTCCTTGTACAAATGTTTATGTTCCATCATGAGCAAAATACGTGAAACTGACATTTGTATTTTAATAAATCAAAAGGGCTGTAGGCGTGAAAGAAGCGTGATTGGCTTTGGTATTCTCGGAGTCAATCGAAATTATTACTTCATCAATAGCCGACGTCGACTTTGATGACGGGCGAATCGGATTAGCTGTTCCAATATTCGATTCATTCCTCCTTTCCTCCACATATTTCCGGCATACTTCCGGGGTAGGAAAGGAGGGGAGGAAAGGAGGAGACGAGAAAAAGTATTGGAACGCAGCCCTTGTTTTTCTACAGGTCTCGCTTTATAATCTTGTAGTCGCCATAATTTAGCCTACTGACACATAGCCTACGTTGACTACAGCTGTGACTTGATTGTCATTTCCCTAGTTGTGTCAAGTTCCATTACATGCATTTATGTAACTTGGATATATATAACTGCAAGTAAAACATTTTTCTGTGTCCCACATGGAGTGATGAGGGTTACCACAGAGCTAGAATTGTGAATCTATAGGGACTCAAAATGGCGCCATCATGTCTGACTCTGGTGCCTTTACAAAGTAAACTCAATCATAGACGGTCATATGACACAGCAGTAAAGTAGGTTTGATAATCATATTTAAATTCCGCATGCAGTCAAATCAATGTTTCATACTGTAGCCAAGTCTATAGCCTACCAATTGTGTTTTAAAACATCCATTTGACGAGAGACTTCCACCAAGTCGTCAAGTTCGCGCACTCCACTTTTACTGGAGTGATCGCCTACAATGTCCGAGTGGAGCCTGCTGGACTGAGAGCTCCAACAAACTTTTCCTCGTCAAAAGAAAGAAGCCCGGCATTCCAATCAGAAATGATGATGAAAAATAGCTTACAATTGATGTGGATTCCAATATATTTGTGGTAAAACAGGATACATATTCCTAGCTTGATAGTGTCACGGCCTCCCTGGGCAGATACTGCATGCCTGACCTTACCCTGGTTGTCTTTAAATTCGTCAATGCTAGCTATAAGGTTGCTGAGTTTAGTGGCGTGCGGCTGATACACTCCGCTTGTTTAAATACAGTAAGAAAGAAAAGAGGACTGACGTTGCCTCCGCCGCTTGTACCCAACGCCGGAGCTTTTCATTCCGCGGCCAGCTCGCTCTTGTCGCCGGGGACAGACAGCCCGGTCTTGGAATTGTGAAGACAACAGTTCGCTGCCCCCAGAAATCGGTTTGTTCAGCGATTTCTAAAAGATCCAGACAGCCTGAGCTGAGCGTCACGTTGTCGCACAATTTAGTTGGTTAAGGATGAACAAGGAAATAAAAACCGTGTGGGAAACACAATATTCGAGTGGAGTGGATGAGTTTTGGGAGATCCACTTCCAGGATTTACCAGACGCCACCGAACTGCGCGCACAAACCTCACTGGAAATAGCGTCGATCCAACTCACTCACTTTTCACTCTCTGGGTCAGAGTCAAACCACTCTCTCGTTCATTAAACAATGTCAACCCTCGTAAAACATTGTATCTGTCAGGACTCAGAGGGACCCAAGCGCAGACAGAGGTACGTAATAAACAGGGGTTTATTAAGCCGACAGAAGCACAGTCCACAAATCCAAAATCCAAGTCGTTAATCAGGCAGAGGTCAAAACCAGAGAGGCTCGGCAAAGGTACAGAAACGCAATCCAGGGTGGCAGTCAAAAACAGGCAAAGAGTTCGTAAACAGGCAGGCTCAGCAAAGGTACAAAAATCACAAGGCGAAGAATCAAAACCAAAAACAGACAGGGTAATAACAGGCAGGCAGATCAGAAACAGAAAGGCTTGTAGCGCAACAGGTACAAAAACACTGAGACGAACTCGCAACGAACAAAAGACAGGGCAGGGTATAAATACACAACTTAACCAGCAATGAGACACAGGTGAGACAGCAGGGCAGGTGAAACACATGATAATCAGAGAAGGGAACAAGGTGGGCGGGGAAAACTGAATGACAACAAAAGCACATGGACAGAGAGTGAAAAGCAAAACACGGAAACAATCGAACAAAACTGACAGAAACAAAAACAATAATCCCGATCACCCCACAGTACTGACAGTACCCCCCCCCCTACGAACGCCACCTGGCGTTCTAGCAGGCACCCCAGGATGCTGCTTGTGAAAGTCCCTGATGAGGGCAGGATCCAGGATGTCCCGGGCCGGGACCCAGCAGCGTTCCTCAGGGCCGTAGCCCTCCCAGTCCACCAAGTATTGCAGACCCCTGCCCCGACGACGGACCTTCAGCAAGCGGCGCACAGTGTACGCCTCGGAGCCCTCGATGAGACGTGGGGGAGGAGGAGCCTTAGGGGGTGGGCACAGGGGGCTGCGGCGGACAGGTTTGATGCAGGAGACGTGGAAAGTGGGGTGGATGCGGCGGAGGGGGGGAGGCAGCTGGAGGCGGACTGCCACAGGACTGATGACCTTGGTGATGGGGAAGGGACCGATGAACCGGGGAGCCAATTTCCGGGAGTCCACCTTGAGAGGAAGGTCACGGGTGGAAAGCCATACCCGCTGACCCTGGAGGTAACGCGGAGCCTTGGAGCGCCGACGGTCAGCCGCCTTCTTGATGTGGGCTGACGCCCGCAGCAGTGCCGACCGAGCCCTCCTCCAGGTGCGGCGGCATCTCCGGATAAAGGCAGCTGCAGATGGAACACTCACCTCCTCCTCCTGGGATGGGAACAGGGGGGGTTGGTACCCGAGGCAGCAGTGGAAGGGCGACAGACCCGTGGAGGAGGAGGGGAGGGAGTTGACCGAGTATTCCACCCACGGCAGCTGCCGACTCCAAGCAGAGGCGTCCCTGGAGACCAGACATCGCAGCACCGTCTCAAGCTGTTGATTAGCCCGCTCGGTCTGGCCGTTAGTCTGGGGGTGAAAACCTGAGGACAGTTTAGCAGAGGCACCAATCAATGTACAAAATGACCTCCAAAATTGAGAAGTGAACTGGGGCCCCCTATCTGACACGACCTCCAAGGGAAGCCCATGCAACCTAAAAACATGAGCCACCAGGAGCTCAGCAGTTTCCTTGGCAGAGGGTAATTTAGGAAGCGCAATGAAATGTACTGCCTTGGAGAAACGGTCCACGATCGTGAGGATGACTGTGTTACCGTCAGATGGGGGCAAACCAGTGACAAAATCCAGCAGCGATGTGCGACCAGGGCCTACGAGGGACCGGTAGAGGGCGCAACAGGCCAGCAGGAGAACTGGTGGAAGGCTTGTTCCGGGCGCAGACCGAGCAGGCAGAGACAAAGCTGTGGACGTCCTCCTTCATGTCAGGCCACCAGAAGCGTTGTTTCAGCAGAGCCATGGTGCGTCTTACTCCTGGATGACAGGCCAGCTTGGAGGAGTGTCCCCACTGCAGCACCTGGGAACGGACACCTTGAGGAACGAACAAACAGTTAGTCGGACAGGCACTGGGAGCAGACTCACCACCGAGGGCGGTGCGGACCACCGACTCAATTTCCCACTGCGCAGCCGCTACCCAGCAGCGATCAGGCAGGATGTGACCCTTCTCAGGAGAGCTTTCTGATGAGGCATGTAGACGCGAGAGGGCATCTGGTTTGGCATTCTTGGAGCCCGGGCGATATGAGAGAGAGAAGTTGAAACGGGCGAAGAAGAGGGACCAGCGTGCCTGGCGAGAATTAAGCCGTTTGGCAGAACGAAGGTACTCTAGATTCTTATGGTCCGTCCACACCAGGAAGGGATCCTTCGTTCCTTCCAACCAGTGCCTCCACTCCTCTAACGCTAGCTTGACCGCCAAGAGCTCCCGGTCCCCAATGTCGTAATTCCGTTCAGCGGGAGACAGTCTGCGAGAGAAAAGGCACAGGGGTGAAGCTTGTCATCCTGACTGGACACCTGAGAGAGGACTGCTCCCACCCCTACATCCGAGGCATCCACCTCCACCACGAACTGACGGGCAGGATCAGGCTGGACCAGAATAGGAGCGGAAGTGAAACGCCTCTTGAGTTCCTGGAATGCCACCTCCGCTGCCGGGGACCAGGAGAACCTAGTGGTGGAGGAAGTGAGAGAGGTCAATGGAGCCGCCACGATACTGTAGTTCCTGATGAATCTTCGATAGAAGTTCGCAAATCCCAGGAACCTCTGCAACTCCCTGCGGGACGTGGGTAGCGGCCAGTCCACTACGGCTTGTACCTTCTTAGCATCCATCTGGACTCCCCCCGCTGAAATAACATACCCCAAGAAGGCCACAGTGTCCCGGTGAAATTCGCATTTCTCTGCCTTGACAAATAAATTGTTTTCCAAGAGTCTCTGCAGGACCTGGCGGACGTGACGGGAGTGCTCGGAAGGGGACCGGGAGAACACCAGGATATCGTCTAGGTAGACGTAGACGAACCGCCCCAACATGTCACGCAAAACATCATTTACCAATGCCTGGAAGACAGATGGGGAATTAGTAAGACCAAAAGGCATAACTAAATATTCGTAATGGCCAGTAGGGGTGTTAAATGCCGTCTTCCACTCATCTCCCTCTCGGATCCGGACCAGGTGATAGGCGTTGCGTAGGTCAAGCTTGGTGAAGACAGATGCACCCTGCAGAGACTCAAAAGCAGTAGACATTAATGGCAGAGGATAGCGATTCTTTACCGTGATACTGTTGAGACCCCGGTAGTCAATGCAGGGGCGTAGCGATCCATCTTTCTTCCCCACGAAAAAAAAAAACCTGCCCCTGCAGGAGACGATGAGGGGCGGATGATACCTGCTGCCAGGGATTCCTGAATGTACTTCTCCATGGCCTGCGTCTCAGGGGTGACAGAGAAAAGGCGGCCTCGGGGAGGCGTGGTCCCTGGCAGCAGATCAATGGCACAGTCATATGGCCGATGGGGAGGCAGCGAGGCGGCCCGGGATTTACTGAATACACTTCTAAGGTCCATATACTCTGGGGAACGTTAGACAGGTCAGGGAACTCTTCCAAGGTCTGCCGGATAACAGGGACAGGTACCTGGGCATCACGAAGACAGTGCTTGAGACAGTATGCGCTCCACTCCATAACCCGGTTGTTAGCCCAGTCCACCCACGGGTTGTGCCGGCTAAGCCAAGGATGACCCAGCACAATGGAAGCCTGCGGGGCATCAATAATGTACAGAGTGAGATCTTCCCTGTGGTTGCCCGACATGAGCAGACTCACCGGTGGGGTCACGTGGGTGACGCGAGTAAGGATCTCCCGTGATGGCAAGGACCTCTAGTGCCGTCTGAAGTGGGACGCGTGAAAGGTGGAGCCGGTCGACCAGGGAGGCGTCAATAAAGTTGCCGTCAGCTCCTGAATCGATCAGGATAGAAACCACCTGGGAGACACCGTCAACGGACAGCGTGGCCGAAAGCAGAGGTCTGGTGGTTGGGAAATCCAGAAGTGGAGTGAGGTGAAGTTTTACCTCCCGGCTGCAGGTGAGCATTGGCCCTTTAGCGGACAGGTGGATATGAAGTGTCCCGGGTTGCCGCAGTACAGACAGGAGCAAGTGAGTATTCGTCTCCGTCTCTCGGCAGGAGTCAGATGGGTGCGGTTGTTCGGCCTGGCCTCTGGAGCTCGGACAGCAGGAACAGGAACTGGTGATTCGGGAACATAGCAGCAGAAGATTCCCGCTCAAACGCTGATACTGGCTGATCCTCCGGGTTCGCTCCCTGCGACGGGCAGTCAGTCGCCCATCAATGCGGATGGCCAAGTCCACCAGGGCATCAAAACCCCTTGGTAGGTCCTGAGTGATGAGCTCATCCTTTACCTCCTCTGACAGCCCTTGAAGGAAGGCATCGATCTGGGCATCCTCGTTCCATCCACTTGAAGCGGCAAGCGTGCGAAAGTTGATGGCGAAATCTGAGACCGAACGCCCTTCCTGACGAACCTGGAGCAGTTCTTGCGCCGCCTCATGACCATGTCGGGACCGATCAAACACTTTCCTCATTTCTTCACAGAAGGTGGGGTAAGTGGAGCAGACCGGTGAGTGAGAGTCCCAGACCGCCGTCCCCCATTCTCTGGCACGACCGGAGAGGAGTGTGATGATGTAGGCAATCCTCGATCTGTCAGTGGGAAACCTGGAGGGCTGTAGCTCAAAGACCAGGGAGCACTGAGAGAGGAAGGAGCGGCAGGTCCTTGGCTCCCTGCGTAGGTCTCAGGGGGTGGCAACTGGGGTTCTCTCAGGTGGGGGAAGCGACGGGCAGGGATGGGGGAGCAGTGTCAGCAGGAGCTGTTCGGGTCTGTCGGAGCTGTTGAAGCTGGCCGAACAGGTTGTTAAGGCTGACAGCTAAACTCCTCAGGGTCACGTGAACAGTGTTCAGCTGGGACTGATGCCTGCCGAGAGCAACCTCTTGCTGGTCCAAAACGGCCTGATACTGGCTGCAGTCTGCTGGGTCCATTCTTGGCGAGTTCGTACTGTCAGGACTCAGAGGGACCCAAGCGCAGACAGAGGTACGTAATAAACAGGGGTTTATTAAGCCGACAGAAGCACAGTCCACAAATCCAAAATCCAAGTCGTTAATCAGGCAGAGGTCAAAACCAGAGAGGCTCGGCAAAGGTACAGAAACGCAATCCAGGGTGGCAGTCAAAAACAGGCAAAGAGTTCGTAAACAGGCAGGCTCAGCAAAGGTACAAAAATCACAAGGCGAAGAATCAAAACCAAAAACAGACAGGGTAATAACAGGCAGGCAGATCAGAAACAGAAAGGCTTGTAGCGCAACAGGTACAAAAACACTGAGACGAACTCGCAACGAACAAAAGACAGGGCAGGGTATAAATACACAACTTAACCAGCAATGAGACACAGGTGAGACAGCAGGGCAGGTGAAACACATGATAATCAGAGAAGGGAACAAGGTGGGCGGGGAAAACTGAATGACAACAAAAGCACATGGACAGAGAGTGAAAAGCAAAACACGGAAACAATCGAACAAAACTGACAGAAACAAAAACAATAATCCCGATCACCCCACAGTACTGACAGTATCCAAACAAGCTGAAGTGCTTTTAAGGGACTCAGTAAATCTAACATTATTAAAGATTATTATCTGAAATGTATTATTTTAACAAAAAATATATAGCATCATAACAGGCTCGTTTGGGACTAATAAGATCTCCTGGTATTCTTAAAGAGACAACATTAGATCTCAGTAAGAAATGGCCAGTCTGTAACAATTGGCTGGATCATCTGAAAACGTACTTGGACGAATTATAGGAGAATCTGACCAACAGTGAAGGAATGGTCGATGACTATTTGAAAGGATCCAATACTCAGTTGGGTTTTTTTAAAAATATAAATGTAAGTTATTTTATCTCATCTCAACCCTGCAGGTCATTATGACTTAGCAGTTGTCACTACAGATGGTCAGTTTTGGAATCATTTATTTTCCTGGGAATATGATGGTTACAGCCAAAATAAGTGAAATAATTATTTCCTAGATGCTATTCATCATGAATTCTGAGAAATCAATCTTAATCTGAACATTTAATTAGGTGGGGATTTTAAACCAGCCCTAAATTAACATGGATTTATGACCTCACAGGCCCCAACAAAACTGTAATCACACCTCCTTAACCAATATGATGTCTATGTTTGACCCAACCAGCATTTTAAGAGTCAGGAACCCTGATCAAATGGTTACTTGGAGTAATAAAACTGGCCCATCTAAATCTAGGATCAACCGATGGTTTATATCACATTCATTATGCCCTAACATTGTAAAAGTAGAGGTTGTTCCAACACCACTGTTGGACCAGAACACTATTGGAATAGCTTTTAGTACTTATGATGTTCATCCAAAAAGAAGACGCTCTTACTGGAAACATACTACCTCTTTGTTTGAACTTGAGCCTACTAGATATCAAATTATAGCATGTATTAATTCTGTCTGGATAAAATCAAAGCAAGAAACATTATATGATCTTAAGAGGGACCTTCTAAAATGTGAGATACAAAACCCGAGCAATGAAACCAGGTTCTGAAAAAAAGGGAGGAAAATGAATTGATCGCAAACATTTTTGCGTTTAAGAACATACATTTCATATAAACCAGAAGAAAACTGAACTAAATTAGCTCATTTGAAAAGCAAGGTGAGTCAACAGTACATCTATAAAGCCAAAGGAGTTTCATATGGACAAGCTATAAATGGCTGGAAGAAGGTGAACATATTGTAATTACTTTTTAAAATTGGAACAACAACATAATATCTGAGCTAAATTTAAATGGTATCTTGATTAAAAAAACCCATGGAAATGACAAAGCTTGGCAAGTAATTTTACTAAACAGTATCTGGTCATTCAGGTAGAGTGTGAACAACAGGGGAGCCAGGGGGAGCTTGGCTCCTCTGAATAAGACATGAGCTCCCCTGAAAACATGATTTGTGAAATTTTGGGGGTCTCTAAAATATTCACAATATGCTGTTTTTGCCATGCATTTCTATTTTTCTGTATGTGCATCATCATGGATTATGTGTAAAATTAAGCTGTTATTGATGTATGATTTATGCATGTGGGTGATTCATCACTAATTCACTTAAATTAAAGATATCGACATACATACTATTCTTACCATCACCATCAAAGCGTGGCGGCACAATATCATAAACTTCATTCACTTTAACTCAAACATCAGAAAAAAACAAACTCTCTTAGTCCTACTCAGTTTGCATGCAGAATCGCCCTTATTCATTTCCCTGTTTTGTAGTCAGCATACAGATATGTCAAAAAGAAAACAAGGAAGCTAACTCACAAATTTAGCATTTACCAAAAAATCTAAGCCAATCATCTCTGAAGAGCAACCAGAGCCAGAGGTGTCTTCTACCGCAAATGTTAGCTTGATGACAAGCTATAGAATATAGTACATCACTGTGCAGATTTACAGTGGTAGATCTGTGTGCCCTGCTTCAGTTGGTTGTATCATACTGTGATTTTTTGGTTTTGATCCCAATGTGAAGGTTTGATGTAGTCATTAACTGATTATTATATATCAGATGTGCTGACACAAAGTAAGTAGGCCGACAAGTTTGCACACTGCATTCAGGCCGTAATCTTTACACCTCCCAAATGGAAATACATCAGCACACAGAAGTCATCAACTAGGACCGCCTGCAGTCAATATGTGCAAAACAACAGCATGGATGATTCACACGGTTGGAGAAAAACCATTGTACATTTAATTGTAAAATGACATGAAGCTAAATTTTGGCGCCCGGCGTCATCTTGGCTGCCTACATTCCAGAAGACAATGCCATATGACTGCTTATCATAACTGCTTTGGATAGCAAATCAGATTTATGTCTGTCTCATGGAGACTCAGTTATGGGGCCGAGTGTAAATGGAATGTGTTTACACAGTTGGATATACTCAATCAGTCCAACACACATGGTGACCAAGTGTAAAAGTACTCCCTAAGTCTCCTGAGTTCATGTACGGTCCCTGAAATATGAAAGGTATGTTCAGAAAATGGAAACCTGGGAAAAGCCTCGGGCCAAAAACTACTTAAAATATGTGCATTACAGCTGTGTGATATTTTCTTCTATGAGTTTAACCTATCCATAGAATGATAAGAGAGTACCCAAACTCTACAAGGAGTCAATCACTGTTTTTTCATTGTTTAAACTACTTTTTAAAACAATTTTGTAAAATGTGTAATTCCATAACTGTGGGATTTTTAGTTTCCCAGAGTGATCATTTCTGAAACTCCAAAGAATCGATATGCTTTTGAGAGAGTGAGCAGCACCCTGGTGGTGAGTGTCTAAACACAGGTCAAATACATGAGCATGTCATCAGCTAACACGACCGTTAGGAAAGTGGTGAGGGAGTTCCTAGCTCAATCAAATGACTGGGCATCAGATACATTCTGTGTGTAGAGAACAGCTTCACACGATGTGATCATATTTAAAGACAGGACTGCATAACAGAATATACCATCATTATCTCTACTGTGAGTCACAGTTTTAGAGTAAGTGTCCTTTTATCCAGAATAGCAAAGACCCTTTGCTTACTCCTAGTGGTGAAAGATGTAATAATCTTGTAATGTTGGTTTTGTAAGCTGTGTTTGGATTGTTCTTGAGTCTCCTGCAGATATCAACACTGTTCATCTCATGAGGACCTGGGGAGGAAGATGGCATCGTCGCCAAGTCCAACTCCACAACCATCGCCGAAAGAGCCACAAGGAGCACCGGGAATCCAGCGGACAACAGAGGAGCTGTCATGCGAAATTTGATCCGCTCAGGAAAGTTGATCCGGCCTGACACAACAATGGGTTCTGAACAGCAGACAAAGCATTGCTATAACAACGCAGGGACGATCTAACGTTTAGAAAGTTAGGAAATTAAATCGCTGGCAGTTTTGCAAAACCATATCTCAGAGGGATTTGCGCTATCTCACGAAGAGAGCGGAGTTAAATCATTTTAGTGCAGTTTTGAGATTTTTACAAAAATAAGGATGTATTAAAGATGATGATAACTACACTGAAGCTAATGTCTCATACTTAATTATTATTGCTAGCTAGTTTAATTTTTCAAAGATCAAACCTACAGCACATACAGATACCTTAAATACACATGTGAAGATAACCAGTCGCTGATAATGATGGAAAATGGTATCCGTCTTTCAATGTCAAGATAAAAAACATTGAAAAACCCACTGGAAAGGCAAACAGAAATAATGTTTGTTTCAGAGAAACGTAAAGCTATGAAAAATGCTAGCTAGCGAACACCACTGGATCATGGTGCATTTTCCATGGGCAGAATGACTCTTTTCACTGTATTATTGGACTATTTAGCTTCCATAACAAAGATAACCACAGGAAAGCTGGTCAGATCGCTGCATTTAGTGTTTATGTTTGTGTCAGTAAATATGCACCCTGGCCAGCATTCAGGAGTGACCAGTAATTTGACTCATGAATCTGTACGCCCACCAGGTTGAATCTTAAGGTTCACCACCATCGTTTGCTTGTCACTATGATTTCACTAAAGACTTTAATCACTAGTACTTACAAAACATGCCCCTTTGTAAAATATGTATTTGCCTTTGACTTTTTTGTTTTTCAATACAGACCCTATATCAGCTGTTCAGAACCCATCGTTTTGTCAGGCCAGATCAAATTTCCCAGGCGGATCAAATTTGGCATGACAGAACCAGTGGACAGAACAACAAGGATGGCACAACACCCCACCCATCCTCCACAAACAGAGACCAAAATGCCCAGCATGACCTGTTTGGAGGTGAAGGTTCCAGGCCCCACTGACATCTTTGAGGTTAGCTTTAAAATGCTAATGCCCTGGAGAGGTTCTGGAACCTCTATAGAGAGGGGAAGGATAAGAGTCCCTCAGTAATTTCACCACTGAGCCCCTGTCTGAGATGGAGAACAAACTGGTCACTGTGCAGCACTATAAGGAAGCCGTATAGGACCTCAGTGCTGTAACATGGTTTGTTTAGTTAAAATCTGACATCAGGAGGGTCCTAGAAGAGGGCAGAGTTTGTACAGGGGCCAGGAAATGGCTGGGCCAGGTAAAACCCCACCCCTCTGCAGTAGGCAGAGTGAGCCACATCCCCAGCACCAGCACACTGGGGAACAACAGGGATGGGGTGTGCTATCACAGCATGCCCAAGCTGTGCAGGAAATGCAGCAAGCTCGCAACCCCCTGTCAGCCCCCCAACCCCTACCTCTACACAAAGATGGGGAGATGAGGAAGACCTAAATTGCAGTGAGGTTTGACAGTTAAGATGGAAGTATAAAAATGCTATTGAATGAATTCAAATTGTAGATTACTTTCTGCATCCTAGATGGACAATTGTTTCACAAAAATATCACATTCAAATTACAGCTTTTTACCATTGTTTTTCTTTTCTACACACACCTAGGGGAATATGAAAATGGAACAGAAAATATTCCCTTCTGAAATATTATTCATTACCATTTTCAGAAGGAAGATACATGCTTCTGGTCATGATACAGGTGAGCTATGTTCATGCACTTTATTCTCACACAATAATAAACTGTTTATGCAAATATCAGTGTCAATTATCTGCATTATGAATGATGTAACTGTACTCACTTGGCCTTCCTGCAGTTCCTCACTACTGGTACCAGTCTCAGATGACCTGCTGCTGATGTGTTGTACATCTTCAAGTCAAACTCATCCAGGACCTCCTCTGACGTCAGTAACACAAAGGCCAGAGCTGAGCATTGGTGTGGTTCCAGCTTTTTATCAGAAAGTCTTCCTGATCTCAGGGAAGTCTGGATGTCCTCCACGAGAGAGTTGTCATTCAGTTCATTCAGACAGTGGAACAGATTGATGGTCCTCTCTGCTGAAGACTCTTCTCTGATCTTCTGCTTAATGTACTGGACTGTTTCTTTAATGCTCTCTGATCTCCTTCCTCTCTGCTTCAGTACGTCTCCTAAGAGAGTCTGAGTGGAGTGCAGTGAGTGGCCCAGAAGGAATCGGAGGAAAAGGTCCAGGTGTCCATTCTTACTCTGTAAGGCCTGATCCACTGCACTCCTGTGTAACTCAGACAGCTGCATTCTGTCAGTTTTAGGTCTTGACACTTCTGGTCTGAGTTCATTTCTGTTCTCATTTACACATGAATGAAACACAAACAAGGCAGCCAGAAACTCCTGAATGCTCAGATGCACAAAGCAGTAGACTTTCTCCTGATGCAACCCAGACTCCTCTTTAAAGATTTCTGTGCACACCCCAGAGTACACTGAAGCTTCACTGACATCAATGCCACTCTCTCTCAGGTCCTCTTCATAGAATATCAGATTGCCCTTTTGCAGCTGTAGAAAAGCCAGCTTCCCCAGTTTCAGGATCATTTCTGCATCTGATGCTGAGATCTTCTTTGGGTTTGTCTCATTGATGCCATGGTACTTCTGATTCTTCACATTGGTCTGAATGAGCAGGAAGTGTGTGTACATTTCCGTCAGAGTTCTGGGCAGTTCTCCACTGTCTGCTTTACCCAACAATGTCTCCAGAACAGTAGCAGAAATCCGACAGAAGACTGGAATGTGACATATGATGTAGAGACTCCTGGATGACTTTATGTGTGAGATAATTCTGCTGGCCAGGTTCTGATCTCTGATTCTCTTCCTGAAGTACTCCTCCTTCTGTTGGTCATTGAACCCTCGTATCTCTGTCACCTGGTGGACACACTCAGGAGGGATCTGATTGGCTGCTGCTGGTCGGGAGGTGATCCAGAGGAGAGCAGAGGGAAGCAGATTCCCCTTAATGAGGTTGGTCAGCAGCACGTCCACTGATGCTGACTCTGTTACATCACAGCAGATCTCATTGTTCTGGAAATCTAGAGGAAGTCGACACTCATCCAGACCATCAAAGATGAACACAACTTTCACTTTATAATATTTAACCCTGTTGATGCTTTTCAGTTGTGGAAAGAAGTGCTGAAGAAGTTGCATCAGACTGATTTTTCGCTCCATTTTATTCAGATCTTTGAAAGAAAGAGTGAAGATAAAATGAATGTCCTGACTGGTTTTTCCTTCTGCCCAGTCTAGAATGAACTTCTGCACAGAGACAGTTTTCCCAATGCCAGCGATGCCCTTTGTAAGCACAGTTCTGATGTGTTTCTCCTGTCCAGGTAAAGGTTTAAAGATGTCATTGCAGAGGATTGCAGTCTCCTGTGTGGTTTGTCTGTTGGATGCTGCCTCAATCTTTCTGACCTCGTGTTCATTATTGACCCCCTCACCCCCTCCCTCTGTGATGTAGAGCTCTGTATAGACCTCATTGAAGGGGCTCGGGTGGTCCTTATGTGCCAAACCTCCAAATATGAATTCCAACTCCTTCTTCAGCTCAGCTTTCAGCTTCTGTTGGACTCTTCTGAATTCAGCTGAAAAGAAGATATATGAGAAACTTTAAAATGACTGTAAATTTGATAAATAATGATAATTCAATGAAGAAACAAAAAGCACTGACACAGTCAGGACATTAGCTGTACACATCTGTCACAGTGTGTAACTCTCCTCTCACACTGTTTCACCCATCCCTCACATTCTGATTCCCTCTCTCTCTCAGAGGGGTGCAGTCAGTACCCACTGAACACCAAACTGAACATGTACACAAATACAGAAAATGTGTACTTGCAAGGCTGCAGTCAAATTATTTCTCTAAATGTCTGAGTAACTTTTCCAAAAAAATTCAGTAAGACACAAATGGAAACACTGCAGGCCATTATTAAAATGTGTGGCACAGCATTCTGCTATTTGAAAAATGGTTCTGCTAAACTCATAATGAGTATGATTGAGTAAATGCTATATAGATAAGTTACCTCGCTCTCTATAGCGATGGGTTAAAACAGCACATCCAATGAGAGCAGCAGCAGCCAGAGGGAGAAACACAGCTAAAGACGCCTTCCAGCGAGGAACAGGGACCATCTCAGCTGAAACACAGGGTCTTTGTGGAATATCACTCACTCACACATTCAGCCATACCATTATACATAATAAATACAAATTATAAGTTTATATTTACTCAAAGATAAACTGTAATCTATTAAGTGATTATTTCATGTTGCTGGTAAAATGTTTGTTGTTATTGTTATTAATTATGTAGCTGATGGTACAGCATGCTTCTCACCAGTGATGTGAAACTCTGTCTCCTTCTCCAGTTTGCGATCCTGCAGGTGAACTCTACAGGTGACTGTGTTGGTGTCTCTGTCATGTATGATGATCTCTCGTCTCACAGTGTAGAGGTCCTCACTGTCTCTGTGTGTCTCTGTATCTGCAGCAGGGAGACTGTGTCCCTCACTGTCCACCCAAAGCAGGTCAGGCTGAATATCCCAGCCTTTAGATTCACACAGCAGGCTGACCCACCCTGCTCTGTGTGGCACCTCCATAGAGATCACTGGCTCAGTTCCTGCAGGAGCACAAACTCAGAGATTACATCATTATCATTAACTGCCAGCTATTATCCTTTAGCCACCTTTGTGCTCATGATTTCACTCATAAGTTTCAGTGAGATTCAGTGGTTTGTCATTTGAGAGGTATTTGGGAATAATGTCAGTACGGTTTGTGCAGGGAGAAAGAGTACTGACCTTTAATTTGGACTTGAACAGAAGCATCATCGTACCACAGCTTAGACTGAATGAAACATTTGTATCGTCCCTCATCAGAGGCTCGTACTCCTGTCAGTCTGAGTGAAGCGTCTCCTCTCTTCAGCCCCTCTGGGGACAGTGCTGTCCTTCCTCTGTAAGATGGGATCTGATCCTCATTTCTAATCTCTCCCTCCCGGTAAAGATACACCACTGAGTCTGTAGAGGTAATTTTGTACCACTCCACACGCATGTCCTCACAACTGATGCTGGGTTTGAGGTAACAGGGCAGAACAATGTCTTCACCACCAACTGCAACAATGGGTTCAGAACGACCAAGAACCTCAAACCTCTCTGCAGGTAAACACAGATGAAGATGAACAATAACACAGACAGAGGCTACAGTACAACATAAAAGCTGTTAGCTGTATTACACACACATTTGATACACCGAAACTGCAGTCAGTGATAGCTCAGGTCTAGATGTGTTAGCTGTCAGTACTGCACTTGTAGCATTGCAGTTTGTATGTGTTTTTGTTTTGTTCTGTCCATTAACATGCATCTCCCTGCCTTTTTTCTTCTTTCTGTCAACATGTATCTATCATCAGATACCTCCAATTTTTTCAAATACCAATGTTTGTTTTGCTTTCTCTTTAAAGATCAGTTCACACTTTTGAACATTTCATTGTTTCAGCAGTAGCAGTCCTTCCATTGACAGTAACTTTCATGAGGTGCCGCTGGAGACCAGTTTGGCAGTGATTGCTTTTGGTCACCATGGTACCAAGGTGACATCCCCAATGAAATCATTAGTAAATAAATTCAAAACAAGATAATCAGTTTGATGAAATTTTGGAATATGGGGGTGGTATAATTTCATAAGCAGAATATACTGTATGTGTATTTCTGTATCGCATAAGACACCATTGGTGACCACCCATTTGCTGACTTTTGTTTTATTGATGGCTTCAGAATAATCCCCCTCATAAATATGGCATCCCTTGGGGTCTGTCTATATTTCTTGGGTGTAACACAGTCAATAATGGTACAGGTGAAGATGTACCTGGTCTGGAGACAGAGATCTGATGGAGGAGCAGGAGAATCAAACATAAACACTCTGACATGCTGCCCTTCATCTCTGAAAAGAGACAATTACAAGTTACAGTCCAGACACCAATGAATACATGTATATGTCATTTAATATTCAAATATATAAATATAATATATAAATATATTTTCCATATTCTCACATTTATAATCTCCCAGAAATGCAAATACAAGTGAAATTTTACTCTTTGAGACTGTGAAAGAAATTTTCTCTGTGTGTAAAAAAGCCCCTGCAGTAACACTGTCATAGAGCCCTAATGCTCTACACATGTTTCATTTCAGATTAAAAAGCAAGACCGCATTGATCTATATAAAAATATTTTTACAAAAATTCTTTTTTAAAAATCAAGTCCCATGGATATGGTCACAGTTATGAATTAAATAGTCTTTAGTGTTGAGGATAAATGTTTGTACATCACAAAACTCTGAAGATCCACATCTTTTGCTCTTTAGTTATCTCTGCAGAATCTGTTGTGATATTCCTGATATCAGTCATTGAATTTTAACTTGTCACAACTGGAATTTTTTAACTTTTTGGATATGTTTGGTATCAAAATTTCTATTCTTAAAATAGGCAAAGATTTTATAAAATAGTGCTCTCTCTCATTCTCTCAATTGTCTACACGTATGACATGTATTAAATGGCAAGCCCACTGGTTGATACACTTACAGTTAATATATGCTAGTAAAAGTGGTAAAATGTTCAAGCTGAATAAAATATTGTTGTTTGTCAGTAGCACAATGATAAAATTATAAAAATGAAACACAATCTGAGGCGAATTGAGTTTGCTGCATCCTAAAAATCTTTTTTCTGCTGTGATCTTAGACATTGTTACAAAATGGCTGATGTCCGTTATCGTGTGAATAGGGAGTCATTTTAGACACAGGATGTGTACTTTTTCCTTCTCTAGATTTGCACTACAGACACCCCATTGTCTGTTTTTCCTAAAATTTCAGGTGCAGTTTGAATATTTACAAGAATGTGCTGCTCCCTCTATACTCTTATCATTATATTACTTACAAAATGTCTACTTAAAATACATATTACTCTTTATCTATTTTCAAAAGGTGGATTTTTGTTTGCACCCACGGCACTGTTCAGTTACTGAACACACTTTTTTTTTGTCTCTTCAGCAATCTCATTGTTGAATGGGCTTTTCAGACATTACTGGTGTTATAACAAACACAGACAACGAAGATACGCTGGGAATCAAATTATTTTGTTGTAGGTGTGTAAAGTATTGGTTATTATTATTACTTACATGTGTGTCTTGACTTATTTAGTTGTGAATAATTTTAGCGCTACACATTACACTGCATCGAACAGATCAAATCCAGTGGCTTGTGAGAGCCATATTTCTTATCGGTATGCTATTTTAATTGTTGTGCTGTAGGTGTGCATTAAAGCAAATATGTACCAGATTTTAAGCCAGAAATTCAATACACTTTCACCTCTTTTGCTGAAGATAGAAACCATGCATCATGGGTAACCAAGGTCATTTCCTGCATACTGAAAATGTGTTATTACTTTCAACCAGGAACATCCCAAAG
>CM040747.1:38616322-38707025 GCA_022829145.1 Albula goreensis
GAGACACACTAACTCCCTACTGTTTTTGTTCACAACAGTCAGGGCTGTTTCTCTGTGGTACAGTTGGTGTTAGGTTCAGGGGGTTGTGTGTGATATTCATGTCTTACATAAAAAAAAATACATACACACACCTTTAACATTTATAATATAATTTTATTGTAATAAAATAAAACATGATTACACAATAGTTCTTCAAATGAACCTGCTAAAAAGCCATATTGTTATATACAG
The DNA here is from genome assembly GCA_022829145.1 of Albula goreensis. Taxonomy (NCBI): domain Eukaryota; kingdom Metazoa; phylum Chordata; class Actinopteri; order Albuliformes; family Albulidae; genus Albula; species Albula goreensis. The sequence continues at coordinate 38,616,554 of CM040747.1, forward strand.
GATTGAACTTGTACTGAGGTAAACTGGAGACGTCTGAAACTGTGTCTCTCTCCTACCGCTACTCCTACCTAGTGTATCTATGTACAAATCTGTGTGTTTCCACAGGCACATATGTTAAGAATATATAAAATACTGTTTGTGTGTGAGCTATGAAACAGAATTTTGTTGAGTGTATATTTACATCAGTGTGTGTGCATGTTATGTGTGCATGAGTACGTTTGTCTTTGTGAGTGAACATCCATTTTTTTGGTATGTGTATCGATGTATGTATAACTGAGTGTGTGTAAGAGAGTGTAAGTGTGTGTGTTTATGTGTGGGTGGAAGTGTCAACTGCAAACAGTCTTTCTAGTCAGTTCTAGTGTGAGTGTGTTGATACATCTGAGACTAAGAGTGTATGGAGTGTGTATGTGTGTGTTTGTGTAGCAGTATAGGTGTGAGTATGTGTGCATTTGGGTGACAGCATGTTTTTATGGGTGAGTGTGTGAGCTGGATTGGATATGTGTCACAGGGAGAATGTACAAGTGTGTGTGTGTGTGTCATCTAGAATGGGCCGACCAGGGCTCCGTCTATACTCCAAAACAAAAACGGCTCTGCCGTAAAAGCACTTTTGGTGCAAGATGTTTATTTACAGTGCACAAAGTCCACAAAAATCCAAACCAGACAAAATGCACAATTGACAAAATAAGTGAAATATATACAGCAAAAAATAAGGAATACAAAAACAAACCACAATAAATCACAAACTACCACAGCGACTCTGTCAAAATTACAAAACACCTCCTCTGTCCTATTGTGAGACTCTACTCCAGTTGGCAAAGGGACACTGAGGCATTAGTATCCCACACTGTAAACCCAGCACAGAGGGGTGTGTGTTCAGTGAAGTTGGTGTGGAATCTGTGCAGGAGGGTCAGTGTGTCAGACTCAGAGACGCTGTAGAAGGACAGAGTGCCGGCCGGACGGTCCACACACACTCCTACTCTGTTCACACACACTCCTTCACCATCATCATCATCACACACTCCTACTCTGTAGTAGGGGGAGGGGGGGGCAGGTATGTGTGTTTGATTCTTATCATGCCTGACATAGTAACTGTGTTTATAGCAGTACAGCCTCCAGGAGTTTTTATTCTGTCCAAACAAACAGTCATCACCCCATCCTTTCCTGCTGATTCCTTTATATGTCACTGCTATATAAACCCCTCCCCCCTCAGGCACACTCCACTCAGCCTCCCAGTAACAGCGTCCAGACAGACTCTCTCTGCACAAAACCTGGAGCCAGTAATCAAATCTCTCTGGATGATCAGGATATGGCTGCTCTCTCTCCGTGTTTGTCACCTTCCTGTTCCCCTCAGACAGAGACAGCTTTCTGTGTGCTGTGTTTGGATCCAGTGTGAGCTGACAGCCATCTGCAGACCAGAGACATGAATGAGATTAATTATCATTATTAATATTCATCTGTGTGGGTGTGTGTGTGTGTGTGTGAGAAAGAGAGAAACAGGGTTGTGTTTGTATGTGTGTGCACCTCTGTGTGAGTGTGTTCATGTGTGTGTTTGGCGTATGTGGGGTTGTTTGTGTTAATGTGTAGGTGTCTAAATCTGGGTGAATGTTTGTAAACACCATCTACAAACAAACAAAAACTGAACTCAATGACCATGAGAAACACACACACACACACACACAGTGCTGTATGTATGGACAGACTTCTGTCTGAGTGTGAAAGAGAGAATGGTGAAAGAGAGGGACTGAAAAAGAGTTGAAAATAGATGTGAAAGAAAGAGGGAGAGAGGGAGGAGAGGAAATGGAGGGAGTGAGTGTTCAGTGCTGACAGACTCACATTTCCTGAGTCCTGGTTTGTTCCTGATCTCTCCACACTGGTCCACACTGTAGGAACAGCAGAACAGACAGTGACTGAGTGACACACAGTGTGGAAACTCTCTGTACTTACAGCAGTGTGTCTATGAGGTGCAGTGTGGAAACTCTCTGTACTTACAGCAGTGTGTCTTTGAGGTGCAGTGTGGAAACTCTCTGTACTTACAGCAGTGTGTCTATGAGGTGCAGTGTGGAAACTCTCTGTACTTACAGCAGTGTGTCTATGAGGTGCAGTGTGGAAACTCTCTGTACTTACAGCAGTGTGTCTATGAGGTGCAGTGTGGAAACTCTCTGTACTTACAGCAGTGTGTCTATGAGGTGCAGTGTGGAAACTCTCTGTACTTACAGCAGTGTAAGTGTGTCCAGTTTAGCAGCAGAGAGCGCTCTCACTCCTGAGTCTCCTGGGTGATTGTAGCTCAGATCCAGCTCTCTCAGGTGTGACGGGTTTGAACGCAGAGCTGAAGCCAGAGAATCACAACCTCTCTCTGTGACTCGACAGCCTGACAGCCTGCAGAGAGAATGAGACCAGCTCTGTACAAACACACCTTACAGAATCTGAATATAAAATAACAGGGCTGTGGAATTGGTGATTATCATTATCAAACACATAGCAGTGTGTTACACACCTTACAGAATCTGAATATAAAATGACAGGGCTGTGGAATTAGTAGTATACACCTTAGTGTTGTTATTTTAATGAGTGGGACTCACTCATTTACTTCTTTGTTTTCTATAATTGAAGATATGTAATTAATATTGTAACACTGAATGGATCATCAAAAAGTAACAATTCAGTATTTTATTCACTTATGAACACTGAAATTGCTATTGGAAAAACACACATTTTAACATCACAGATTGACTGTGCAAATTGAACAGAAAGCTTTAGCCTGAGTCATTATTAATATTAGTGGGATATTTAGGCACATTTGATCCCTTCATGAAACTGGGGGTTTGTGTTTGTTACTCACCCCAGTCTCTGCAGTTTACAGAGTGGGTCCTCCAGTCCAGCAGAGAGCGCTCTCACTCCTGAATCCTGCAGCTCGTTGTCTCTGAGCTCCAGATCTCTCAGCTCTGAGTGGGGAAAACGCAGGACTGAGGCCAGATCATCACAGCAGCCCTCATTGAGATTACAGCAACCCAGCCTGTGGAGAACACACACACACACACACTATAAATATACACCAACCCAGCCTGTGGAGAGAACACACACACACACACTAAATATTCACCAACCCAGCCTGTGGAGAGAACACACACACACTATAAATATACACCAACCCAGCCTGTGGAGAGAACACACACACACACACACACTATAAATATACACCAACCCAGCCTGTGGAGAGAACACACACACACTATAAATACACACAGTTGGGATATAGTTTTTGAGAGCAGCACAGTGTTGAGAATGTGTATTAGAATTACAAAGGGATGTTGCAGCATCCAACCAAGGCCAAATGGCACCTCCTGTTAATAACCTGTTATCTGCCGTCTGTAGAATGGAGGGTTCCCCATTACCATATATGAGCCATCACATGCTAATGTAATTCCCTTAAACTGTATAAATATTGACCACACAATGTAATCTTTGAACATTTTGCTCCATGCTTGTGTTCCCGTGGCCGGCTGTGTAAGTAAAGTATCTGTCTTCAACGGTGAACATGGGATCCGTCTCTTCATGAACAACATGGTTGTTTTACTCATGTTGAGAATTTTCTTTTTAACTAACAAATGTATTTAGAAAACAAATGTGCACTGAACAACACCAACCCAGCCTGTGGAGAGAACATTCACGCACACTGTAGATATTCACCATCCCAGCCTGTGGAGAAAACACACACACACACTCTGAGTGACGAAGTCATCTACATGCACTCAGATTTGCTTTCATATACACATTCATATTTCATATGTAATGACGCCTTTGTATTTATAACTGGTTGTCTGTGTTGTTTTCACTTAAACATTGACTGTAGCCACTCTATTCATAGAACAAAGCCTTCAAAAACTGGTTAGATCCCCAACACTATTTGTATTATCAATAATTGTGTTGTTAAAAGGGTGTGGTATTTCCTATTGTTTTGCTATTATTATAGTAATATTAATACGGTTATGGCTTAAGTCATTTTATGAGATTGATAACTTTGAATTGGTGCCTTGTGCTGGGACTGTTAAGAGGAACATACTGTGTTATCTGTTTGTTCTTGCACTGCAAACACTTCACCTGCATTTAACTGGAGCCTTTGTGAGGAACAGCATCATCCTCATATTTTCTGCTTCCCATGTGCTGAAGAGTACATTTACTCTACATTTTGTGGTGCCCTCATGTGTGAGGATAGATTTTGGCATATTCAATGTTTTGTGATAATATCATTTGGCTGTATTTAATGTTTTTTTAGAAAGAAAAATGCTACTCAATTTTGGAAAACAGGCAGAGAGTGGGGCCCCTGGAGAAGAAGGAGGGAGTGAGGCTCCTGACGAAACAGATAATGGGGCCCCTATCCAAGCAGCTTCGAACTTAAATCATTGCACTTCCCACATTGACCACTAGATGGTCCACATGTTCTCAAACGCCACTGTCTACTGCAGTTGAATCAAGTAACAGCAAGCAAAGCATGCACTGTGGCTGTGAATTCCCCTTGGTAACACATTGTCAATTCCACACAAACTTGAAGAAAAGCATTGCTATTCATTATTGGTATTATTAATCACCCTTAATCATTCAAATCACCATAAGAGACACCTTTAATTGATTATGAACAATCATTATTATTATCTCTAAATCATGAAAATAATTGTCCATTTTGTAATTTTACTGGCATACCAACATCTTCAGTGCCTCTGAAATTTAATGGCATTATTAAATTGCCCTTAACCTAATTTGAACTGAGTCATACATAGACATGCTCTCTCTTGGCTCTCTCAAGGCAAGCCAGCCTTCCCCTCCTTTGCAGATGAGTAACTAGGGAGTGAGATTGTAAACCTGAAAGCTCAAAACACAAACATCCTCCAAGATCTACAAACCTTCAGCAAAAAAGCTCTGCAGTACCTGGATGATTTGCATTCTGCCAAATCAGATCTCTGCTCCAACAGAGAGGGATTTTTCCATCTTAAAATTGACCACTCTGCAGTACTGCAGTCACATGACGTCCCTTCTTTTCTTTCAGAGGTTAATGTCTCATCCCCACTCACCTCAATTCTGCAAGGAGCCACATATAACCAGGTGCACAGAAACACTCTGCATTCTGATCTGGGTCCAATATCCGGTCTAGCCGACCTCAGGTCCCACTCTACTTCACTAAGCAGTGTTTCAGTGGAAACCACATCAGACTATGTGCTGATATCTCACTCTTCACACAGTGAAAAGGGGAAAGGGGGGTCTACTTGTGACTCAGGCTGCTCTGAGCATCATTCTTCTGCTTCCTCTAACCAAAACTTTTCAGTCTATTCAGGTCTTTAATCCTGCACCCTTCCAAAGGGGGGACCAGAAGATCTCAGCACGAATCTTCTGACAATCGTATGATTTATCCCCCTCCACACAGGGAACACAAACTGTGTTTCACTGCAGTTACCTCTCACTAGGGATGGGTATCATTAAGATCTTATTGATACCTTACTGATGCTGTTGAGACAATATTGACACCATCATCAATACTTTTTATAATTTAGAGGTGAAAAAACACAACTCTTCAGAACAGAACTGCCATTGATTTTATTGCCTATACTCACGGGATATGGAAAAAAAATTCAGCACCAACGTTCCGTCCTATAATTTCTCTCCAAGAAATAACATCCATCGTAACAATCTGTGTGCCAATCACTATTAGTTTTGTAAAAGTTTAAGGTGAAATCTGACTGGCTCACCGTCACACTGACCTATGCAACTACATGCCAGAGGAGGAAAATGCTTTCAATTCATTTGTTCACCCTGAAGTGCATTCACTATGACACAGAAACAGTAGAAAGTCTGGCCTCATTTTACAAAAACACACAACATCACAAAAGACCCCAAAATATCAACACAGGCAAGACTGGAAATACAATAAACTAAACTAAATGTCTTCCACAGCATGGAGTGGACATGATGCAGAAGAACTTCATCATGGTCAATTGCAAAAAAAATAATATGTTGCTACAACATGTCTAAATTCAGGGTAGAGACAAGCCAGGTATGGAAGAGAGTCAAACTTTCAAATCTCTCTTCTTACACAACCTCCACCCCTGTATTCACACTCATGTTGTTTTGTCCTCAAGAGATAAACAATCAATGCATAAGATTAAAAGGGAAGCCCAGACCATTTGGGACACCCTGCATATCGTGCCACATGAACTCTTTGGCCCCTCTGCTGCGGCTCCCACCAGCTTGGGAAAAAAAAAGAAGTACAAAAGAATTTTTAAAAATTAAATAAGCTATTTTTGTATGTATTTACTCTGTCCTCTGAATGATTAAATTGAGTAGTAATAAAACTAAAATTTTATTTCGCAAATATTAATTTGTCCACTAAAATATGCGTCACACCCTGCGTCCACCGCCAAAACCTCTCATCCTCCCGCGCGCTCTTCCTGCAGGTGCCTTATTTTCAATTCCAGACCCCCAGTAAGCTAACCATGGATCAACCCAAAAAAAGAAAAGTGTTCAAGGAATATCGAGTGTTGAAATGTGAATATTTGTAGCGAGAAATCACCACAATGCAAACCACATTTGGGGAAATATTTGGTGAATTCAAAGAGGAAAAAAACACACAACCCTTCCCCATGATGCCGCTGGACATCGACCCATCACAGCTGAACATGTCACTGTTCACAGCAGTAAATCATGCCGATCTTGAACCTGAACTTGCCGACATAGCTGATAAAGACTTATGGATGGCCAAATTCAAAAGAATGATCGCTGATCTGGAGTATGTAGCCCGACAGTGGGCTAGTCTCGCTCAGGAGCACAAATGAAGTGCGATTGAGAGCTTCCCCAAAGCTGACAAACTTTTATTTGGCACATGGAATGGCATTCCAGACACGTAATGTGAACATGAAAAAGTATGCTTTTGGAGCCCTGTCCATCTTTGGATCCACATACTTATGTGAGCAGGTTTTCTCCAACATGAAGTACATAAAGTCCAAACACCGCTCTCGCCTCACTAATGACAGCCTGCAGTCCTGCGTGAAGATCAAAGTCACTTCTTACAGCCCCGATAAGGAGAAGCTCTGCAGTGATGTTCAGAAACAGAAATCACACTAAAAAGGTGAGGACAGTGTCATTTTATGTTATCATTTTTCTATATATTTTGTCTGTTTTCGACACTGAGCGAGTTTAACTTTATGCCCATGCAAGCTGAACGGTTGATCGCTGCCCACGACGTGATGAAAAACAGAAGGAGAAGACGGTGTGCCTACAACGGCACACTGAAATGGACTTAAGTCATAATTACATACAAGCTGTTTTCATGTTTATTCTTATTATTTTAGAATTATATGGCCACTGCCATATGTTTTATTTATTTGAAAGTGGGCTATTTTTATTTGATTAATTTTCCACAAGGAGAGGACTTAAATAGGGCTTTAAAATTGTGTTTTATTTTAACTTAGGCCTGCACGCACCAGTGTTGTTTTTTTCTTCTCTTCAAACTGTTTGTATACAAAGTTCTTCAAGATAGCCTTCTTCTGTAACCATCTTATTTTGCCAATATCACTGTAGTAAGACTATATAAAACACATGCCGCACAATCTTTATTTTAAGAGCCAGGCTCCGCTGATTCTTTATGAGCGCTTATTTACTTTTCTTAAGTGGTCCCCCGCTCCGCGCAGTATAATACAGGTTGCCTATATAGCCTATGCGTTTTGTTCACAAGTATTATTATTATTCATGTATTAAGAATTTTGCCCCCCCTGCGCGGCTTTTTCTCCTGTTGTTTGGTAGGTATGGCTCGTTTGATGTTGAAGGTTGCCGACCCCTGACCTAGCCCAATCAGGCAACCACAGCTACAGGATGATCTTTGCAGGTGCATTGGGCACATCCCTAGAGTGCTGCCCCATTCTTACATTTTTCACAACACCTCCTCATTGTGAGTAGCTGCTTACTGACCCAGTGTCATGTAAGTCAGTAATTAGCTGGACTTCAGGAAGTACCACTAATGTAAGACTGTTAACATATATCTCCTGGTTAGGACATCACACAAACTAGGATGGACTGTAGAAATGAGATCATTATGTCTTCATTTCCATTTCTTGATACAGTCACCAGGATAAACAGTCTCTGTCAGAACAGCACAAGGGTACCTGGGGGTAACAGTCAGGAATCACCCTTCCACAGCAGCTCCTGTCTGAAGGGACTAAACAGTCCAGTCCAGTCTGGGCCAGACCAGACCTCAAACTGTAGTCAAAAGTTCATCTGATCCATAGGGCACCCCCCTCAGACTCCTCATGACTGGATCACTGACAACTCATACTCTACCTCACTAACACTCCTGACCACTTTAAGCATAAACCTCCCAGGTGCTGCTGTTTTCTTATTTTCCATAATGTTTCATTGATTGTGTTTGTCAGTAGCTATGAGTATCCCTTAATAGTCAGTCCTTGACTGTTCGTAGTGTTCTCTTTTGATATGTTTTTCATGATTGGTTAAATTTTACACATAACTGCCCAGATGTCTACAGCTGTGTATGAACTGCCCAGATTTGCCAAACTGTCATAACCTGTCAAATGAACTTGAGGTCCTGTGGAATGTTGAATGACTTTTGCGCTCTAAAGGAATACTGGCTTAAGCCGCATCCTGAGACCAAAGGGGGGTTTAGGGACAATGGAACTACATTTCCACACACTCCACAGGAAACACCAGTGATGTTTATAGCACCGCCCCAGCCTGACATCCTCAGTTACAGTAAGCCAATTCTGTAACCCCAGACACATGCAATGGGCAATGAAAGTTATAAAACTAGGAAGAACCCATTGTTCCCTCTCTTACTCTCCCAGCCCTTACACCTACATTTATCCTCATGTGCAGAACACAGACAGGAAAACTGACTGAAAATGTGGTAAAAATACAACAAAAAATATACAACAACGTTATAGAGATAAACTCAAAATGCCAACATGCAAAAAATACTGTTGTGTATTAATGATTCAATTGCGCCAACCAAAATCATTCATTAATTTAATTAAAAATTAATTTCCTCCAGATCAAAGTTTCACAATTAATGGCACCCCTAAATATTATCATGAATAAAATCTACCAAATTTAAGCCAGGAATGAAATTCATCTAATTTCAGTTCATCTAAGAGTTAGGGAACTAAATTTTATCATTATATCACTTCCAGTTTCACTAGGGTATAAAAATGAGGTACCACGCATAAAAAAATCCCTTTGCCATCCAATATCATGAAGAAAACAAAAAAAAAATGGCAGTTTAAAAGAGACAGATGGTTGTAGACTTTCATAACTGGTAATGGCTACAAGATGATCCACAAAGGAGTAAATATACCACTGAGCACTGTCAGGGCAATTATTAAAAAAAATCTCATAAACATGGAACAGTTGAAAACCTGACAGGTAAAGGACACAAATGCATTCTCCCCCAAGGATAGGGAGGAGGATGGTGAGAGAAGCAAAAAAATCCCCAAGAATCACTGTGGAGGAATTGCAGGCCTTGGTGGCATCTTGGGGTCACCAGGTTTCAAAAAGCACCATCAGATGCCACCTCCGTAACCACATGATTTTTAGAAGGGATGCAACAATAAAGCCTTTTCTCACCCCAAGACACAGAAGCCAGAAAATAATTTTCATAAATATTGGATGAAGACGTTGAGGTCAGATAAGACCAGAATTAAATGTTTTGTTCAGATAAAGCATCGGCATGTTTGGCGTTCAAAAACAGATTCATACAAGGAAAGGCACCTCATACCCACGGTGAAACATGGTGGTGGGTCAGTGATGTTTTGGGGCTGTTTTACTTTCAGAGGTCCAGGGGCACTGGTATAGATTGATGGCTCAATGGATTCCACCAAGTATAAGGCAATTTTGGCTGACAATCTGGTTGCCTCTGCCAGAAGGCTGAGACTTGGCTGTAGGTGAACTTTCCACCAAGACAATGACCCAAAGCACACCTCAGAATCCACACAGAAATATTTCTGAGACAACAAAATCAATGTTCTGCAATGGTCATCTCAGTCACCAGACCTCAATCCGATGGAAAATCTGTGGGCTAAACTGAAGAGGGCAGGTGATAAGCACAAACCCAAGAATGTGAATGATCTTGAAAGGATCTGCAAAGAAGAATGGTCCAAAATCCACCCAAATGTGTGCCTTAACCTTGTCAAACAATGTAAGACCCAATAATTATGAATCCTTCTTTTTAATTAATTTGTTTATTTGTTAAATAAATGTATGATTTTGGAAGAATAGGAATGTTCATAAACTACAATGTTTTTCACATGTATGCATTTTGAGTTTATCTCAATAATGTTATTTTTTATTGTATTTTTACTGCATTTCCAGTCAGGGGTGCCAATAATTCTGGAGTTGACTGTATAACAAAGAGAATATGATAACATGTAGAGATGGCTCAGGGTCAGGGTAAGAGGTCATCAGAGAGGGCAGGTAGGGGAACTCTCTGTCCCCAAGTAGGACACCATCAAACTGTCCTATAATCATATGGGGGTACAGTGTAATTTTTGTAAAAATTTAAGCTGAGTCATGGACAGAGCCTGGCCACTTGGATTCAGCATTTGTAATGATGTGGGCTGCATCACATATTATCTTAACAGTGCAGAAGAGTAACAGTAAGAGTAACGGTTGCCTTGCTAATGTGTTCAGCCTCTCTGATGTGACAAAGAAAACTTCCATTGATATAAAACTCAAAGGCAAAGAATAACATTTGTTCTGAATGGAGAGTGAACCACAGAAAGATGAGCTCCTGATAAAAAACATCTTTAGAATGGATCAAATGAAATAAACTACAAATTAAACACAAATACAAAACTAATATTACTTACTTATTGAAAATACATAACTTCAGTTATTTTTATTTTTAGGCCATTTTTATTCTTTTTTTACATTTAAATAAGCAAATGGAAATTCTTTGGAAATGCTGAGCTAAATCACCAAGAGTAAAGGGACAGGAGTAGGGGAAAGAAGAGAAAAGATTACAACAACAAAAAATAACAAGGAGGACAGAAAGGATTGAAAATAAGAGGAAAAATTCACAAACAACAAGAAAAAACAGAGAGCTGCAGCAGGCAGGGCAGAACTCCTTCAATATTATCTACCCAGAGAGTACCAGGAGTGCTAAAGCCAGGAAATTATTCAAAAACAAATTCATAGAAGACCGTCCAGAGACACTAATTGTTGACTGTGTGACAACAGGAGGCAAACAAATAATTCCATATTTAATTTTCTACTCAACAAAGACAGAAACCTGGCAGACAACAATATGAGGAAGTCAAAAATATAAAGAATGGGATTTCAAAAGGCCAACAGCTGAATTCAGGTGAAGAGGAGGACTCAGACTGTTATCTGCTTACCATTAACATTTATCACAATGGTACTGTCCTAATTCAGGGGAATGAAGAAATTCTTTTTGATTTGGGAAAAAAGATTCCCCAAATTAAAACAAAAGGTTAGAATCACAGCTCCTCCAGATAAAACGGTAACATATGATCTTCCAAGCCTGTTGGTCCCCAGCACCCCAGACACAGGTCCAGCCAGCTGACTCCCCCCAGCCCTCCTGCTCCCCCAGACCCACACACGGCCTGCTGCAGCTGAGAGAGAGCCTGTCCCTGATGGAGCTGGAGTTTACGCAATTCAGGGAGAGCAGCAGGACCAGCGCTACAGAGCAAGGCCAGACAGAGCAGCTGAAAGAGGAGCTCCACCAGCTCAGACAGGAGCACACGGCTGCACTGAGACAGCTGCAGGAGGAGGTGAGCTCACTGAAGGAGGAAAACAAGCAGCTACACAGGGAGTTAGCCAGGACCAGAGAGGAAACACAACAGAATGCCCCTCCTCAAGACCTGGAAGTGAAACAAGCAGAGCCCAGAATACAGCAAGCCCTGGCACCACCCACGGCTTCACAAGGCCCTACAACCCCCTCATACATAACACCCCTTTCTCCCCTAAAACAGTCATGCCCACCCCTCCCCCAGACAGGCTGTACCCACCCCCCTCCCCAGAAAGACCACACCCATTCCTATCCCCATATCTAAACAAGCTACACGCACCCCCTCACCCACCTCCAGGAAAAACAGACCAGCTCCTTCCCCAAGACACTCCATCACTCACACTACACCCCCTAATCACACTACACCCTCCAATCACACTACACCCCCTAATCACACTACACCCTCCAATCACACGACACCCCCTAATCACACTACACCCTCCAATCACACTACACCTCCAAATCACACTACACCCCCTAATCACACTACACCCCCTAATAACACTACACCTTCCAATCACACTGCACCCCCTAATCACACGACACCCTCCAATCACACGACACCACCTAATCACACTACACCCCTTTATCACACTACACCCCTAATCACACTACACCTCCTAATCACACTTCACCCTCCAATCACACTACACCTCCTTATCACACTACACCCTCCAATCACACTACACCCTCCAATCACACTACACCCCCTAATCACACTACACCCTCCAATCACACGATACCCCCTAATCACACTTCAACCCCCAATCACACCACACCCCCTAATCACACTACACCCTCCAATCACACTACACCCCCAAATCACACGACACCCTCCAATCACACTACACCCTCCAAAAACACTACACCCCCTAATCACACTTCAACCCCCAATCACACTACACCCCCAAATCACACTACACCCTCCAATCACACTACACCCCCAAATCACACGACACCCTCCAATCACACTACACCCTCCAAAAACACTACACCCCCTAATCACACTTCAACCCCCAATCACACTACATGCCCTAATCACACTACACCCCCAAATCACACTACACCCTCCAAAAACACTACACCCCCTAATCACACTACACCCCCAATCACACGACACCCTCCAATCACACGATACCCCCTAATCACACTTCAACCCCCAATCACACTACACCCTCCAAAAACACTTCAACCCCCAATCACACTACACCCCCAAATCACACTACACCCTCCAAAACCCTACACCCCCTAATCACACTGCACCCTCCAATCACACAATACCCCCTAATCACAACTACACCCCTCAATCACACTACACCCTCCAATCACATTACACCCTCCAATCACACGACACCCTTCAATCACACTACACCCTCCAATCACGTGGCATGATAAAAAATGATAAAATTAAAAAATCTTTCCATCTAAAAAAGATATGTACCTATGTGCAATCTACATCCCCCATTGGATTCTCCCTATGTCAATGCATCCATTTTTAATGATCTGCACACAGACATCTGCCACTTCCAGGCCCAGGGAAGTGTGCTGCTCTGTGGAAACCTAAACGCCAGGACAGGTACTCTCCCTGACTTCCTCACCACTGAAGGAAACAAACACATCTTTGGCCAATCTCCTATGTACCACACTCCAATCATAAAAACCACAAACAGTCATGACAATGTAATTCATAAAAATGGTAGATAGGTAGTGTATCTCTGTCAAACCTTGGGTCTGTATATCATTCATGGTAGGATCAGAGGGGACTCTTTTGGAAGGTTCACTTACAGCTCAGCTCTTGGGAACAGTGTGGTAGATTATGCCATTACAGATGTGGACCCCTCCTCCATAAATGCATTCACTGTCAGGCAACAAATCTCCCTATCAGACCACAGTCAAATCATTGTATACCGTATATAAACAGAACAAATGAGCCAGACAACATACAGACACAGCCCAGTAAGCTGTACGATCTAAAACACACATACAGATGGGCTCCAAACAGCATAGAAGAATTTGGCAAAGCTTTTAACTCACCTGAAATCACTAACCTTACTCATAACTTTATAAACACACAATACGAATATAACAAATCAGGCCTAAATCTGGCTGTTAAACATATTGAGGACATATTTCATAAAGCAGCCAAAATATCAAACCTGAAACTACACAAGAATTGTAACCCAAACAACAAATATAAAGAGAAATGGTTTGACGGTGAATGTAACGTAATTCGGAAAAAGTTACGGAAGCTGTCTAATCAAAAACATCACCAGGCCCAAAACCCAGATTTATGCTTGGAGTTCTGTGAAACATTAAAACAACAAAAGAATACTCTGAAACAGAAAAAAGAAAACCACATTTACAAAACTCTCGTAGACATTGAAAAATCAATTGATCAAAACTAATTCTGGGAAATGTGGAATAATTTCAGTTCGGCACAAAACCTGCATTAACTTCCAAAAATGGCTCAGTTTGGTAACAATATTTTGAAAACTTGTATATGGACATTGCACAAAACAAATTAACAAAAGAACAAATTGAAATCAAAGAAAAACTCGCATTACTTGAACAACTGATCAAAGACAACCACAACCCAACTGACACAGCACACTGGCTGCTTCCCTGACACCTGGAACCAAGGGCTTATATCCCCAATTTATAAGAGTGGCGATAAATTAGACCCCAATAATTACAGAGGCATCTGTGTAAGCAGTAATCTGGGGAAGTTATTTTGTAGCATCCTTAATTCAAGAATTATAAACTTCCTTATCGAGCGCAGTGTCTTGAGTAAGATTCAAATTGGATTCCTCCCAAAACATCGCACAACAGATCATATTTACACCCTATACACCCTCATAGATAAACATGTTCACCAAATTAACAAAGGAAACAACTTTGCATGCTTTATTGACTTTCAAAAAGCATTTGATTCTATTTGGCACCAGAGATTAAATTACAGAATACTTCAAAGTGGTATTGGGGGTAAAGTAAATGACATCATTAAATCAATGTATTTAGAAAACAAATGTGCAGTGAAAATTGACAATCAAAGAACAGAATTCTTCACTCAGGGTCATGGGGTGAGACAGGGTTGCAGCTTGAGTCCAACGTTATTTAACATTTACATAAATGAATTGGACACAACGTTAGAACATTCTGCAGCTCCTGGACTTTCTCTACATGACACAGAAATGACATTTTTATTATATGCAGATGACCTGGTTCTGCTGTCGCCCACAGAACAAGGGCTACAGCAGAACCTGGCCATCTTAGAAAAATTCTGCCAGTCCTGGGCCCTGGCAGTAAACTTAAAAAAGACTAAAATAATGATATTCTAGAAAAAGGCCAGGTCTCAGAAAAGCAGATACAGTTTCACCTTCTGCAACACAGTATTGGAACATACCACAAATTACACATACCTTGGTCTGAAAATCAATGCATCGGGGAGCTTTAACTTAGCAGTGAATGCACTAAAAGACAAAGCCAAAAGAGCATTCTATGCCATAAAAAGAAAATTTTACAATATTAAATTACCTATAAAAAAACTGGTTAAAAATAATTGACAGCCAATTGTGCTGTGAGGTTTGGGGTCCACTTAGCCATTCAGACTTCTCACAATGGGATAAAAACCAAGTGGAAATCCTGCATGCTGAATTTAACAAAAATATACACCAGGTCCACTGAAACACACCAAACAATGCATGCAGGGCAGAAGTAAGCCATTACCCTTTGATTATTAACATTCAGAAAAGAGCATTAAAATTCTGGATTCATCTAAAAACAATCAAACCAAATTCTCTCCAATATAAGGCCTTCCTATCCCAAGAGCTAAGCCCCAATAGAAGTCCTCTCAGTCAGCTGCCCATTAAACTAACAAACCAAATAACAACAAATAATACGAACTATGACATGTTTCAGACCAGCACTGCTTCAATTAAAGTCAGCCAATTAATAAATCAAATAAAAGATTCTTATTTGGAACATTGGAAGAAAATGACAAAACCGCAAAACAAATTAAACTGCTACACTATGTTAAGCAGAAATTACAAACTGAATATCTCTCCACTGTCAGAGATATGAAGCAGAGACTGATCCAAACCAAATACAGACTAAGTGATCACAGCCTGGCCATTGAAACAGGCAGACACAAGAAAACCTGGCGCCCCAAAGAGGAGAGGATATGTGATCACTGTGAGACAGGAGAGGCTGAGACAGAGCTACACTTCCTCCTATACTGCACAGATTAAACAAAAATTCACATAAAGCTCTGCTCCTTGCCATGCTTGAAAAGCCTGTTGCCTCTTTGGTCACTGATTCAGGGGTATTTACAAGGGGGTGGAGTCCATTTGTCCCTCTCAGGCCGTGTCTGGGTGCATGGCAAGGGACCATAAAAGAAGGGAGCAGGGTAAATAACCATAAAATGCATGTTGCTGTCTCGACACTAGTCTATGGATAGAACACACACACATAATTCCACTTTGACACTGAAATTCAACACAAGATAATTCTGGTCAGGAACAACACGGCTGGCAACCCTAAGACTCATAGGGGTTTATCCTGCTGTAAATTCCTGTGATAGAGGAGTAAGAAGAGAGGGATGGGACCAATGTGGACAAAGGAAGGAAGGCTGGGGAGAGAGGAGTAAATGGAGAGAAGGAGCTGTTTAAGGTTTCTCTGTATGGAGCCATAATCACTAACTACTAAAGATCATAAAGTACACAGCACTACTCACCTCAGTGTCTGTACTTTACAGTTTAGACTCTTCAGTCCAGCACAGAGCAGCTTCACTCCTGAATCTCCCAGGTTATTGTTGCTGAGGTCCAGCTCTCTCACAGGTGAGTTTGATGACTGGAGAGCTGAGGCCACAATTTCACAGGACTCCTCTGTAAGACCACAGCTGCTGAGTCTGAAAGAAAGAGGTGATGTGTTAATATTTAACACTTAATATTTTAAATGTAGTATTGATAGTGCTCACTGATAAAGAGTGATATTGAGGATTGTAAGATCTACAATGCTCTGATGAAGATGTCTGTGCTACACTCTCCAACTGCAGCACTTTACACCTGAGAATAAGATGTCCTTCTCAAGTCTGACAGTTCTACAGCTGTGGTTCTGACCCAAATAGCCCCTTTTCCTCTATTCGGTTCTGTCAGAATTTGGGGCAAATGGCCCAGCTACCTTTTCCACAGTCTTTTTCAGACTAACTCTGGGCTTTAAGCCTCACTCATGGCCCTATTCATGCCCCTGAGCCAAGTGTGGACAGCAGGGCTAAGGATGGAGTTATCAGATCCTTTTATACTGTATTTCATTATGAAAGCAAATTCCAGCCTTTACAGTGAATAGTGAGTTAGCTTGATAAGTTGTGAGAAGCCAGGAAGGAAATTCATCTAATTTAAGTTCATCTAAGCGTTAGGAACTATATTGTATCATTACATCACTTCCAGTTTCACTAGGGTATAAAAATGAGGTACCACGCAAAAAAAATCCCTTTGCCATCCAACAACATGAAGAAAACAAAAAAAAATGGCAGTTTAAAAGAGACAGATGGTTGTAGACTTTCATAACTGATAATGGCTACAAGATGATCCACAAAGGAGTAAATATACCACTGAGCACTGTCAGGGCAATTATTCAAAAAAATCTCATAAACATGGAACAGTTGAAAACCTGACAGGTAAAGGACACAAATGCATTCTCCCCCAAGGATAGGGAGGAGGATGGTGAGAGAAGCAAAAAAATCCCCAAGAATCACTGTGGAGGAATTGCAGGCCTTGGTGGCATCTTGGGGTCACCAGGTTTCAAAAAGCACCATCAGATGCCACCTCCGTAACCACATGATTTTTAGAAGGGATGCAACAATAAAGCCTTTTCTCACCCCAAGCCACAGAAGCAAGCACTTGCAATTTGCCAAAAAATAATTTCAATAAATATTGGATGAAGGTGCTGTGGTCAGATAAGACCAGAATTAAATGTTTTGGTCAGATAAATCATCGGCATGTTTGGCGTCCAAAAACAGATGCATACAAGGAAAGGCACCTCATACCCACGGTGAAACATGGTGGTGGATCAGTGATGTTTTGGGGCTGTTTTAATTTCAGAGGTCCAGGGGCACTGGTAAAGATTGATGGCTCAATTGATTCCACCAAGTATAAGGCAATTTTGGCTGACAATCTGGTTGCCTCTGCCAGAAGGCTGAGACTTGGCTGTAGGTGAACTTTCCACCAAGACAATGACCCAAAGCACACCTCTGAATCCACACAGAAATATTTCTGGGACAACAAAATCAATGTTCTGCAATGGCCACCAGACCTCAATCCGATGGAAAATCTGTGGGCTAAACTGAAGAGGGCAGGTGATAAGCACAAACCCAACAATGTGAAGGATCTTGAAAGGATCTCCAAAGAGGAATGGCCCAAAATCCACCCAAATGTGTGCCTTAACCTTGTCAAACTGTATAAGACTCAAAATTAAGAATCCTTCTTTTTAATGAATTTGTTTATTTGTTAAATAAATGTATGATTTTGGAATAATAGGAATGTTCATAAACTACAATGTTTTTCACATGTATGCATTTTGAGTTTATCTCAATAATGTTATTTTTTATTGTATTTTTACTGCATTTCCAGTCAGGGGTGCCAATAATTCTGGAGTTGACTGTATAACAAAGAAAATATGATAACATGTAGAGACGGCTCAGGGTCAGGTTAAGAGGTCATCAGAGAGGGCAGGTAGGGGAACTCTCTGCACCCAAGTAGGACACCATCAAACTGTCCTATAATCATATGGGGGTACAGTGTAATTTTTGTAAAAATTTAAGCTGAGTCATGGACAGAGCCTGGCCACTTGGATTCAGCATTTGTAATGATGTGGGCTGCATCACATATTCTCTTAACAGTGCAGAAGAGTAACAGTAAGAGTAACGACTGCCTTGCTAATGTGTTCAGCCTCTCTAATGTGACAAAGGAAACTTCCATTGATATAAAACTCAAAGGCAAAGAATAAAATTTGTTCTGAATGGAGGGTGAATCACAGAAAGATGAGCTCCTGATAAAAACATCTTTAGAATGGATTAACTGAAATAAACTACAAATTAAACACAAATACAAAACTAATATGACATCCTTATTGACAATCCGTAAGTTCAGTTATTTATAAGGTCCTTTTCATTCTAGCAATGCAATAAGCAAATGGAAATTCTTTGATTTAATTCATCACTGAATTAAAGCGTGTAGCATTACCATTAGCCACCTAGCTGGGTGTCCAAACTGGAAAAAGTGACAATTAAAATTGACAGTTGAAGCAGCTTGATTGACAGGCCAGCTCAGCACAGGCTAGTAAAAAAAAATGGCAACAAGTAATAATTTAGGCCAGGACGAACAGAGAGCGCTGCAGCAGGCAGGGCAGAACTCCTTCAAGATTATCTACCCAGAGAGTACCAGGAGTGCTAAAGCCAGGAAATTATTCAAAAACAAAATCATAGAAAACCGTCCAGAGACACTAATTCTGTAATTCTTGACTATGCGACAACAGGAAGGAAACAAATAATTAAAATTTTAATTTTCTAAACCACAAAGACAGAAAACTGTCAGACCACAATATATGAGAAATTCAGAAGCATAAAAAGAATGGGATTTCAAAAGGTCAACAGCTGAATATAGGTGAAGAGGAGGATTCAGACTGTTATCTGCTTACCAGTAACATTTATCACCATGGTGCTGTCCTAATACAAGTGGCTCGTGGGATAAATTCCTTAGGTCGGGGGTTCGATTCCCGACCTCGCCATTCCCAACCATGGCCAGAGGCTCCATTTGGGAAGGCAACAATTGGCCAGCCTCACCTGGGGTTCGATACAGGGTAGGTCGGGCGAATAATCTCTCATTGGTCCTCCTCGGGGCTGCTTGGGCGCCTGCAGCGGCACGAACCAATTGTACGCTGACTACGTCTTCCTCCGACGTCATAGGCAGTGTGCGACTGGTGGTGCCGCAACGTGAAAAAGGAGCGACATTGCTGACATGTGATTTCTCCTCCCATAGCTGTGAGGGGCGGGGTGCTGTGGTGAGATCAACCAGTTCGGTTGAAAATTCGGGTTCGGAAAAAGGATTCAAATTTAAAAAACATGCCTGTTGGTTCCCAGCAGGATGCCCACGCAGAATAAGTTTGCTTGGTAGCTGGTACATAGCCTCCCTGTCAATCTCTGGCAGAAAAGCTTCTCTGTTGAGTCTCTTATTGTGGCAGGAGAAGAAAGCTCCACTGCGTGTTTGAGCCTAATTGATCAACTTGGCTGTTGGCGATGTCAGGTTTTAGTAAAAACCTTGCTTTGAGTTCACATAGTTTTTGTACAGCTCTCGCTTTATAATCTTGTAGTCGCCATAATTTAGCCTACTGACTCATAGCCTAAGTTGACTTCAGTTGTGACTTGATTGTCTCTTCCCTAGTTGTGTCAAGTTCCATAACATGAATTTATATAACCAGGATAAATCTAACTCAGAGTAAAATATTTTTCTGTGTCCCACATGGAGTGATGAGAGGTTACCACAGAGCTAGAATTGTGAATCTATAGGGACTCAAAATGGCGCCGTCATGTCTGACTCTGGTACCTTTACAAAGTAAACTCAATCATAGACGGTCATATGAGACAGCAGTAAAGTAGGTTTGATAATCATATTTAAATTCTGCATGCAGTCAAATCAATGTTTCATACTGTAGCCAAGTATTTAGCTTACCAGTTGTGTTCTAAAACATCCATTTGACAAGAGACTTCCACCAAGTAGCCAAGTTCAGGCACTCCACTTTTATTGGAGTGGTCGCCTACAATGTCCGAGTGGAGCCTGTTGGACTGAGAGCTCCAACAAACTTTTCCTTGTCAAAAGAAAGAAGCCCGACGTTCCAATCGGAAACGATGATGAAAAAAATAGCTTACAATTGATGCGATTTCCAAAATATTTGTGGTAAAACAGGATACATATTCCTAGCTTGATGATGTCACGGCCTCCCTGGGCAGATACTGCATGACTGACCTTACTCTGGTTGTCTTTAAATTCGTCAATGCTAGCTATAAGGTTGCTGAGTTTAGTGTCGTGCGGCTGATACACTCCGCTAAATACAATAAGAAAGAAAAGAGGACTGGCGTTGCCTCCGCAGCTTGTACCCAACACCGGAGCTTCTCATTCCGCGGCCAGCTCGCTCTTGTCGCCGGGGACGGACAGCCTGGTCTTGGAATTGCGAAGGCAACAGTTCGCTGCCCCCAGCAATCGGTTTGTTCCGCGTTTTCTAAAAGATCCCGACAGCCTGGGCTGAGCGTCACGTTGTCGCAATTTAGTTGGTTAAGGATGAACAAGGAAAAGAAAATCTTGGGGAAAAACAATATTCGAGTGGAATGGACAAGTTTTAGGAGATCCACCTCCAGCATTTACCAGACGCCGCCAAACTGCGCGCACAAACCTCACTGGAAATAGTGTCGACCCAACTCACTCACTTATCACTCTCCGGGTCACAGAGTCAAACCACTCTCTCGTTCATTATCTGCAAAATCAATCCTAATCTGAGCATTTAATTAGGTGGGGATTTTAAACTAGCCCTAAATTAAAAAAATTACATGGATTTATGACCTTACAGGCCCCAACAAAACTGTAATTACACCTCCTTAACCAATAAGATGTCTATGTTTGACCCAACCAGCATTTTAAGAGTCAGGAACCCTGATCAAATGGTTACTTGGAGTTATAAAACTGGCCCATCTAAATCTTGGATCAACCAATCGTTTATATCACATTCATTATGCCCTAACATTGTAAAAGTAGAGGTTTTTCCAACACCACTGTTGGACCAGAACACTATTGTAATAGCTTTTAGTACTTATGATGTTCATCCAAAAAGAAGATGCTCTTCCTGGAAACATAATACCTCTTTGTTTGGACTTGAGCCTACGAGATATTAAATTATAGCATGTATTAATTCGCATATATTAATTTGGATAAAGCAAAGCAACAAACACATGATTTTAACAGGAACCTTCTAAAATTTGAGATACAAAACCCTCGCAATGAAATCAGGTTCTGAAAAAAGGGTGGAAAATGAATTGATCATAAATATTATTGCATCTTTGAAGTACATACAATGTATATAAACCAGAAGAAAACTGGACTAAATTAGCTCATTTTAAAAGCAAGGTGAGTCAACAGTACATCTATAAAGCCAAAGGAGTTTCATAAGGACAAGCTATAAATGGCTGGAAGAAGGTGAACATATTGTAATTACTTTTTAAAATGGGAACAACAACATGATATCTGAACAAAATTTAAATGGTATCTTGATAAAAAAAAACCCATGGAAATGTCAAAGCTTGGCAAGTAATTTAACTAAACAGTATCATGTCATTCAGGCAGGGTGTGAACTACAGGGGAGCCAGGGGGAGCTTGGCTCCTCTTAATAAGACATGAGCTCCCCTGAAAACATGATTTGTGAAATTTTGGGGGGATCCCTAAAATATTGACAATATGCTATTTTTGCCATGCATTTCTATTTTTCTGTATGTGCATCATCATGGATCATGTGTAAAATTAGGCTATTATTGATTTATGATTTATGCATGTGGGTGATTCATCACTAATTCACTTTAATAAAGATACCGACATGCATGCTATTCTTGCCATCACCATCAAAGCGCGGCGGCACAATATCATAAACTTCATTCACTCTAAACTAAAAGATCAGAAAAAAACAAACTCTCTTCGTCCCACTCAGTTTGCATGCAGAATCGCCCTTATTCATTTCCCTGTTTTGTAGTCAGCATACAGATATGTCAAAAAGAAAACAAGGAAGCTTACTCACAAATTTTACATTTACCAAAAAAATCTAAGCCAATCATCTCTGAAGGGCAACCAGAGCCAGAGGCGTCTTCTACCGCTAATGTTAGCTTGATGACAAGCTATAGAATATAGTACATCACTGTGCAGATGTATAGTAGTATATATGTGTGCCCTGCTTTAGATTGTCGTATCATACTGTGAATTTTGGTTTCGATTCCCATGTGGAGGTTTGATGTGGTCATTAACTGATTATTATATATCAGATATGCTGACATAAAGTAAATACGCCTACAAGTTCGCACACTGCATTCAGGCCGTAATCTTTACACCTCCCAAATGGAAATACATGAGCACACAGAAGTCATCAACTCGGACCCCCTGCAGTCAATACGAGCAAAACAACAGCATGGATGATTCACACGTTTGGAGAAAAACCAAAATTGTAAATTTAGTTGTAAAATAACGTGAAGCTAAATTTTGGCACCTGGCATCATCTTGGCTGCCTACATTCCAGAAGACAGTGCCATCTAACACATGGATAGCAAATCAGATTTATATCTGTCTCTTGGAGACTCCGCAATGGGGCCAAGTGTAAATTGAATGTGTTTACACAGTCAAGTTAAGAAGTTGTGCCTGACAGTGTTGCCTGGCCAGCATTATCACTAGCTTTCATTTTTCAAAGATCAAACCTACAGCACATACAGATACCTTAAATACACATGTGAAGATAACTAGTAGCTGATAATGAAGGAAAACGGTATCTGTCTTTCAATGTCAAGACAAAAAAATGTTAAAAAGCCCATTGGAAAGGCAGATGGAAAAAACGTTTGTTTTAGAGAAACGTAAAGCTATTAAAAATGCTAGCTTGCGAACACCACTGGTTTACAGTGTGTTTTCAATGGACAGAATGATTCTTTTCACTGTAAAATTGGACTATTTGGCTTTCATAATAAAGCTGACCACAGGAAAGCTGGTCAGATCGCTGTATTTACGATTAATGTTTGTGTTAATATGCACTCAAGCCAGCATTCAGGACCAGTTATTTGACTCATGAATTTGTACGCCCACCAGGCTGAATCTTAAGGTTCACCACCATCGTTTGCTTGTCACTATAATTTCACCAAAGACTTTAATCACGAGTACTTACAAAGCCTGCCCCTTTGTAAAATATGTATTTGCCTTTTAGTTTTTTGTTTTTCAATGGAGACGCTATGTCAGCTGTTCAGAACCCATTGTTGCAATAAGGACGGCACAACACCCAACCCATCCTCCACAGACAGAGACCAAAATGCCCAGCATGACCTGTTTGGAGGTGAAGGTTCCAGGCCCCACTGACATCTTTGAGGTTAGCTTTAAAATGCTAATGCCCTGGAGAGGTTCTGGAACCTCTATAGAGAGGGAAGGATAAGAGTCCTCAGTAATTTCACCACTGAGCCCCTGTCTGAGATGGAGAACAAACTGGTCACTGTGCAGCACTATAAGGAAGCCGTGTAGGACCTCAGTGCTGTGACATGGTTTGTTTAGTTCAAATCTGACACCACGAGGGTCCTAGAAGAGGGCAGAGTTTGTACAGGGGCCAGGAAATGGCTGGGCCAGGTCAAACCCCAACCCCACACGCTTTTGCTCAAGATACAGGTGAGTTATGTTCTTGCACTTTATTCTCACACAATTATAAACTGTTTATGCAAATATCAGTGTCAATCATCTGCATTATGAATGATGTAACAGTACTCACTTGGCGTTCCTGCAGTTCCTCACTACTGGGACCAGTCTCTGATGACCTGCTGCTGATGTGTTGTACATCTTCAAGTCAAACTCTTCCAGGACCTCCTCTGACATCAGTAACACAAAGGCCAGAGCTGAGCATTGGTGTGGTTCCAGCTTTTTATCAGAAAGTCTTCCTGATCTCAGGGAAGTCTGGATTTCCTCCACGAGAGAGTTGTCATTCAGTTCATTCAGACAGTGGAACAGATTGATGGTCCTCTCTGCTGAAGACTCTTCTCTGATCTTCTGCTTAATGTACTGGACTGTTTCTTTTATGCTCTCTGATCTGCTTCCTCTCTGCTTCAGTACATCTCCTAAGAGAGTCTGGGTGGAGTCCACTGAGAGGCCCAGAAGGAATCGGAGGAAAAGGTCCAGGTGTCCATTCTTACTCTGTAAGGCCTGATCCACTGCACTCCTGTGTACCTCAGACAGCTGCATTCTGTCACCCTCAGGTTTTGACTCTTCTGGTCTGAGTGCATTTCTGTTCCCATTTACACATGAATGAAACACAAACAAGGCAGCCAGAAACTCCTGAATGCTCAGATGCACAAAGCAGTAGACTTTCTCCTGATGCAACCCAGACTCCTCTTTAAAGATTTCTGTGCACACCCCAGAGTACACTGAAGCTTCACTGACATCAATGCCACTCTCTCTCAGGTCCTCTTCATAGAATATCAGATTGCCCTTTTGCAGCTGTAGAAAAGCCAGCTTCCCCAGTTTCAGGATCATTTCTGCATCTGATGCTGAGATCTTCTTTGGGTTTGTCTCATTGGTGCCATGATACTTCTGATTCTTCACATTAGTCTGAATGAGCAGGAAGTGTGTGTACATTTCAGTCAGAGTTTTGGGGAGTTTTCCGCTAAACACTTTACCCAACAATGTTTCCAGAACTGTAGCAGAAATCCAGCAGAAGACTGGAATGTGACACATGATGTAGAGACTCCTGGATGACTTTATGTGTGAGATAATTCTGCTGGCCAGGTTCTTTTTTCTGATTCTCTTCCTGAAGTACTCCTCCTTCTGTGGGTCATTGAACCCTCGTACCTCTGTCACCTGGTGGACACACTCAGGAGGGATCTGACTGGCTGCTGCTGGTCGGGAGGTGATCCAGAGGAGAGCAGAGGGAAGCAGATTCCCCTTAATGAGGTTGGTCAGCAGCACGTCCACTGATGCTGACTCTGTTACATCACGGCAGTTCTTATTTTTCCGAAAATTTAGAGGAAGTCGACACTCATCCAGACCATCAAAGATGAACACAACTTTGACTTCATGATGTTCAACACTTTCAATCTCTTTCAGCTGTGGAAAGTAGTGCTGGAGGAGTTGCATCAGACTGAATTCTCTCTCCTTCTTTAAGTTCAGATCTCGGAAAGGAAGAGTGAAGATTAAATTAATGTCCTGATTGGCTTTTCCTTCTGCCCAGTCCAGAATGAACTTCTGCACAGAGACAGTTTTCCCAATGCCAGCGATGCCCTTTGTAAGCACAGTTCTGATGTGTTTCTCCTGTCCAGGTAAAGGTTTAAATATGTCATTGCAGAGGATTGCAGTCTCCTGTGTGGTTTGTCTCTTGGATGTTGCCTCAATCTGTCTGACCTCATGTTCATTATTGACCCCCCCACCTCCCCCCTCTGTGATGTAGAGCTCTGTATAGATCTCATTGAAGAGGGTTGGGTGGCCCTGCTGTACCAAACCTTCAAAAATGCATTCAAACTTCTTCTTCAGATCAGATTTCAGTGTCTGTTGGGCTCTTGTGAGTTTTTCTGAGAAGAGGAAATATGACAGATAATTTACTCATATTTTAAAAAATCATCAGTTGAAAACATTGTAATGCACTTTTCCCCTTGACACAAAATTTTAAACAAGTCTGTCACACAGTGTGTTACACATCACTCCAACAATCTGCACAAATGGTGAACAGAAATAGATTCTGCCTTGTTCATGAAGACACACCAGAGTAGGAGAACCACAGAGCGTAAGGTCTTACTAAAGTGAAATGAGATTAAGAGATTAAGTGAATCTACGAGATTAAGTAAACATGTACAGACAGATAATACTAGATCCATATATATATAAACCCATCGTAGCAGTATAAATAATCAGGTATATCTGCTCTAAACTGTATAGGCAGCTCCACAACCTGGTGCAGAGGGCCACTCAGTTTAGATGAAATTTCAGAACTTTTTCTATATCTGTTAAGATCATACAATTCTACTATCTTATTAACAGTAATAATATCATAAATTGGGTTTCATACTGATTGGCCAGTGCACGATCACTCCTTCAAATCGGCACTTTGCTCTATGGGCTTCTCTTTCAGACATTAAACTGCTAAACTGATTCTGCCACAGCTTTTTAAATCTGCATTGATGAGCTTTTTCCAACATTTATATCCTTACATAAGGGGCCAGTGTGTTGCACATCTCTCTCAGGGCCAGGTTTACTAAGGAATAGTCACAGCACAAACACATTCACTCTTTATTGGCTTGTTTGCAGTTGCTAATACTGATATATTAATGACTGATTTAAACAAAACAGTGTCTTACTCTTCTGCTCATCTCTCTCCAGTGAGTCTGTGGGATCCTTCTGCTTCATTTTCCTCAGGATGTGGAGTGTGATCTTCAGAGATCTCTCACTGCCACAGGTCTCCAGCATCTTCTCAACTACATGCAGGGCCTCAAGGTCCTCCTGTTGTCTCACAGTGCATTCTGGGTAATACTGACTCAGATGGCTCTGAAATTGTTTCAACTCCTCCTTCTTCAACTTCATCAGAGTGCATTGGAGAGACTGAAATAAACACATGAAGAGGTGTGCTGTATCAGAGAGACTGAAATAAACACATGAAGAGGTGTGCTGCATCAGAGAGGCTGAAATAAACACATGAAGAGATGTGTTGTATCAGAGAGACTGAAATAAACACATGAAGAGATGTGTTGTATCAGAGAGACTGAAATAAACACATGAAGAGGTGTGCTGTATCAGAGTGACTGAAATAAACACATGAAGAGGTGTGCTGTATCACAGTGACTGAAATAAGCACATAAAGAGAAACTGAGCTCTCCATGTCCGCTGCAGATTCTCAGGTTCCCAAATGCTCGCCATTTTTCAGTCCCAGGAATTTTTTATGTCTCAGAAAAGGCTGAAGTAACATTTAAAATGCTTATGATAAAAGGGATGAATCTGGTCCTGGATGATTGGCTGAAACCACATTC
Organism: Albula goreensis; assembly: GCA_022829145.1. Taxonomy (NCBI): domain Eukaryota; kingdom Metazoa; phylum Chordata; class Actinopteri; order Albuliformes; family Albulidae; genus Albula; species Albula goreensis. The sequence goes on from CM040747.1 coordinate 38,644,135, forward strand.
CAGCTGTGTGTTTATTTCTTGTGTTGTGCTCCAAATGAGGAGTGTGTTCCCTGCACCCTACAGCCTGTGAGTGTGTTCCCTGCAACCTACACCCTGTGAGTGTGTTCCCTGCACCCTACACCCTGTGAGTGTGTTCCCTGCACCCTTCACCCTGTGAGTGTGTTCCCTGCACCCTACACCCTGAGAATGTGTTCCCTGCATCTTACACCCTATGAGTGTGTTCATTACACCCTACACCCTGTGAGTGTGTTCCCTGCACCCTACAGCCTGTGTGTTCCCTGCACTCTGCACCCTACACCATGTGAGTGTGCTCCCTGCACCCTACACCCTGTGCGTGTGTCCCTTGCACTCTAAACCCTACACTACTAGAGAGTGTAGTTGGTGTGTCTTGTCTGTGATAGTGTTTTGCCATCTCTAATAATCGTCTAGGCCATAGCCATTAACAATGCTGCTAGGTGTTTGAGTCCCATAACAGCTGTTATATTACCAATGTGGACTTCCTGCCACAGCCAGTAACAGTGCTGCTGGGAGTTTGAGTCCCATAACAAACATGTGCCTATTCTGTAATCTGTATCAGATTGTGATTCATTAGAATTAGGGGTTTTAAGGAGAGCACTTCCTTCGAATGTGTGTAATTACACATATGTAATTACACACATTCAACTGATATGATCAGAGTGAGAGGTTCGTCATTCTAATAGTTATGAGCCTGAAAAGAGAGGTAAAATAAAGAGTATTCTCCAAGCCAAACCCCATGATGATGAATATATAGATAATTTAAAGAGATATCACACCTTTTTTGTGGGGTTTACATCCATACACTGCTCTCTCCTCTCTGGACTCTTCTGTTCCAGACAGCTGGACTCTGCTGATTGCTGGACCCTGCAAAGTGGTTTGTGAGGAATCAGAGATCAGACAGAAAGAAACAGTGAATTAAGAACAAAATACATAAGAAGAGTGCATTAAAATGTTTTAGAGAAGCTCAATCACTAGACCTCTGTCTTGTAAAAAGCGTGTTTGTGGGGCTAGGGTGTTTGGGGGTAGGTTGAGTCACTCATATCAAACAGTGAACCTGAGGTTAATATGCACCTAACCATATAATTAACAAATGAAATGGCCTTTGGGGCGTGAAATGAAAGTTGATAATTGTTCAAGAAATGTTCACTTCCTTATAATGAGACTAGATTACTCATGCCTATAATTTAACTGTATCTTCAAGCACTAGATAACACGATTGAAACCTTTCAAGAAACATCATCACCGATGCACCCTCTCTCAACAGCATGGAAAAAGACCCTAACACCAGAGTCTGGGTCCCTCATGTTAAAGGTTATCAAAATGACATCCTGAGTGTTTGATAACTGCTCTGTTTCATAATTGTGAAGGAAAAATTCTGTGTATAATACTCATCATATTGCTTATGTTAGTACCTTCACACTGTGACATTCTGGTCCTGTCGTTTAGGCAGAGCTTGTTCTTTGTGTTAAGATAAAGGCAGCTGAAGTTGTTGATATATTACGCCTAACAGAGACATATGGACAGAACCCTTTTGACAATCAAACTGTTCATATAAATATTGTTGCAGAGTGGGATTGGCTTTTTGTCCACTGAAGGCACCTGCTCATGTAAACACATCAAAGGTGATGCTCTGGGCAGATCCCAAAACAGCCACGTCAGCTAATTTGATCATTCCCATTATAAGGTGGTGTACAGTCTTAGTTCCTTCAACATTGTACATATCCCGCTGTGAGAACTGTTCCCTCTGCACAACTCTCCTGATAAAATATTGTGGCACCGGGAGAGGTGGAGGGAGGAGCAAGCTCCTCAGCTCCTCCCATTGTACTGCTGTCAGTCTCCTGGTTCCCTCCCTCAGCCTGGAGAGTTAACTGGAGCTGCAGCAGCAGAGGCCTCACGAACAGGCAGCCTCACCTGAGAGTGATTTCTAATCAACTCAGCTGTGAGCACTTGCCTCCAATTAGGCCTTCGATTTAAGCACATTCTGAGAGGCTGCAAGGGCTTCTGAACCTTTGGACTTTTTGTGTTTGTGATGGCTGTGCTGCTTTTGTGTTTTGACCTTATTTTATGTTAAGCTCTTTTGTAGAATTATCCTTTTCCCCTATGAGGGGTAAATAAATGGCCTTTGGCCCTTTTTGGTTCAACCTCCGTTGTGTTTTCCTCCACTCACCACTCGGCACAGTGGCCACCCCTGCCACTGTGTCACAATATAAATATAATACAATTAAAAATTAAAATTAAATATAAAAATAAATATACCAGCAGTGTCTGGGAAAACAGACACATGTGACACAGACAAAACTGGTCAATTATTTTTGTGGTATCAGGTACAAACAACTGACTTAAAAATACTTCCATTCAGGAAAATAAAACCTTTTATCAAGCCATATTACAAAATTGGAGACAGCTTAAGACCATGGCTTACTCTGTACCAGCAAATAGCTGGCTTACGCTGTAAATGGCAAATGCAGTTGTTCCTAACTTGAAGACCACATGCTCGAAACACTTGAAGACCACATACTTGACTCTAGAAAACTGTCAGATACCTCTCTTCATATTCTGCAGTACTTGGAAATGTGTCACACAAACCAAGTTAGTAATGTGGCTAGCTAAACTTGGCTCAGAGACTCCTGGGCTCCAATTACACCCTCAGCGGTATTTGCTTAAGTTCAATATGTGGGTCAATGAAAATATTGTTGTTGCTGTTATTGTTGCTATTTTTATTAGCCCACTACATTTTTTTATCTGTGTACGTTCAACTGTGGATGGATGTTTAGGCTATTTTGCAAAACCAAACTTCTTGTTTCATCAAATAGAGTCTCTTATTAATCAGTCTTTTGAAAAATGTTAATTGAGAGGTTTGAGCTTCCATTAAGCTGTGCAGTGAGTGAAAAATCTCACAATAATTTGGTACACACCAAATGGAACAACGTTTTCATCTTGTGATCTGTGCTGATCATGTGGCTAAATTTTGTTATTATCCTACATCATAGAATTAAAAATAAAGATTTGTCTGAAATGTGTCGGCTTCAGCATCAGCTAGTTGACTGGCAGAAATGCATGCCGTTCTCACACCTAGAAGCTATGCACAGGTCGACTGACGATAGGTCTACTCCAGGCTTCAAACTCAGCCAGCCCAAACAGGGCCTCACAAAAACAGAGGGTGTGGGTCACTTGAATCGTTTTAACATGCTGAAGGAGGGAGTGAGGTATGATGCCACTGCATTCAAGCAGGCTGAGTCACAGCTAAAACATTTTCACTAAACCACAAACAACCATCTACAACCATCCTGAGATGATGGTAAATTTCCACCATCCGAAGAAAGTCTTAACCTCATCCTCTTCCTGCAGCTCGAAGACAGCTGGGCACAGGAGACCCTGCATTCATTGAATAAGAAGAGCTTCCAGTTAACCTCATCCTCTTACTGCAGCTCTAACTCACAGCACATGGAGACAGAGTTCCCAGTAAACCTCATCCTCTTACAGCAGCTCTAACTCACAGCACATGGAGACAGAGCTTCCAGTTAACCTCATCCTCTTACAGCAGCTGTAACTCAAAACACATGAAGACAGAGCTTCCTGTTAACCTCATCCTCTCACTGCAGCTCTAACTCACAACACATGGAGACAGAGCTTCCAGTTAACCTCATCCTCTTACAGCAGCTGTAACTCAAAACACATGAAGACAGAGCTTCCAGTTAGCCTCATCCTCTTACTGCAGCTCTAACTCACAGCACATGGAGACAGAGCTTCCAGTTAACCTCTTCCTCTTTGCACAGCTCTAACTCACAGCACATGAAGCCAGAGCTTCCAGTAAATGCCATCCTCTAACTCACAGCACATGGAGACAGAGCTTCCAGTTAACATCATCCTCTTACTGCAGCTCTAACTCACAACACATGAAGACAGAGCTTCCAGTTAATCTCATCCTCTGACTGCAGCTCTAACTCACAGCACATGAAGAAAGAGCTTCCAGTTAATGCCATCCTCTAACTGCAGCTCTAACTCACAGCACATGGAGACAGAGCTTCCAGTTAACCTCATCCTCTTACTGCAGCTCTAACTCACAACACATGAAGACAGAGCTTCCAGTTAATCTCATCCTCTGACTGCAGCTCTAACTCACAGCACATGAAGAAAGAGCTTCCAGTTAATGCCATCCTCTAACTGCAGCTCTAACTCACATAACATGAAGACAGAGCTTCCAGTAAACCTCATCCTCATACAGCAGCTCGAACTCAAAACACATGGACACAGAGTGTCCAGTTAACCTCATCCTCTTACTGCAGCTATAACTCATGGAACATGAAAACAGAGCTTCCAGTTAACCTCTTCCTCTTTGTACAGCTCTAACTCACAACACATGAAGACAGAGCTTCCAGTAAATCCCATCCTCTTACTGCAGCTATAACTCACAGCACATGGAGAAGGAGCTTCCAGTTAACCTCATCCTCTTATTGCAACTCGAACTCACAGCACATGGACACAGAGTGTCCAGTTAACCTCATCCTCTTACTGCAGCTCCAACTCACAGCACATGGAGGAGGAGCTTCCAGTTAACCTCATCCTCTTACTGCAGCTCTAACTCACAGCACATGAAGACAGAGCTTCCAGTTAACCTCATCCTCTTCCAGCAGCTGTAACTCACAACACATGAAGACAGAGCTTCCAGTTAATCTCATCCTCTTACTGCAGCTCTAACTCACAGCACATGAAGACAGAGCTTCCAGTTAACCTCATCCTCTTCCAGCAGCTGTAACTCACAACACATGAAGACAGAGCTTCCAGTTAATCTCATCCTCTAACTGCAGCTCTAACTCACAGCACATGGAGACAGCGTTTCCGGTTAGCCTCAACCTCTTACAGCAGCTTTAACTCACAGCACATGGAGACAGACCTTCCGGTTAACATAAACTTTTATTTTGTAGGTCAAAATCAACAAAATGAGGAACTGATTTTTACAGAAAGTAGAGCAAAGTTACTTACACCACACGTTGTCTCGTGAGTTTTAAAAATAATGAAAGAGTTGTGTAAACATCAGTCTGTTTACTTACCTTGGATCAGCTGTGGATTGTCCTCTGAATGTCAGTGGATTGTCCATTGACCAGTCACTCTTCACTGACAGACAACTGGGTGCAGGTGACCCTGCTCTGTCCACATTGACCCTGTGACCAAAACATCCAGACAGAGCTTTCAGTTAACCTCCTCCTTTTCATGCAGCTCTAACTCACAGCACATGGAGACAGAGCTTCCAGTTAACCTCATCCTCTAACTGCAGCTCTAACTCACAACACATGGAGACAGAGCTTCCAGTTAACCTCATCCTCTTACTTCAGCGCTAACTCACAGCAAAAGGAGACAAAGCGTCCAGTTAACCTCATCCTCTTACTGCAGCTCTAACTAAAAGCCTTTGGAGAAACCGTTTCCAGTTAACCTCATCCTCTTCTGACAGCTCTAACTCACAACACATGAAGACAGAGCTTCCAGTTAACCTCCTCCTCTTACTGCAGCTCTAACTCACAGCACATGGAGACAGAGCTTCCAGTTAACCTCATCCTCTTACTGCAGCTGTAACTCACAGCACATGGAGACAGACCTTCCAGTTAACCTAAACTTTTTTATTGTAGGTCAAAATCAACAAAAGGAGGAACTGATTTTTACAGTAAGTAGAGCAAAGTTACTAACACAATACATTGTCGAGTGAGGTTGAAATATAATGGAAGAGTTGTGTAACCATCAATCTGTTTACTTACCTTGGATCAGCTGTGGATTGTCCTCTGAATGTCAGTGGATTGTCCATTGACCAGTCACTCTTCACTGACAGACAACTGGGTACAGGTGACCCTGCTCTGTCCACATTGAACCTGTGACCAAAACATCCAGACAGAGCTTCCAGTTAACCTCATCCTTTTCATTCAGCTCTAACTCACAACACATGGAGACCGAGCTTCCAGTTAATGCCATCCTCTTACTGCAGCTCTAACTCACAGCACATGGAGACCGAGCTTCCAGTTAACCTCATCCTCTTACTGCTGCTCTAACTCACATAACATGAAGACAGAGCTTCCAATAAACCTCATCCTCATACTGCAGCTCGAACTCACAACACATGGAGACAGAGTGTCCAGTTAACCTCATCCTCTTTCTGCAGCTCTCACTCACAACACATGAAGACAGAGCTTCCAGTTAATCTCATCCTCTCACTGCAGCTCTAACTCACAGCACATGGAAAACGAGCTTCCAGTTAACCTCATCCTCTTATTGCAACTCTAACTCACAGCACATGGTGACAGAGCTTCCAGTTAACCTCATCCTCCTACTGCAGCTCTTACTCACAGCACATGGTGACAGAGCTTCCAGTTAACCTCATCCTCTCACTGCAGCTCTAACTCACAGCACATGGAGACAGAGCTTCCGGTTAACCTCATCCTCTTACTGCAGCTCTAACTCACAGCACATGGAGACAGAGCTTCCTGTTAACCTAAACTTTTATTTTGTAGGTCAAAATCAACAAAAGGAGGAACTGATTTTTACAGTCAGTAAAACAAAGTTACTTACACCACACATTGTCTAGTGAGTTTGAAATACAATGAAAGAGTTGTGTAAACATCAATCTGTGTACTTACTTTGCATCAGCTGTGGATTGTCCTCTGAATGTCAGTGGATTGTCCATTGACCAGTCACTCTTCACTGACAGACAACTGGGTACAGGTGACTCTGCTCTGTCCACATTGAACCTGTGACCAAAACATCCAGACAGAGCTTCCAGTTAACCTCATCCTTTTCATTCAGCTCTAACTCACAGCACATGAAGACAGAGCTTCCAGTTAACCTCATCCTCTTAGTACAGCTCTAACTCACAACACATGAAGACAGAGCTTCCAGTTAACCTCATCCTCTTACTGCAGCTATAACTCACAGCACATGGAGACCGAGTTTCCATTTAACCTTATCCTCTTATTGCAGCTCTAACTCACATAATATGAAGACAGAGCTTCCAGTAAACCTCATCCTCATACAGCAGCTCGAACTCACAACACGTGGACACAGAGTGTCCAGTTTACCTCATCCTCTTACTGCAGCTCTCACTCACGGAACAGGAAAACAGAGCTTCCAGTTAATCTCATCCTCTTTGTACAGCTTTAACTCACAGCACATGGAGACAGACCTTCCGGTTAACCTAAACTTTTATTTTGTAGGTCAAAATCAACAAAAGGAGGAACTGATTTTTACAGAAAGTAGAGCAAAGTTACTTACACCACACGTTGTCTCGTGAGTTTTAAAAATAATGAAAGAGTTGTGTAAACATCAATATGTTTACTTACCTTGGATCAGCTGTGGATTTTCCTCTGAATGTCAGTGGATTGTCCATTGACCAGTCACTCTTCACTGACAGACAACTGGGTACAGGTGACTCTGCTCTGTCCACATTGAACCTGTGACCAAAACATCCAGACAGAGCTTTCAGTTAACCTCATCCTTTTCATGCAGCTCTAACTCACAGCACATGGAGAAGGAGCTTCCAGTTAACCTCATCCTCTTAGTACAGCTCTAACTCACAGCACATGGTGACAGAGCTTCCAGTTAACCTCATCCTCTTACTGCAGCTCTAACTCACAGCACATGGTGACAGAGCTTCCAGTTAACCTCATCCTCTAACTGCAGCTCTAACTCACAACACATTGAGACAGAGCCTCCAGTTAACCTCATCATCTTACTGCAGGTCTAACTCACAGGATATGGAGACAGAGCTTCCAGTTAACCTCAACCTCTTACTGCAGCTCTAACTCACAGCACATGGAGACAGAGCTTCCAGTTAACCTCATCCTCTTACTGCAGCTCTAACTCACAACACATGAAGACAGAGCTTCCAGTTAATCTCATCCTCTCACTGCAACTCTCACTCACAGCACATGGAGAAGGAGCTTCCAGTTAACCTCATCCTCTTACTGCAGCTCTAACTCACAGCACATGGTGACAGAGCTTCCAGTTAACCTCATCCTCTAACTGCAGCTCTAACTCACAACACATTGAGACAGAGCCTCCAGTTAACCTCATCCTCTAACTGCAGCTCTTACTCACAGCACATGAAGACAGAGCTTCCAGTTAACCTCATCCTCTAACTGCAGCTCTTACTCACAGCACATGAAGACAGAACTTCCAGTTAACCTCATCCTCTTACTGCAGCATTAACTCAGCACATGGAGACAGAGCTTCCAGTTAACGTCATCCTTTCACTGAAGGGCTTACTCACAGCACATTGAACCCAAACACACACTGCAGACAAAAGTCCGCATGGTATATTTTCTCTGAATTGGTCCCCATGGCTCATCTCATCAGGCTGCTATTACAAAAAGAGGAGAAACACGACTGACGATGACATACTCAGTTTGTTTATGTGACATAAATGTAAAAGACCACGGAATGAATACAAAAGAAACAAAAGAGAGTGAAAATTGTTCTGCTTTAGCCTACATCTTAAAACTAAGTTCCTCTGACTACTCCCACCCCTCTCTGTGACAGACAGCTCCTCGCCCCACCCTTGAGTTTAGCTTGTTCTGAGGAAATACGAACAACGCGTCGCACTCACTATATCTTTTGAAGCACATTGAAACCTACACACGTTATGTAAACAATTATAAACAAAGCGTCACATTTTTTTGGGCAGGATTCAAACGTACCCTCATTTCATTTGATATCTTGGCATATGTGGGTAGGCTCGACTTGTCCGAACTGGAGCTTCGCCCGAGAGAAACCAATATTTGGTGTGGATCAATATATATCAGGTTAATGTGGCACATTAACCTGATACGTAATGGCGAGACTACATCCAAAATTAAGAACTGGGTAAAATTTTACAACTTACACCAAAACGGACGTTCTTCGTACTCTCCCAGTATCTTTTCGGTACCTTTCAGTTAGGCCGTTTTACTTCCTCCAAACACGGTGACAACCAGACTGTTCGGGTCCACAGTGCGTAACTTCCCACTTGAGATATATTTCATCCATTCATCAAAACATGTATGAAAGCCGAATCATTTTACATCTCTATAAAAACTTTACAATTCGGCAAATATCGAAGTACCAGTGTTTCATAATCCACTCAACATTTCATCCGTTGTGAAGTAAAGACACGTCTGCTTTAAAATGGCGTTTAAGTTACATTTTTACTTTCACTTACATTGAGCGGAGGCATCGTGGGCCTGACCTTTTTTTTTTTTTTAAACTTCGGTCAGAGAAAGAGCTGAGTTTGGCCACAGGTCAGTGAGAGGTACTTTGGTACTTCGAGGTACATCTCTTTGTTCAAACTTACAATATGAAGGCAGTTGCGTGCCATTTTGGCTCTAAATTGCGAAACGTGTCATGAGTAATACAATTTGCGATTTAGAGTCATATTTCCATCAGTCTGTAGAAATAATTTTGATGCATGCTCAGCTTGTTCTCGCTACATTAACATGCATATTTCCCTATCCTCACAGTCTCCGTCATGTTCCACAGTGGGTTTATAACGCAACATTCAACGAACATTTCTTCCGTCCCGATATGGTGGGTTTGTTTTCAGGTCATTAATTTATATCAGACCTAAATCGCCATTTTATATTCCGTGTTAAAAGCTGTTACTAAATTAAGCGTATGACTGAGATTACACCTCTATATTGACCTTCTTTCGACATCCCCCCTCACTTTTAATTTTCCTCCCATCTCCGTCGCACTCCACAATACTTATTGAATTCTTTACATACCTTATTTCATTCGCTCTTTTATGTTGTTCTCAATCTTCAAAATGGCGTGTTGATTTAAAAGTTGCTTTCAGTTTTACTTGGGACTGTTCACATGAGACGTGTGGCTTCTTCCTTCCTTCACTCTGCTGTGTCTACGAAACCTAACCGAAGCTGTTTTCATCCTTATGCCTATATAATTTATTCTAAGGGATATTTTATTCGAAGCACATCAATGTGTGATACAGTATGAAATGTACACAATGTAAGGCTTTACTATATGCCTAAAATATCTAAATTCATTTTTGGGTTATTATCAAATCCACACATCCAGTTTTATACAGTTCGGAACTACTAAATACACATTTTATTCCTCAAATTCCTCAGTGAATAAACATGCGATATTACAAATATAAACCTCTGTCGCCTGTTTTTAAATAAATGAGTTCACCGCGTGTCCATGTCATCAATAACAGAACGGCAGAGTGGTAGGTAGGAAATATGAGACTAGAATACTGTGAATAGATTTTCACAATGTCTATTCGCATTGGAGTCTTTGGGATAATTTCATTTTCATATATATGCGGGTACCTTGTATCAAATTTTGAAAGGTCTAGCACAAATAAGAGCAGAGTAATAGATGCAAAAGTAAAAATTGTTACAATCATCCCGGTCCCCCCTAGTTTCTCTGGATTTTCGTTGTTTGCCTCTTGAATTCCTTTAAATATTAGATTGTCTCTCATTGACCTGGTTTGAAGGTACATAAGTGATCCTTTCAAAAGGTGGTTTTCTTTTTTGAAGTTAGTGATTTCGGATCGTAGATCTGGGACAACATTTTTGAGCTCCTTGGATTCAACTTTAAATATCGTGACCATGTTTTTCAGCTTGGCAACGTTGTTTAGAAGTGTGTCAAGAATGTCCAGTTTGCTAAGTTTTTCCAAGTGCTTAAGCTTTTCTTCTATTAATAACACAATGCCATGTTCAGTGTCATTTAAGTCCAGGGATAGTAACAGTTCTTGACTAAAAAGTTGTTTCCAGTTAACCTCACCCTCTTACTGCAGCTCTAACTCACAGCACATGGAGACAGAGCTTCCAGTTAACCTCATCCTCTTACTGTAGCTCTAACTCACAGCACATGGAGACAGAGCTTCCAGTTAACCTCATCCTCTTACTGCAGCTCTAACTCACAGCACATGGAGAAAGAGCTTCCAGTTAACCTCATCCTCTCACTGCAGCTGTAACTCACAGCACATGGAGACAGAGAGTCCAGTTAACCTCATCCTCTTACTGCAGCTCTAAATCACAGCACATGGAGACAGAGCTTCCAGTTAACCTCATCCTCTTACTGCAGCTCTAACTCACAGCACATGGAGACAGAGCTTCCAGTTAACCTCATCCTCTTACTGCAGCTCTAAATCACAGCACATGGAGACAGAGCTTCCAGTTAACCTCATCCTCTTACTGCAGCTCTAACTCACAGCACATGGAGACAGAGCTTCCAGTTAACCTCATCCTCTTACTGCAGCTCTAACTCACAGCACATGGAGACAGAGCTTCCAGTTAACCTCATCCTCTTACTGCAGCTCTAACTCACAGCACATGGAGACAGAGCTTACAGTTAACCTCATTCTCTTACTGCAGCTCTAATTCACAGCACATTGAACACACACACACACACACACACACACACACACACACACACACACACACACACACACACACACACACACACACACACTGCAGATAAAAGTTCTCATACTATATTTTCTCTGAATTGGTTCCCATGTCTCATCTCATCAGGCTGCTGTTACAAAAAGAGGAGAAACCCGGCTGACGATGATATATTCTGTTTTTTTTTTTTGTTTGTTTTTGTTTTATGTGACAGAAATAAAAAACAACGGAAAACATAGAAAATAAAAAAAAGAAAGTGAAAATTGCTCTCCTTTAGCCTACCTCTAAAAACTTTTGTCGTTAGATATGGCCATTTGCACAATCGTGTTCTGTTTGATTGGCAGACAACTTTAGTTCAGTAAAACTTTCATTTACAGTTCACAGGCTGTTTTCATACGTTTTCAAATTATACATCAAGTAACAGAAAATTCCGGTCCAAACTATTCTGATATTCAGCATGCTGATCGATTCGTTGTCAGAGCAGGCTAAATTCAAATTTAATTTATGAATTCAACTTTTGGTTCATCGTCCCGGTGTTTCCGCCCCATGATAAAGAACCACCTTGCGAATAGGTGTTGAAATATTCATATCGCGCATGTAGGCGATAACCCCGTAAATTTATGATATTCTTATATGGCAAATAATCAGAGCTCCCACACACACGCTATTTCCAAGCTCAGTCTCAGCCTGCTCGTATCCCCAGTGAAAAGTTAAGTTTGTTTACCTCTGCAAATATGTTTTATTCCCTCAATAAAATAAAAAAGTATTTATTTGATGACGACTACGGTGAAAGATTGAACGGTTTAACGGATATTAGAAATACTTTTTCCTGCTTGACAACAGAAATTATAAAGCAAGGGAATTATGCCTTTATTTCTTTCAGTTAGTCAAAATAACCGACACTTTATTCTTTCCCAAACTCTCGTCGATCATATCTTCCTTCAAAATACATGCTGTAAAATACACTTACTGTGCTAACTGCCCGATGCAGGAGATCTAAACGCTTGGTTTAGTCAAACCACGACAGGCAAAATAGAAGCTACTCAAACTTCCGCAAAGAGGCAAAACGGAAAGTACGCATCAAAAATAATAATTGAAAGAAAAGTCTTTTCCAAGGTCCGAATAGTTTCCGTTTTTGCTTTGAAACATGTAACGACATGTATTCAGTTTTATTATTTTCTAATCGGTTCATTTCCCGATAGTTTATTTGAATATGGTCTACACTTACTGTTGGTTGGCAATTCCGTTTTCCTGATAAACACAAGAACATTATTTAGCCAAAAGTACGCGCACTCGGACCCGTGGAAAGTCCAAGGCTGCGTTCCAATACTTTTTCTCCTCCCCTCCGTTCCTACCCCGAAAATATGTGGAGGAAAGGAGGAGACAAATTTGAGTACTGGAACGCAGCCCAAATCTCAAAACGAACATTTCTTCCGTCCCGATATGATGGGTTTGTTTTCAGGTCATTAACTTCTATCAGACCTAAATCGCCATTTTATATTCCGTGTTAAAAGCTGTTACTAAATTAAGCGTATGACTGAGATTATACCTCTATATTGACCTTCTTTCGACATCCCCCCTCACTTTTAATTTTCCTCCCATCTCCGTCGCACTCCACAATACTTATTGAATTCTTTACATACCTTATTTCATTCGCTCTTTTATGTTGTTCTCAATCTTCAAAATGGCGTGTTGATTTAAAAGTTGCTTTCAGTTTTACTGGGACTGTTCACATGAGACGTGTGGCTTCTTCCTTCCTTCACTCTGCTGTGTCTACGAAACCTAACCGAAGCTGTTTTCATCCTTATGCTTATATAATTTATTCTAAGGGATATTTTATTCGAAGCACATCAATGTGTGATACAGGATGAAATGTACACAATGTAAGGCTTTACTATATGCCTAAAATATCTAAATTCATTTTTGGGTTATTATCAAATCCACACATCCAGTTTTATACAGTTCGGAACTACTAAATACACATTTTATTCCTCAAAACAATCAGTGAATAAACATGCGATATTACAAATATAAACCTCTGTCGCCTGTTTTTAAATAAATGAGTTCACCGCGTGTCCATGTCATCAATAACAGAACGGCAGAGTGGTAGGTAGGAAATATGAGACTAGAATACTGTGAATAGATTTTCACAATGTCTATTAGCATTGGAGTCTTTGGGATAATTTCATTTTCATATATATGCGGGTACCTTGTATCAAATTTTGAAAGGTCTAGCACAAATAAGAGCAGAGTAATAGATGCAAAAGTAAAAATTGTTACAATCATCCCGGTCCCCCTAGTTTCTCTGGATTTTCTTGTTTGCCTCTTGAATTCCTTTAAATATTAGATTGTCTCTCATTGACCTGGTTTGAAGGTACATAAGTGATCCTTTCAAAAGGTGGTTTTTTTTGAAGTTAGTGATTTCGGATTGTAGATCTGGGACAACATTTTTGAGCTCCTTGGATTCAACTTTAAATATCGTGACCATGTTTTCAGCTTGGCAACGTTGTTTATAAGTGTGTCAAGAATGTCCAGTTTTCTAAGTTTTCCAAGTGCTTAAGCTTTTCTTCTATTAATAACACAATGCTGTGTTCAGTGTCATTTAAGTCCAGGGATAGTAACAGTTCTTGACTAAAAGTTGTTTCCAGTTAACCTCACCCTCTTACTGCAGCTCTAACTCACAGCACATGGAGACAGAGCTTCCAGTTAACCTCATCCTCTTACTGCAGCTCTAACTCACAGCACATGGAGACAGAGCTTCCAGTTAACCTCATCCTCTTACTGCAGCTCTAACTCACAGCACATGGAGAAAGAGCTTCCAGTTAACCTCATCCTCTCACTGCAGCTGTAACTCACAGCACATGGAGACAGAGAGTCCAGTTAACCTCATCCTCTTACTGCAGCTCTAAATCACAGCACATGGAGACAGAGCTTCCAGTTAACCTCATCCTCTTACTGCAGCTCTAACTCACAGCACATGGAGACAGAGCTTCCAGTTAACCTCATCCTCTTACTGCAGCTCTAAATCACAGCACATGGAGACAGAGCTTCCAGTTAACCTCATCCTCTTACTGCAGCTCTAACTCACAGCACATGGAGACAGAGCTTCCAGTTAACCTCATCCTCTTACTGCAGCTCTAACTCACAGCACATGGAGACAGAGCTTCCAGTTAACCTCATCCTCTTACTGCAGCTCTAACTCACAGCACATGGAGACAGAGCTTACAGTTAACCTCATTCTCTTACTGCAGCTCTAATTCACAGCACATTGAAACACACACACACACACACACACACACACACACACACACACACACACACACACACACACACACACACACACTGCAGATAAAAGTTCTCATACTATATTTTCTCTGAATTGGTTCCCATGTCTCATCTCATCAGGCTGCTGTTAAAAAGAGGAGAAACCCGGCTGACGATGATATATTCTGTTTTTTTTTTTTTGTTTTTTTTTTTATGTGACAGAAATAAAAAAACAACGGAAAACATAGAAAATAAAAAAAAGAAAGTGAAAATTGCTCTCCTTTAGCCTACCTCTAAAAACTTTTGTCGTTAGATATGGCCATTTGCACAATCGTGTTCTGTTTGATTGGCAGACAACTTTAGTTCAGTAAAACTTTCATTTACAGTTCACAGGCTGTTTTCATACGTTTTCAAATTATACATCAAGTAACAGAAAATTCCGGTCCAAACTATTCTGATATTCAGCATGCTGATCGATTCGTTGTCAGAGCAGGCTAAATTCAAATTTAATTTATGAATTCAACTTTTGGTTCATCGTCCCGGTGTTTCCGCCCCATGATAAAGAACCACCTTGCGAATAGGTGTTGAAATATTCATATCGCGCATGTAGGCGATAACCCCGTAAATTTATGATATTCTTATATGGCAAATAATCAGAGCTCCCACACACACGCTATTTCCAAGCTCAGTCTCAGCCTGCTCGTATCCCCAGTGAAAAGTTAAGTTTGTTTACCTCTGCAAATATGTTTTATTCCCCCTCAATAAAATAAAAAAGTATTTATTTGATGACGACTACGGTGAAAGATTGAACGGTTTAACGGATATTAGAAATACTTTTTCCTGCTTGACAACAGAAATTATAAAGCAAGGGAAATATGCCTTTTATTTCTTTCAATTAGCCAAAATAACCGACACTTTACTCTTTCCCAAACTCTCGTCTATCATGTCTTCCTTCAAAATACATGCTGTAAAATACACCTACTGTGCTAACTGCCCGATGCAGGAGATCTAAACGCTTGGTTTAGTCAAACCCACGACAGATAAAATAGAAGCTTCGCAAACTTCCGCAAAGAGGCAAAACGGAAAGTACGCATCAAAAAATAATAATTGAAAGAAAAGTCTTTTCCAAGGTCCGAATAGTTTCGGTTTTTGCTTTGAAATATGTAACGACATGTATTCAGTTTTATTGTTTTCTAATCGGTTAGTTTCCCGATAGTTCATCGGAATATGGTCAACCCTTACTGTTGGTTGGCAATTCCGTTTTCCTGATAAACACAAAAACATTATTTAGCCAAAAGTACGCACTTGAACCCGTGGAAAGTCCAAAGCTGCGTTCCAATACTTTTTCTCCTCCCCTCCTTTCCTACCCCGAAAATGTGTGGAGGAAAGGAGGAGACAAATTTGACTCCTGGAACGCAGCCCAAATCTTAAAACGAACATTTCTTCCGTCCCGATATGGTGGGTTTGTTTTCAGGTCATTAACTTCTATCAGACCTAAATCGCCATTTTATATTCCGTGTTAAAAGCTGTTACTAAATTAAGCGTATGACTGAGATTATACCTCTATATTGACCTTCTTTCGACATCCCCCCTCACTTTTAATTTTCCTCCCATCTCCGTCGCACTCCACAATACTTATTGAATTCTTTACATACCTTATTTCATTCGCTCTTTTATGTTGTTCTCAATCTTCAAAATGGCGTGTTGATTTAAAAGTTGCTTTCAGTTTTACTTGGGACTGTTCACATGAGACGTGTGGCTTCTTCCTTCCTTCACTCTGCTGTGTCTACGAAACTACTAAATACGCATTTCATTCCCCAAAAACTATCAGTGAATAAAAACTTGTATTTAATTCCGGGACGATGTTACAAATATAAACCTCTGTCGCCTGTTTTTAAATTAATGAGTTCTCCGCGTGTCATCAATAACAGAACGGAAGAGTGGTAGGTAGCAAATAAGTGCAATCACTGAGACTTCATCAGCAGGTATCTTACGACTTTGAGTGACTGTATATTGTAATAATACAGTGTTATTGGCTGCTGACACACTGTAATCATGCAATATAAGTAGGGGAGGCCGGGGATGATTGTGTAACCCTGGTTTTGGGTAGCGTGCCTGGGTCGTGGGTGTTGCGGGATACAAGCAGGGAAATAATTCTTTCAATGAGCACACACCGCTATGGCAGGACAGGACGACTTTATTCTGTGTCTTACTCACAGGTGCAACAACATGGAGGCAACCGCGCTCTTTTCTGGACTCAGTTTCAGTTAAGAACAACAAACAAAACCACTGAAAGTAAATATTACACTAAATTAAATAATTAATAAAGTTAGTAATTTCTCTCAATTTAAACACAAAACAACAATAATTAAAATCACTTAATATAATAAAAAAATAATGATAATGATGACAACATAACATTTACAATTAAAAATAATAAACACATAAACTACACGGTTACAGAAGGTAACGTCACTTTTATCAGCTGGAGAAAATTCAACATATGGATTTATGTAGTTAATTAGCTAAATGCATACCCTAATTCAATTGGTGTAATGTTACACACTTTACACTGCGTTGCTTAAACTGCATGGAAATAAATAACCTATATTGCCTGGACATCGCATAGGCTAATACTTCGTCAGCGGGTATGTACGTTGTGAATGCGTTATATGCAGCAACTAAATAAAAACATGACCAACATTTACTACTAGGGACACAGCCGACATTCTGGTTTTAAAGTGTCTATTGAGGAAATAAGTTGCGTTGCCTTCATAAACGCATTCAAGGAGAATTGAATGTCAAATGATTTAATGAAGTTAGAATGAGCAGGGTATATCGCTGATTTGTGTAGGCTACCAGTAGATGTCCTCATTATAAGTGCTTTCCAACAACATGGTTGTATTATACGAATAGCTCAACAAGTAGAGCAGCAGTGGCGGTTCTAAGGGGGACAGGGTCCCCGTGACAACAAGCCTGGCCCCTCCTATGGGCCCCCTAAAGTACGATTTAAAATGGGTAAAATTTTATTGTAGAGCTGCGCGCAGCGCATTGATTCGCTCAGCCCCTCCTTGCTCCGCTCTCGCTCTCACAAACACATTGATAACGGACCCCTTGCTCACCTGTACCTATGACAGAGCGGTCTGTCACATGTGCTCCATTACAGAATGCATCCTCGGGGCGCGCTGCACGCCTCCATCCATGTTAACTAACGGCTCGCCAGTCCAGGCCAGCTAGACTGGACTATGGACTAGGAGATCAGATAATTAGCTCGCTGGCTTTTGGAAAGCTCTTCCTCTCGCAAACAGTATCGACTCTATTATGCATGTCCCAATTGACACGTATTAATTTTGATTAATTTTAGCTATAGCAAAATGTTTTTTATTTTTATTTTAATGTTCTTTGACAAAAAGTCTTGGCAATGGAGCAGTGTATATTTTTCCAGTTATTTGACAAGGTGTAGTAATCGAGCGCTCACTGTATATGTTTTTCAGTTACTTGACACAAGGTGAATTTATTGTACTTGGCAATTACAGTTGCCCATCCTGTCTACAGCGTTTCTCCATGTTAGCTCCCCAATGGTGGAACGAACTCCCTGTCTTTCTACGGACTGCTGAATCATTACAATCCTTCCGTCGTGGTCTGAAGACCCACCTCTTCAGGCAATATCTGGCCTAAACATCCTACGCTCAGATCAGAACTTGTTGTCCATCTATTTTGTGTTATGTATAATTATGTGTTTGCATTATTTAACTGTTATGCATCATTATTATGTAAATGTATAAGTATTTAGATTTGTTAATTGTATAATACTAGTTTTATAATTTAATAATTGTATATATTTTACTTGGCTGTGTACCATTCTTCCTGGCTATGCTATTATTACGTAGATGTAATTATTAGATTTACTGTAGCATTATTGATAGATGCAATTTAGATTTGTTGATGACTGTATCCAATTCTTGTACGTCGCCTTGGATAAAAGCGTCTGCCAAATGAATACATGTAAATGTAAATTTCACCATTTAAAATAATCGACAATTTTTTTAATCCATCCCGCCTTGATGACATTAACACTGTATATATCAAAATTTATGAAAACAAAAATATGATAAATGAAAATGGTCTTTTATGAAGAATTCTTACCTTTGAAACAAACGTTAGCGGCTAACGGAGGTGGCTGGCGAACGGAGGTAGGTGGCGGAGGAGGAGGAGGAGGAGGAGGGAGGCCTGAACTTACTACTGTACGTACGGTATGGTACCTACGGTACTTAAACACTTAATATTTTTTCTGCTTTTTTTTTTTTTTTTTTTTCATTTTTACTTAACTGAACTTAACGAAAACAAACAAAGCAAAACTAAACTTTTAAGGAAAAGGAAAAGTTAAGGAAATTGCGGTATTAATACCAAAAAAGGCACAACTCAACGACAGACAGTACACGTACGAACGGATGCTGTTACGAACACGAGCAAGTGGCCTGAGAAGCAACAAGTACAAAGGGCTGTATGAGAAGCGGCGCTTACGGGGGAAAGAGGGTTTGTGCGCAGGTTGGCAGCCTGATTTGCCCCTGGCAGCCTGTGCGCGGACAATTCGAAAGAATGATTCGTGTCGTATCTCAAAATTCCCGTTGTTTTTCAAAACACAAATTCTGCGAAATTTCAAAACGTAACTCAAAACATACGTATGTTAGGGCAATCCTATTTCAAGAGTCCACTGTAGTATGTTTCAAACGACGTTAGATAAAAACAATTTAAGTGAAATTATTTCAATGAATTCATTTAAAATTTTCAGGCAATGCATTTTTAAACGGTTTCATTTCTTTATTCATTTACACGTTGTTTTTAACGTGTTTCTGTGCGATGTTCAGAAATTTGTCGTCAGGAGCAGTGGCGCCCCCAGAATTTTTTCATAGGGGTGGCCAGATGGGGCCACTGAAAATCTTCGGGTGGCACACCAAAACTGAAAGTCATAACTGAATTTCAGGAATTCTATTATGCTGTTGTAGCACTTGCGTAGCCAGAAATGTGCATATTGGTGGCCGTACATAGAACTAGGCGAGCCGTAACTAAAGTACACATTTGCAGACCCATAATTTATTTTGCCTGCGAAGAACATTTATGCCATCACGCAACTGACAATATCTGTTTACCAACCTGCAAGACCCAAGTCAGAGCTTAAATCACAGAAGGCACTGCGGCCAATACACAGCTGAAAGGCCAGAGCACGCACACCAATAAAATAAGCACAGCAGCATTTACCCAGCATTTAATCAGAAAGCCTGCATTACAGAAGACGCACATCGTAAAACAAAACTGTGAAATGACACCGCACCATATATACTTTGTTTTTAGCATAATAGAAGCGAATGAGGTCCACACTCCTCCATGCTTGTACCCGGACACGAACGTGCCTCACATCCTAACAACCCACACATGCCGTAAAACATCTCAGGGCTACTGTCAAATCTGTCAGTGTGTTACGCTGGATACCGCAGGCAGGCAGGTTATGTAGATAACAGGGATCACCACTACGTTCACAATTGGATCTAGCGGTTCAAGATGAATGGGTGGGCAAGGATAATATTTAGGCAGCCGTGACCCACCCTGGCCCACCCGTGCCCAAGCCAGTGTGTTGTAGTATATAGGATGGTTGAAAACTATGTCAATATCAGAGTTGAGGAATCACATACAGATACACTTTGCTTTCTTATTTTAAGCATATTATGCACACGCAACTGGCGAGGGGGGGCAGTGGGGGGGGCAGCGATTGTATCAGGGATTGTATCATTGTATCAGACTCATTTTGTCCAGCTCAGCGTTTTTTCCTTACACTTGTGTTTTCTCCTCTCCAATACCCCTCAAATACCCGCATATGTTATGACATTTCTCGTCATTGTTGAACAAGGTTCACAACAACTCTCTGCATCATGGGCAGTCTTGCTGTATTTTCTCCAAGCTTGACCAAAACATCGCCACATGACAAAGACGAAGAGCTATTTGTCTTTTTTCCATCTACATTAGCCTTTTATATCTATAAAACTTGACACACAACAGCAGAACATCGCAGCAAAGCAAGGAGAGATTACTGGAAACTTCAAACACCCAAACAGATCTTTTAAACATGGCCTCTCCTGCTGGCATTAAAGCACACTGCCAGTTTCTCTTGAGCTCTCATTCCCATAACATATGAAAGTCTTGTAAACCAAACATGGACATCAGCAACAGCTGTGTTTCATTTTAAATATGTTAGAAAGACTTTATATAATCTGATCAAGATATACATGTAGCCTTTTCAACATCATGGTAAAAAATACTTGCACTTCTCCTTGAGGAAATGAAGTTATTTGCTCCTATACTGCTTCATGAACAAGTTTACTACTTCACTTGAGAACTTTATCCATGTTCAAAGCCATGAATGAATTTAACCCAACGAACATATGCAACAAAAATGGTGCTTGCTTTGAGTAAATTACCAAACTATCAGTAAGCATGAGGAAAAATGCAAGTGACAGTAAATTACTCTTTAGACTTGACAGATAGCATATATGACTATCAATGTTTCATTTTTATTTGAATATCCCAATGTTAGTATACCACAATCCCAGTGAGAAAGGTAAAACTTCTGTGACACCAGCAGCTGCCCTGTCTGTGAGGAAAACTAAGAACACTTTTACAGCATCTCCTCTAACCTCTTTATCTGAAGCAGGTATAGTATTTTAACCAGTATTTCCACACACTCTATTCAGGTAAGACCACTTTAACTGCCCCTCTGTACAGAGTCTGCCCCCTCTAACTGCCCCTCTGTACAGAGTCTGCCCTCTCTAACTGCCCCTCTAGACAGAGTCTGCCCTCTTTACCTGCCCCTCTGTACAGAGTCTGCCCTCTCTAACTGCCCCTCTGTACAGAGTCTGCCTTCTCTAACTGCCCCTCTGTACAGAGTCTGCCCTCTCTAACTGCCCCTCTGTACAGAGTCTGCCCTCTCTAACTGCCCCTCTGTACAGAATCTGCCCTCTCTAACTGCCCCTCTGTACAGAGTCTGCCCTCTCTAACTGTCCCCGTGCAGAATCTAAATGCTGGTAAGGTCAGCAATCGCATGTATTGTGGTGATGCAGATTTGGCAGCTTAACGTCCCCTCACAGGATTTACTCATATGCCCTTCCTGTAAGCAGCTGAAACACGGGCCTTTAACTCTCACAAAGTCCATCTGTCCTTTGTAAAGAGGCATGATGAGATGAGCGGTGAGTTTGTGGCACTGCTTACCGCCCATCACGCCCTATCACGCTTTATCTGAAGAACGATAGTGAAGCGGCCAATGGGTGCTGAATGGCAGCACCTCTGCAGTACATCATCCACAGTGTGGCCTCATTTCTGTGTTCCTCACTCCTGCTCTAATAAGCCATGGCAGTTATGAGATTGTGAGTTTGTGGTGCTGCTTATTGGCCAGAAGAATGAAAGTGTGTGGGCACTGAATGGTTGCCCCTATGTACCTCTCCAATCGTAACTGTCTGAAATGAATTGTATAGACGGTTCATATTTTAAAATTATAAAGTAAATTTGGCCAATCTGATTTTTGACTCAGGCCCCTCTCCACTTATATCAATGAGAAGTGTCAATTTGCTGTGATCCTTCTCCTGTACTATTTTGTGTGAAGTGTAAATAAGAATGCCTTTGTTCATATTGAATTTTCTTGGAACAGGAAGACAATTTTTTTTGGGATATAAATTTCTTTTCTAAAGAATAAAACTGTATTTTTAACAAATCTGTGATTTTCCATTTGTTGCTTTTATGATTGATAATCATAGTTAATCATTATTTTAAATAATCAATTACTAATATAATACGACTAATCATCATCACCCATCATCGATCATTATCCACACATGACCAAAGCATGCCATATGAAGATACGTAAATGGTGGAGCTTCACATGTGAATTGAATAATGACAAAGGATACGCATCTTGAGATTAGAAACAATATGGTTGCTTGGGTAACAGCAGCCTCGACAATGTAAGGGAATAAACGTAATGGAATCGCATTCACAACTTGCTCTTTACAGTTGTATCACCTCACATTTTGGCTTTCCATTTGAAAATGGAAAAGGTTCAAAGTAGTCGTACTAAAAATATGTTCTCACATTTTGATAGATTCCATTGTGTACCCACTGCATGCGCAAATACAAAATTAGTGAAGTTGAAATGAACTTTCCCTGGCCATTTGTGACATCACAACAGCTAACGAGGGGTTGGGTGTTATTTTGTTAAAGGGAGGAGCAGCCACTGTGATGCGCTCGACAGTCTACATATTATGTGTAAAATTCCGTTCCTCACGCATGTGCAGAGCAGGTGCATTCTGTTGGATAGTAGCATACATTTTAGCACCACTAGTAGTGTCAGGTGCATAAACTATGAGTTACCAGTTAAGTTTCTTCCTTCTCAGTTTCATGCTCTCCTGGTTTCGAGGTCAGTTACGCGCGCTCATAGTCTTTATTTGTGCGTTGTTGTGTGTTGCTGTTTACTTCACTAATGAACGTGTTTGTTGATATATAAATATTAACACAGAAGATTAGTTATGTGCATTTTGTGTGTACAAAACTTATATTTGAAATATGTGGTGTGTTAATGCAGCAATACTGATGTACTCACATCTGCTAGAATACTGCCTATGTGTTGGCGACATGTTATTTTTGTTGTAATAGTGTGAGAACTTGCTGCAGAAGTAATGTTTCTAGCATACTAATGATAATTATCCATTTTAGATCTGTGCTTGTATGTTAGCATTTATATAGCACTCTATTGTTACTGGAGACAAGATTTATTGTATGTACTTTCTGTTTGCAGAAACCACATCAGCACCTAGTATGTCTCAGAGCCAGCAATATACCTGTAGATTTCATTCAGCAGCTGCAATTCTTTCTGACTGAAGGATTAGGCCAGTTAGTGTACGACCAGCTCAGTGGCATGCAACAATATCTCACGTGTTACAATTTAGATTAAACTGTACAATATTCTAATAGTCAAACAGAAGTGTTCTGCTTTACTGTGAGAAGGTGGGTGGCCCTTTGTGATGCTAACAGTTTGCTACATGTTCATCACAGCAGTCAAACACGATTGTACACCAATACTAAAGTGCAACATTCAGACACTCACGCAGTTTTTGCTTGATTGTTGCTTTCCTGTGATGTTTTTACAGAATTTTTGTTTCCAATCACAAAATTAATGAACTGAATCGATTCTGCAAACTTTTGTAATCACACCATCATTTCCTTAACTTTACTGCTGGGTAAATGATTACATGGTCAAACCTTTCACCCACCAGCCCGCCTTAATAGTGATCCTTCATATTACAGCTTTTATCAACAGGGAGTTTTTGCTCATTTCTTCAAGATATTTTCATTCCGTATATTATGCCAGTCAAACCAATACATACACACACTAGATTGATTATTTGTGTCTTAAACAGCACCCCATAGATAAGGATTCCCTTGCCTGAGAGCGGAGTGGTCTGGATCCTGGCTGAACACCTCAGTCTGGGTCCTCATGGGCAGCAGCTGCAGGTACGTCCTCTTCACTGGAGTCTGAAACAAAAAGATGGCTTGATGAAGGTGTATGGTCCAAATGTAGGTATATCAAGATGTAAGAATTTAATGTTTCCAACTGAATGTTAAAATCCTACACAAAACACCATCTGGCTTTTCAATTGTGTGAGTTAGAATGACAGTCAGAATACCAGATGAAGGAGGTAAATGTTTGCAGGTGGGGCTAGCTGCAGGAGAGAGATGGGGTTGTGGTTTGATGGTTTGGTCACTGCCTGGAAAGACTAGAGAATACCTTCCCAGGCAGGTTTAATGGGGGGAGCTATGTGGACTAGTGGGTGGGGTTAGAAGGAAAAGGGGGAGTGGTTTGGGTGCAGCAAAAAGGAGGATAGGTGAATAGAGTTTACCTGCTCTACATCTTATCAGATATGGTGTTTAAGAGCATCCCTTAGGATGGTGTTCTCCAGCTGAAGAAGGCTGAGCTGCTTTCCAGTGTCTCTCTGATTCTGGCTGAACTGCAGACGGGAGTGGAGATGAACTTAATAAAACACACTGATCACTGAGCATGTCAGATTCATCACTCCATACAGGATGCTGATCTCTCCATGCAGGATGCAAATGGAATCTTAGAACATTCCAATCACTTTATACTACATGCTAATCACTTCATACAACACTCCATACATGCTTTATACAACAATGATAATCACTGCCCAGTGTAGCTTTAACCTTGAGTAGATTGCCCAAATGGCTGAAAGGGGAAATATCTTAGCCCAGCCCCACCTTCATGTGCAGGCTCTGCAGCTCCTCGCAGCTGCTCTGGGTTTGGGCCTGCATGAGGCTCAGCCTCCTCTCCATCGCCCCCTGCTGGTGCCCCACACATACACACACATCATCTTCTCCCTCTTCTCTTGCAGTTCCTGAGAAAGAGATGCAGAGGGCCAGAGATCATAATTCTGTATAATGAAGTCTGTAATTAGGTACACACTGTATAACCTTATGTGAATTTGGCCCTCAGTTCTCCCACACACACAACCTTGGAGAACAGGGACTGTCACGATGACACAGAGACGAGGGAAACCACCAATGTGAGTGTCCTGAGTGTCTGCTCCTACCTTTGTCCGTCTTTTTGTGAGACTCAGTCTGGCTGGATGTCTCCATCATCAGCAGAGAGGCCTGGTCAAACCTTATCTTCTTTGCACATGTGAGCAGTTTATAGCTGACGTCTCTACTGTGACTGATACCTCCACCATGTAACTGATTCCTCTGTTGTTACTAAGTGTCATCTCTGTTGCAGTGGTTAATGTTACTTTAAATGTTGTTTTAAAGACAGACAGATGCCTACACTTCCTGAAAGCTGACTGGGAGAGAATACTCCCATGCTACTGTAGGAAGGATGGACTGTCAATGTCACTGAACTGAGCCTGTAATCCTACCTTTTTCTTCTTTTTCATAGACTTAGTCGTTCCAGGTGCACTCTTCACTGGCACAAGTCAAGGACTCCTTTCAGTGTCAGGCTGAGATGCATCGGCTACCAGAGAGACTGAGACTCAAAGACAAACAGGGAACAGAAAAGATTACATAAATAACACATAAAGTACGCATTACATAAATTAACAGTTTAGCATGTGGTTTAGCCATAGGGACACACCAAATTGTTACCTCATTGGTGAGTATCCATGTTGATGAAGGAGACAATTACAGGAAATACCAGGATCCAAAGCTCCATGGCTATTCTGCTGGGATCGAGGGACATTCTGCGGAGACAGGCATCTTGTGAGAGCACCGTTCACAGCCAGCCACAACAACTTGTAATTTGAAGTTAGCCAAAAATGCTAATTTATTGAAAGAGAATAAATTCTTGTTGCAGACTGACACATTTGCTTTGCATGTATCCCGAATTAAGGTATTTGAAACTTCAGCTCAGTGCAAATGATATTTTGTGAATAATTAAATAAATAATACTCAGCCCGTTATGATAAAATATTATTTCAGCACACTAATTTTCACATTACCATTATCATGTTTAAATTTTACATCTTAAAGATGGAGTAATTTATTATTTGATCTAACTTGATATAGAGTTCCAGAAGAAACTCTGTTTGCTTGCCGAAGTCTTTAAAAGTATGTTTAAAACTGTAGGCTACCTACTAAAAGTTAATAATAAGACTGCTATATAGTAATATAACATATATATTACAATAATACTACTTCTTATTATTAGAACTGTATATTGACACTTCTAGTCAGTACAGTAAGCACTGAAGAACACTTAATAGACAATGATGCAGTTGTACGGCACATATATTACACACAACGCATTTTATACAACAGTTAGTTCCGACCGCGCATTGTGATTGTCCGAGACAAATTCCATTAGTGCAGTATAACATCATAGCGAGAGATAACGTTATCCCAGTATCTTTGTGTCAAAAGGAAAGTTATTTCAAAATTTCAAGTCTGGTAAGGTAGCTAGCATGCTGTATTCTTTGGATAATGTTGTTTTGTCAACTACCTTAAAATTATCGGAAAGTAGGAAGTACTTACGACAATTAGTGGTGAAGTGGTATAAGTTCAATTAAAACTAACATTACATGTCATCACTGTCGCTTCGTGTCACGAATGTTAGCTTGTTAGCATGCTCAGTATTACACAAATATTAAGTCAACGGACACCGTTTTTTTAAAGCTTTATAGTTCAAAACAAGTATAAATCTTATAGTTTAGATAAGTACAAGCAACATAGCCAGTATTATTCAAGTTAACAAATTTGGTATGTCTAGTTTAAAAAGTAGATAATATTTAGGACTACAAATCCTTACCGCTGAAGTAGTTCATACAATTCAGATACTGACGCATTAAATCCGTTTAAGAGCCGAGCAGCGACCGTTATAATTGTTGTTAAGTAACGTTAGCCACATTAGCATGCTCAACAGTCCACCAATGTTAAGTCAATGGAGGCCGTTTTTTAAAGCTTAATAGTTTGAAAAGTATGACTCATATAGCTTAGAAAAATAGAAGCAACCTGACCAGTGATTCCACGTCTCTGGTGGCCAAGTTTGGTATGTCTAGCTTAAAAACTGTAGGAGGAGATACGTCCGGAAGAATCAGGAATAATAATAAGAAGTAAAGATTCTGTAGAAGAACAGCAGTTCACGCCTTCGGCAAACAAACTAATGACATATTAATTGATAGCTGTTTGTATTTTAAGAACATTCCTATTGTAACATCATAGAGGCTGAAATACTGAAAATTCTAAACCACTTGAACAAACTACTGTTGCTGGGAAACAGAATGTTGTGAATTCTGTCCAATTCTATTTTCTAAATTTAAAAGAATAAAAACAGTATGAGTTTACAGTGCTGAACAAGCAAGAGTTTTATAACAGCTTACTCTATCATGTTGAAGCACATTCCAGCACAGTGGTCTTTACGATGGTACAGTATTTGTATATGATTTAATTTCTAGGCCAAATCAAGCAATTAAAAAAAAATGGATGTGTTATTTATGCTGTTTTAAAATAAAAGTGTTCATATGGGCTATTTAAAAAAATATAATTCACATGAATAAAAATGTAAAAGTCTCTCAGTATCTAGTATAGCAGGAAGTGACATAATTTTGAAATGTATTTTCATTTCTTATTTGCATACATTATATCATTTTATGATGAAATATTACTTATACCTTGTCTCATATCTTACAACTTGCATTTTTACAAAACCAACAAAAGTTGACAAAGGGACAACAAATTTTGTTGTCCCCAATGTACTGCTGTCAGTCTCCTGGTTCCCTCCCTCAGCCTGGAGAGTTAACTGGAGCTGCAGCAGCAGAGGCCTCACGAACAGGCAGCCTCACCTGAGAGTGATTTCTAATCAACTCAGCTGTGAGCACTTGCCTTCAGTTAGGCCTTCTGTTTAAGCACATTCTGAGAGGCTGAATGAGGACTTCTTTTGGGTTTGGACCGGGTTTGTGTTATTTGTGTTTTCCCTGGCTATGCTGTTCCCTTTCATTGTTGCCATTTGTTTTGTTGGGTTTTCCCTGGGAAAAGGGTCAAATAAAAGGCCTTTGGCCACTTCTTGTTTAAACTTCAGTGTTTTCTTTCCACTCGCCACCCGGCTCAGTGGTCACACGAGCCACTGTGTC
Source organism: Albula goreensis (assembly GCA_022829145.1). Lineage (NCBI taxonomy): Eukaryota > Metazoa > Chordata > Actinopteri > Albuliformes > Albulidae > Albula > Albula goreensis. The sequence continues at coordinate 38,672,480 of CM040747.1, forward strand.
ACAGGACTCATTATTCATTTCTCTGTGTAGTTCTCATAGATGATAACCATATAAATTTGAAAATGAAATACTGATGCGAAAATGCATCAATGACCTTATTCTTGAATCAAATGTACAGGCTGACAATTCTTGGGAAACAATCCAATGTACTTTAAAAACCCATGAAACTTATTCATGGGTTTCATTTAATGTTACAAATACACATACACATAAAAGCTGTAATATATTGTGCAATACTCATTATTGCTTTTAACAGTAAAGTGTTAAATGACTGTATTACTTTGCAGTGATGGAAATGCATTATAGTACTCTTTATATTACTGTGTGTTACTCTCACCCTACACTGAGAGGCACTCCTGAGCAGGAACACATCAGATCAGAGCTCGATTATTCCCCTCTCAGAATTACCCAGTTTAAATGAAACTGAGTTATTACCAATCAGGATAATGTTCAGATCACATCCAGTTAATTTAGCATGTTTATGTAGGAAAGCAGCAAAAGCCTCATTCACTGTAGTGCAAAAACAGCAATGGCTGAAGAAGCCAGACCTGACTGGTAATTTAATATAATGGGAATCAATCACAATATGCATTACTTGTCAGTGCAGTAGTGATAGAGGATAACTAACTTATAACTAACTTAACCCATAGCGTTACCATGAGGCAAAACCCGAGGTTTCTTCATGCAATTTCACCTGCTCAAAGGCCAATGCTGCATCTATAGAGATGAGTCAGAGGAGGGGTGTATGTGCTGTTTAACAGGGGTACATGTGAGAAAAAGAATATGATGGTGAAATGTGAATTATGTTGGTTTTGATTGTGATCCTGCTGTCCAGACACTGTTACACCAGTGTTAAACTGCTCTGTCTGTGTCACAGCCCATAAGCCCTAGTCTGCCTCCACAGCACTGCTGGGCTACAAGTGCCTGCTGTACCCAGGAAGACCATTTGCATAGAGAATAGACTTTGCATTGGCAGCACATGCTTCAGTGCTCTGGGAGTGTTTATAGTCCTGTGAGTTTAGCACTTGATGACTGAGAGCTGTCCTTCATGGCAACAGAACCCACAGCAACAATGACTTTTATCACCATCTTCATCTGGGCACTCGCTTGCTGCATCCAGGGTGAGATTCATGAAAAATATTCAAATAGATATGTGACCTTCCAGTTTTATGAAATTGAAATATTAAGCTTAAAATAACTGTATGAAATAAATGTATAAAATAGCAATCTGGGCAACAGTGTAACAGTCTAATGTGCCTGTGGATAAAATAAATGTGTTTTTATTCTTCTCTTCAGAATGCACAGGACAGGTGACTGTGACTCAGACTCCTGCTGGTAAATCTGCTCTCATAGGAGACACTGTCACCTTGAGCTGTAGAACCAGCCCTGCTGTTCATGTCTATAGTGGTTATCACCGCCTAGCCTGGTATCAGCAGAAACCTGGAAGAGCTCCTAAACTCCTGATCTATGCTGCAACATCGCGTATCTCAGGGATTCCTGATCGATTCAGTGGCAGTGGATCTGGGACTGACTTCACTCTGACCATCAGTGGAGTCCAGGCTGAAGATGCAGGAGATTACTACTGTCAGAGTTGGCACTACATCAGCAGTATCTGGGTGTGCACACGGTGATAGAGAGCCGTACAAAAACCTCCCTCAGTCAGACTACACAGAGACTGCACTGCTGCAGCTGGGACCTACTGCAGGTGCTGAGGGTGGAGGCACTGACCCGGGACACTGAGGGGTTCTGCTCCAGCAGTTCAGTTATAACTCTCTCACACTCTGCACACTGATTCAGTGTAGCTGCAACTTAGACACAGCTGCATTGGTTCACTGAACTCCAAAAATAACACTCATATACTGACATTGACTTCAATTGTCAGAATATCCAAGCCAATTAATGACAGATGGGGAAATTCTGAAACTCAGTTGCAGTGTTCACCAACAGGGCAGTCCAAAGTGCTCTCCCCCATCACACCTCTCACAAACTGCCATTACACACACTGACCAATGGAGGGAGACAGAGCCCATCTGTTGCACATGATTCTTGTGCAATCACGTGAAATGTGCAATGTACATACCCAAAGAACTATAGAATCATACCTTTCATCTGGCCCTTCACCTTAACACATGTATAACAGTCGAACAGAAGCAGTAGTGTTAGCAGGGAGAACAGCCGAGCTATCGCTGAGCTAAGAGAGGAGGCTGCCACTCTGAGGCAGGACAACCAGGCCCTGAGAGCCCAGCTGGCTGCTGTAAAAGAGCACATGCAACACAGGGAGAGATCTTTCATCAAGGAGATACAGCACCTATGAGAGCAGCTTCAGGAGCTCATATGTACTTCATGTACCACTGGAAACACACACACTTGACACACAAACCATTCCCCTCAAAACAACACACCCTCCAATGACACAAACTACATTCTGTGCACAGCACCCTGCCAAACTACTGGCCCAGAGAGACACAACCACTCCTCCTGACACAACACAATCAACAGAGTCCAACAGCCCCCCCAGCACACAGGCCGACACCCCCTCCCTCCCAGACTCACACCCTTCCCCAAACACACACCCCTCTCTGCATTACAACCCCCAACAGAAAACAGCAAACACCACCAGAAGCTGAAGAGGTCCTTCTCATGGACTCAATGGGAAGTTTATTGAATCCAAGAAGCTATTCCCAGCCCAAAAAGTAAAGGCTATGTGCTGCAGTAACACAGCACGGGCCCTGGAGCTTCTCAAACAGGACACACTGGGGAGCACTCACTGGGACCAATGACCTGCATCGCCTGCGCCACAACACCGCCAGCGCAGAGAGGAGGGGAGCCGAGAGAGCCTCCCAGGAGTCTCCTGATAGCCGGGTGATCATCTCCACCCTGCTGCCCCGCACCGACGTCTCCCCCCATGTGATCAGAGACATCAATGTGGAGATGGCCAGAGGACGTGCTGCACCTGGCTCACCACCCCACCATCAGCCCATGGCACCTCTACGATGGGCAGCATTTACACCATGAGGGTGTGAAGCTCTTTGCCAAAAGTCTAAAAGACGTAGCATTGGGCTGTAACCCACTCAGCCCCCCCGCACCATCAATCCAGCCCGAGTCAGGGTGCAGCCCCCCTATGCCACGGGTCACCGTCCTTAAAGTCCACACCAGCCTCACAGCACTGCCCAGCTCCCCAGGGCCCCTCCAGCACCCATCCACCTGCAGAGCTCCAGCCCTGTACCTCCCAGAGCACACCCCCAGCAGAATAAACCCAGCTACACTACAGCCCTGTACCTCCCAGAGCACACCCACAGGAGAAAAAACCCAGCTACACTCCAGCCCTGTACCTCCCAGAGCACACCCCCAGCAGAATAAACCCAGCTACACAGCAGCCCTGTACCTCCCAGAGCACACCCCCAGCAGAATAAACCCAGCTGCACTGCAGCCCTGTACCTCCCAGAGCACACCCCCATCAGAATAAACCCAGCTACACTCCAGCCCTGTTCCTCCCAGAGCACACCCCCATCAGAATAAACCCAGCTACACTCCAGCCCTGTACCTCCCAGAGCACACCCCCATCAGAATAAACCCAGCTACACTCCAGCCCTGTACCTCCCAGAGCACACCCCCAGCAGAATAAACCCAGCTACACTGCAGCCCTGTACCTCCCAGAGCACACCCCCAGCAGAATAAACCAAGCTTCACTCCAGCCCTGTACCTCCCAGAGCACACCCCCAGCAGAATAAACCCAGCTACACTGCAGTCATACTGCATGATCATTAAACAGCCTTACAGCCCTAAACAGAGTGTGGACTTATTTTTGCCATGAGATGTCTTAAGACTCTTCACTTATTCCACACTCAGGTAATGGTGCCTCTCACTCACTGCTAATGGTTTATGTCAGTGCAGCTTAACTCAGCTCATCAAGACTTTCCCCTGATCCAGTCCTTTTACTCAGGACACAGAGCTGCTCTGCTCCCATCCCTTTCAAAGCTACTGTGTCAGTAATAAAACCAGGTACTTCTGATAATCTTTGGTGAGCACTGGGTTCTGTATGTCCATCTTCATCACAGTTCACATGTTACTGGTTAAATGTTTTCATGTGGAGTGCAGTGACCTGTGTTTCTCACAAAGAGGAGGGTTAATCAAATATCAAACTGACACTAGCTGATGTTAGCCAGACGGTTTGAGGTAACATGACTAAAAGCCAAGATAGATAAAGAGAGTGAAAGTATGAAGAAGAAGATTCTAAAGATTGAGACACATATGCTTAAAACGTCCCCTATTGGATGTTGTTCTGCTGTCTTACGAATTAATATTCAGAATTGGCATATGCAAATTATCATAGAACATAATTACATAAGTTAAAGTGCATTTTCATGTGCAATATATACCCTGGACATGACAGTGAAATCCCAAAAATCTGTTCCTGGCTGTCCTGGTGCTGCTGTTGAACTCTCTCTCTGTCACAGCCCACAGTCTCCAGTCCACAGCACTGCTGGGCTACAAGTGCCTGCTGTACCCAGGAAGACCATTTGCATAGAGAAGACACTTTGCATTGGCAGCACATGCTTCAGTGCTCTGGGAGTGTTTATAGTCCTGTGAGTTTAACACTTGATGACTGTGAGCTGTCCTTCATGGCAACAGAACCCACAGCAACAATGACTTTTATCACCATCTTCATCTGGGCACTCGCTTTCTGCATTCAGGGTGAGATTTATGAAACAATCAGATATGTATTATGTGAATATACCATTTATTTGTTCAAAATTTACTATTTTAGTATTTTAATTACATGCATAAAAATACACTTATTCAAGTACGGCTATGAATGTGTACTGTTTTTTTTTCTTTTCCTTAGAGTCTACAGGACAGGTGACTGTGACTCAGACTCCTGCTGGTAAATCTGCTCTCACAGGTGACACTGTCACCCTGAGCTGTAAAACTAACCCTGCAGTTCATGTCTGGAGTGGTCATCAACTCCTAGCCTGGTACCAGCAGAAACCTGGAGAAGCTCCTAAACTCCTGATCTATTGGGCAACATCACGTAACTCAGGGATTCCTGATCGATTCAGTGGCAGTGGATCTGGGACTGACTTCACTCTGACCGTCAGTGGAGTCCAGGCTGAAGATGCAGGAGATTACTACTGTCAGAGTTACCACAGTGGTGGTGTGTTCACACAGTGATAGAGAGCCGTACAAAAACCTCCCTCAGTCAGACTGCACAGAGACTGCACTGCTGCAGCTGGGACCTACTGCAGGTGCTAAGGGGGGAGGCACTGACCCGGGACACTGAGGGGTTCTGCTCCAGCACACTGAGCTTCAGCGGTTTAGTGATAACTTATAAATGCTCTCACAAGTAATAGAGTGTATATATAATGTATGTATAATGTAGACATTGGTGAACTCCTTAGCTCTGGCGCCGAGTTCAGCCTCTCACTCTTTTCGAGACTTTATCTGCTTATTCCACATTCATTCTTATTATCACTGTTACTGTAATTGATGTTATGTCAGCTGGTTTCTTAGCCGGTTTTGTTTTTGTTGTTATTGTTTTTACTTCCGTATTTCACTGTCATGTGCTTGTGTTCATGTTTTCCTCATGTGTATTTCTCAGCTTTGAGCAAATTATATGGCAAGCAAATACAAGACAGGAGAAAGCACAACTTCGCCTGGGCCCATCTCAAATGACTGTACTGTCCTCTCTTTGTACCAGAAGCAACACTCTGCAACATCACCATGTGAATGAAAGTCACTTAAATTACTTGTTTGGAACTAACCAAACCATTATTGACTTACCTAACAACAAGGCAAAACAAGCACTTTTGGTTTTTATGTAAAGGTACCATTTCAAGGTACCCCTTAGGTCTGTCACAACAATACCCAGGATAATGCAGTGTTTTAGCTGAGCTACAAGCAAAGCGTATATTGTGCAGAACTGGCTATATTAAAAGAATAAATTCCATTATTTAATTTGCAAATTTCCAACCTTTGAGGACTTCTCTGAGAATATACTTATTTTTTGGAGCACAGTCCTAATCTTACTCAGCTGCTTTTAATATGCACTGATTTTACTGACCAGAATTACAGGCCAGAGATGTCAAGCTTGATGATATAATTCAGTACATTCTGTCCCAGAGTCCCTCAAAGCTAAATGAATGTTCAGTGTTGATTCCCAAATTTAGGAAGAAACAGTCCCAGAAGCTAGGAAGTACGTGGTCATTCATAATGATTTCTGTAGTGTAATTTCTGAAGTGTAATTAATTCAGAATGGAAATACTTGCACCTTATGGCAAAACAAGTTTGCACCAACATTGACCATTCTCAAATATGATATAACACCCTTATTTGAGTTACCCTACATAGCTGGCTGGCTAACAAGCAATATTAAGGTAAAACATTAAAACTCCTGTAATTTCTGTAGCCTACCTGTTAGATCCAGACACAGAACTGATCAATTCATTGTAAAGTAATAACAAAGAGACACTGCATTTGAGGAAAAGCTTTAGGTATCTACTTACAAGTCTGAAGGATGGAACTCTCCAAGAAAACAGTGGAACACAATATTGTCTTCAACTATTCTAAGTGACTGGTACATTTTGGTAAGATATAGTTGCAATCGATGAGAAGTCCAAATGACATATTAATTGATAGTTTTTTGCATTTTAAGAACATTCCTATTGTGACATCATAGTGGCTGAAATACTGAAAATTCTAGACCACTTGAACTTACTACTGTTGCTGGGAAACAGAATGATGTGAATTCTGTCCAATTCTATGTTGCATGAGTTTACAGTGATGAACAAGCAAGAGTTTTATAAGATGTTGGTTTGGATTGTGATCCTGCTGTCCAGACACTGTTACACCAGTGTTAAACTGTTCTGTCTGTGTCACAGCCCATAAGCCCTAGTCTGCCTCCACAGCACTGCTGGGCTACAAGTGCCTGCTGTACCCAGGAAGACCATTTGCATAGAGAAGACACTTTGCATTGGCAGCACATGCTTCAGTGCTCTGGGAGTGTTTATAGTCCTGTGAGTTTAACACTTGATGACTGAGAGCTGTCCTTCATGGCAACAGAACCCACAGCAACAATGACTTTTATCACCATCTTCATCTGGACACTCGCTTTCTGCATTCAGGGTGAGATTTATGAAACAATCAAATATGTATTATGAGAATATACCATATATTTGTTCAAAAATTATTATTTCACTGTTTTTATTACATGCATAGAAATATACTTATTCAAGTATGGTTATGAATGTGTCCTGTTTTTTTCTGTTCAGAATGCACAGGACAGGTGACTGTGACTCAGACTCCTGCTGGTAAATCTGCTCTCATAGGAGACACTGTCACCCTGAGCTGCAGAACCACCCCTGCTGTGTATAGCAATAACTATTTAGCCTGGTATCAGCAGAAACCTGGAGAAGCTCCTAAACTCCTGATCTATTGGGCAACATCACGTTACTCAGGGATTCCTGATCGATTCAGTGGCAGTGGATCTGGGACTGACTTCACTCTGACCATCAGTGGAGTCCAGGCTGAAGATGCAGGAGATTACTACTGTCAGAGTTTCCATGAGATCAGCAGTAGCTATGTGTTCACACAGTGATAGAGAGCCGTACAAAAACCTCCCTCAGTCAGACTGCACAGAGACTGCACTGCTGCAGCTGGGACCTACTGCAGGTGCTGAGGGGGGAGGCACTGACCCGGGACACTGAGGGGTTCTGCTCCAGCACACTGAGCTTCAGTGGTTCAGTTATAACTAACAAATGCTCTCACAAGTAAAACAATATTTGCGCATTATCATGTCTGAACATCCAACAGAATCAAAGCCCAGTGGATGAATAATTATGGTTATATGAAACACCTTTTTTAAAAACAAGTCAAACACAGCACAGAAAACTAGCAACTGGATTACATTCATGAAGCAGTTTTCTGCATTCACTCTCAATAAAAGCTTGAACATGAACTTAACACAATTACTCCCAATCACAATTAATACCATCATATCAAATGTGATTTTTTTGGTTTTGTTTCCATAAGAGTAAGCTTCTTTTACATTTTCAATGACAGAAGGTATGGACATGAATTAAGGAATAATTTAGAAACATAGCTTAAATCTGTCCGAGAGACTGAACTAGTTAGGATCTGTAGTGTTGAACTGGATTGGACAGCGGTGCTGTTTCCATCAACAGCTTCACACCTGAGCTGACTCTTCCTCACCCTTACAGCTGTTACTGTATTATCCTCAACAATACTACGGTCACTTGGGTGCCACCTCAGTCCCTTGTGTTGAATACAGTGTGAAAGTGAGGCACTATCGGCCCCTCCATTGGACTGATGTGTGTTCTACAGAGGTGTTTCATAATCATTATTATGGTGTCTCTGTGGTTCTTCTCAAATAGAGACCATATAACCCCTCTTATATCACAGTAGGATGGCTCCCCCTTGTGGTGCGGAAAATCATCAAGTCTAAGTACAGAACAGAATCGTAACTGTCCTGAAGAGTTATTTATCAGTATGTTGCCCAGACTGATATTATTAAATACATATTGGTTTGTCTGAATCATACAACAGAATGTTGTAATCTTAGCATCAAATGGCCCTCATTTGATGAGGTCAGCACAAACAGTCTTTAAACAGATAACCAAATGGAATAACACATACCCTTTGCTCATGGTAATCTGCAGCTATTCACATCATATGCATGATTTCATAGTGAGCGCTGTAGCGTGGGCACTCTCTTACTGCGTAACCAAATGCATTTATTTGGAGCTGGTGCTGATCAGGACATCCTAAGACAGAGGAGAGAGACTCATGTGTGCTGGCAGGTAGAGGCATCCTTGATTCCATGGTGATGGCCAGGAGCCACGTGAGCACAGAGCCTTGGTAGACTCTCAGCCTCTGTCCCCACATCATCTCCTCCAGCAGAGGCATAAGCAGAGGAACTGCTGTGTGGAGACAATTCAACAGACTCAGCAAGAGCCTGAGAACGAGGTGAACAGTCAGAGGCTGGCTGCTCATTAAGTGGAGCCAAGCAGACTGGGTGAACTAGAGCTCTAACTCAGAGCTAGACCTACATAAATCAGACTCAAGGTAAATGTTAGCAGTGTGAGGTGAGAAGTGTCTGAGAGTCTTTCTACTCTGACTGATAAAACTCTTGGAGAAATTCATAGTTTGTCAATCTAACATGGTCTACTCATTTGAGCAGCATGCCCATATATTTAAAGTTAAATGTACATAAAAGCAGTACATTATAATTTTCATTCATAACATCTTGATCTGCTCTGATCTATGTGCATAATCACTGGGTATGAAATACAGACACTGATATAACTCCCTTCACCCAGCTCTGTCATGGATAGTAGTTGGAACAGTGTGCTTCAATAAATCTGAGAATATTATTTTCAGATTGAAAAGAATTAGCATGTATCCTGAATTCAGGAATTTGGAACTTCAGCTTAGTGCAAATGATATGGCATACAAATATAAGACAGGAGAAAGCACAACTTCACCTGGGCCCATCTCAAATGACTGTACTGCCCTCTCTTTGTACCAGACACCATACTCTGCATGATCACCATGTAAATGACAGTCATTCATAATAATTTATGTTCGTCTTTCATGTTCAATTCTGCATCAGTTGTCAGTGTTCTACATTTGAACTTCCTTCCCATTGTGACATCATAGTTATGGAATGCCATTTTAGTCTAAATTAAATAAACCAAAATGTTTATGTAATGAACAGTCACATAATCAGATAATAAATTAGTTGATTAATTGTGAAAGAATTCAATAAATAACATTCACCCCATTATGATAAAGTATTATTTCAGCATACTGACTTTCACAGTATCATTATCATGTTTACATTTACTTCATAATGATGTAGTAATGAATTATTTGATCTTTATTTTATAATAATACACTTTCTTCACAAATAGCTTTTTTGAGCAAAGCCTGTTTTAATTCATAATGAAACTTTTATTTCACAATGCCACTTTTATCACAATTACTTGTGAATTGTAATTAATTCAGAATGGAAATACGAGCACCTTATGGCAAAACAAGTTTGCACCAACATTGGCCATTCTCATATATGATATGACACCCTTACTCGACTTACCCTACATAGCTGGCTAGCTAACAAGCTATATTAAGGTAAAACATTAAAACTCCTGTAATTTCTGAATATAAAAATATGTTATATTCAGTTACCGAACTGATCAATTAATTTTGAAGTAATGACAAAGAGACACTGTATTTGAGGAAAAGCTTTAGGTATCTACTTACAAGTCTGAAGGATGAAACTGTCCAAGAAAATAGTGGAACACAATATTGTCTTCCACTGTACGAAGTGACTGGTAAATTTTGGTAAGATATAGTTGCAATCGATGACAAGTCCAAATGACATATTAATTTATAGCTGTTTGCATTTTAAGAACATTCCTATTGTGACATCATAGAGGCTGAAATACTGAAAATTCTAAACCACTTGAACTTACTACTGTTGCTGGAAACAGAATGATGTGAATTCTGTCCAATTCTATGTTGTAAATTTAAAAGAATAAAATACATTGAATAATACTAAGAGTTCACAGTACTGACCAAGCAAGAGTTTTATAACAGACAATACCTTTTGGAGTCTTACTTACTCTATGATGTAAAAGCACATTCCAACACAGTGGTGTTTATGGTCTTTATGATGATACAGTATTGGGTCATTTAATTTCTTGGCCAAACGAGACAAATTTTAAAAAAAAAAAAAAATGGATGTGTCATAAAATGAATCTACAAAGCAAAACTCTATGAATGGGGGGGCTACAAAATAAGAACATACTCAAACACAAGTTTAAACTCAAAAACCAGCACAGCCAGGTCAAACAGCCAAACAAAAGCTCAAAGTCTCATGTGAAAGTCTCATGTGAGAGGCTGTGCTTAAATAGATAAACAGTTAAATAGATTGTGCCTAACTGAAGGCAAGTGCTCACAGCTAAGTTGATTAGAAATCACTCTCAGGTGAGGCTGCCTGTTCGTGAGGCCTCTGCTGCTGCAGCTCCAGTTAACTCTCCAGGCTGAGGGAGGGAACCAGGAGACTGACAGCAGTACAGTGGGAGGAGCTGAGGACCTTGCTCCTCTCTCCACCTCTCCCAGCACCACAGTACAGAGACACTTTCACACTTGTTCCATACCCCTCAGGTGATACCCTGTCCTTGTTGACTACGATGGAGAGAGCAGCAAAAGCCTCTTTCACTACAGTGGAAAAACAGCAATGGCTGCAGTAGTCAGCCATGTCTGGTCCTTCAGTGTAAAGGGAAACAATCAGAGTATGGATTATGTGTGAGTGCAGCAGTGATAGGACATAAATAGCTCACACCCTGAAAATTAGGCAAAATCCAAGGTTTCAAAGTGTTAAAATCTAATTGTGCGATTTCACCGCCTCAAAGGTTTACACTGCACTGCTTAACAGGGGTACATGTGAGAAAAAGAATATGATGGTGAAATGTGAGTGATGTTGGTTTGGATTGTGATCCTGCTGTCCAGACACTGTTACACCAGTGTTAAACTGCTCTGTCTGTGTCACAGCCCATAAGCCCTAGTCTGCCTCCACAGCACTGCTGGGCTACAAGTGCCTGCTGTACCCAGGAAGACCATTTGCATAGAGAAGACACTTTGCATTGGCAGCACATGCTTCAGTGCTCTGGGAGTGTTTATAGTCCTGTGAGTTTAACACTTGATGACTGAGAGCTGTCCTTCATGGCAACAGAACCCACAGCAACAATGACTTTTATCACCATCTTCATCTGGGCACTCGCTTTCTGCATTCAGGGTGAGATTCATAAAACATATTCAAATTGTTATGCTGAATTAAATTTTAATGGAATGGAAGTATAAAAAGTAAATGTATTAAAAAAATATTAAATAACTGCCTGGGCAATAATGTGACATTCTAATGTTACAATGGATAATATAAGTATTTATATTTTTTATTCTTCCCTTCAGAATGCACAGGACAGGTGACTGTGACTCAGACTCCTGCTGGTAAATCTGCTCTCATAGGAGACACTGTCACCCTGAGCTGTAAAACCAGCCCTGCTGTGTATAAATATAGTGATGGTGAAGGTATGTTTTGGTATCAGCAGAAACCTGGAGAAGCTCCTAAACTCCTGATAAAGTATGTAAATCAGCGTATCTCAGGGATTCCTGATCGATTCAGTGGCAGTGGATCTGGGACTGACTTCACTCTGACCATCAGTGGAGCCCAGGCTGAAGATGCAGGAGATTACTACTGTCAGAGTTGGCACTACATCAGCAGTATCTGGGTGTGCACACAGTGATAGAGAGCCGTACAAAAACCTCCCTCAGTCAGACTGCACAGAGACTGCACTGCTGCAGCTGGGACCTACTGCAGGTGCTGAGGGGGGAGGCACTGACCCGGGACACTGAGGGGTTCTGCTCCAGCACACTGAGCTTCAGTGATTCAAAACTAACTCTCACACTCTGTAATCTAATACAGGGAAGCAATGTGCCCCCACTTTTCCCCAGCCCATAATACCCAGTTACATCAGTAAGCCTAGATAATCACTGTTACCTTCTCTCTTAACTCCAGAGAGCACAGAAAAGCATGAGCGCTCCTCTGAAACATGTGATGTCAGCTGCTGCTTCTTTTCACTCTGCAGTCCCCCAGTTGTGCTCACACAGATACTGAGTCAGAGGAGGACTCTTGATGTGCAGCTTCAACAAGCAGACTGTGGGAAACACAACTGGCCACAAGGGGGTGCTGAGGTGCAGTGAGACATTGTCATGCTGCCTACTTATTACCTTCATCTCTGGGCAGCACTTTGAGGGGCTTCTGAAAGAGCCTGAAGTAATGGGAGCTCGAGATATTACTCTTACAAGATAATAAAATAAGAAAAATAAATGATCAATGAATTTTCTCAAACAATCCTTTCAAATAATTTAAATCCCTTTCTGAATGCAGACTCATGGAAAAGGGAAGCAAAACAATGCTTTTCAGCAGTAGAGTAGAGCAGAGAGGAGGACTGAAGCCCAAAGTGCATCCTGAACTGAACCCATATTGTGAGTGACTGCTTCACCACAGGATTCTTACAGCTTTAGGGATTGGTGAGGGCCAATGAGCCACATATAAGCCCAGACAGGCAGGGTGAGCAGCATGATCTGGCCTCCATAGTCACCCATGAAGGTCCTGTGTGCTGTGAGGGAAAGCTTTTACACAATAAAATGCAGTGAACGTTAGCAGAGCAGTAGTAATGCTGGAAGATAGGTAAAGCTAACTCCTGGGTCTGAATAGAAAAACCTCACATATATACAGGGATGTTTCCCATTCCAAATGCATGTAGAGAAAACAGAGTCAATATTATGACTGACATATGATCATTGATTTGGAGAAATGAACCTTGGTTTGGGTTCAGTTAGTCTCTGTAGGGTTTAGCAGGTTTATGTAAGGTGAAGGGAATGCTGGGTAGTGAGGTGGCTGGATCAGACACAGATCATCATGGGTCTGATACAGAGAGGAGGAGATCCCACCCTCCCTGTGCCACTGCCCTGTTCTGTTACACATTATCTGCTTATTCCACATTCATTCTTATTATCACTGTTACTGTGATTGATGTTATGTCAGCTGGTTTCTTAGCCAGTTTTGTTTTTGTTGTTATTGTTTTTACTTCCGTATTTCACTGTCATGTGCTTGTGTTTATATTTTCCTCATGTGTTTTCCTCACCTTTGTGCAAATTAAATGGCAAGCAATTATAAGACAGGAGAAAGTACAACTTCGCCTGGGCCCATCTCAAACGACTGTACTGCCCTCTCTTTGTACCAGAAGCAACACTCTGCAACATCATCATGTGAATGAAAGTCACTTAAATTACTTGTTTGGAACTAACCAAACCATTATTGACTTACCTAACAACAAGGCAAAACAAGCACTTTTTTGGTTTTTATGTAAAGGTACCATTTCAAGGTACCCCTTAGCTCTTTCACAACAATACCCAGGATAATGCAATGTTTTAGCTGAGCTAAAAGCAAAGTGTATATAGTGCAGAGCTGGCTATATTAAAAGAATAAATTCCATTATTTAATTTGCAAACTTCCAACCTTTGAGGACTTCTCTGAGAATATACTTATTTTTTGGAGCACAGTCCTAATCTCATTCAGCTGCTTTTAATATGCACTGATTTTACTGACCAGAATTACAGGCCAGAGATGTCAAGCTTGATGATATAATTCAGTACATTCTGTCCCACAGTCCCTCAAAGCTAAATGAATGTTCAGTGTTGATTCACAAATTTAGGAAGAAGAACATTCCCAGCAGCTAGGAAGTACGTGGTCATTCATAATAATTTCTGTCTGTCCTTTACGTTCAATTCTGCATCAGTTGTCAGTGTTCTACATCCGAACCTGAATCTCATTGTGACATAATAGTTATGGAATGCCATTTTATTCATATTTAAATAAACAAAAATATTTATGACATAAATAATCACATAGATGATAAATTGGTTGATAAATTGTGAAATAATTCAACAAATGATACTCAACCCATAAAGATAAAATATTATTTCAGCATACTGATTTGCACAAGACCATTATCGTGTTTAAATTTTACTTCATAATGATGCAGTAATTAATTATTTGAGCTTTATTTCATAAAAATACATTTTATTTACAAATGGCTTTTTTTGAACAACCTGTTTTAATTCATAATGCAACTTTTGTTTCATAACACCACTTTTATCACAATTATTTGTGAAGTGCAATTAATTCAGAATGGAAACACTGGCACCTTATAGGTAAACAAGTTTGCACCAACATTGGCCATTCTCATATACGATATGACAGCCTTACATGAGTTAGCCTACATAGCTAGCTTGCTATAGTAAGGTAAAACATTAAAACTATAACAGTAAGAGTTCACAGTGCTGACCAAGCATGAGTTTTATAAGAGACAATACCTGTATATATAAATGACTCTATAAAGCGAAACTCTATAGTTTCTCTATTGGGGGGGGGCTACAAAACAAGAACATACTAAAACACAAGTTTAAACTCAAAAACATCACAGCCAGGTCAAACAGCCACACAATAGCTCAAAGTCTAATGTGAAAGTCCCCCTTCAGCCTCTCAGACTGTGTTTAAATAGTTTAAACAGTTGAATAGATTGTGCCTAATTGAAGGCAAGTGCTCACAGCTGAGTTGATTAGAAATCACTCTCAGGTGAGGCTGCCTGTTCGTGAGGCCTCTGCTGCTGCAGCTCCAGTTAACTCTCCAGGCTGAGGGAGGGAACCAGGAGACTGACAGCAGTACAGTGGGAGGAGCTGAGGAGCTTGCTCCTCCCCCCAACTCTTCCGGCGCCGCAATACAGAGACACTTCCACACTTGTTCCATACCCCTCAGGTGATACCCTGTCCTTGTTGACGACGATGGAGAGAGCAGCAAAATCCTCTTTCAGTACAGTGGAAAAACAGCAATGGCTGCAGTCGTCAGCCATGTCTGGTCCTTCAGTGTGATGGGAAACAATCAGAGTATGGATTATGTGTGAGTGCAGCAGTGATAGGACATAACTCAAACCACGAAAATTAGACAAAATCCAAGGTTTCAAAGTGTTAACATCTAATTGTGCAATTTCACCGTCTCAAAGGTTTACATTGCACTGTTTAACAGGGGTACATGTAAAAAAAAAGAATATGATGGCAAAATGTGAATGATGTTGTTTAGGATTGTGATCCTGCTGTCCAGACACTGTTACACCAGTGTTAAACTGCTCTGTCTGTGTCACAGCCCATAAGCCCTAGTCTGCCTCCACAGCACTGCTGGGCTACAAGTGCCTGCTGTACCCAGGAAGACCATTTGCATAGAGAAGACACTTTGCATTGGCAGCACATGCTTCAGTGCTCTGGGAGTGTTTAAAGTCCAGTAAGTTTAACACTTGATGACTGAGAGCTGTCCTTCATGGCAACAGAACCCACAGCAACAATGACTTTTATCACCATCTTCTTCTGGGTGCTTGCTTTCGTTATTCAGGGTGAGATTTTTTAAAATTACTGAAGTATATTCTGTTTTGATTTCATTGATTTGATTAAATGTATCACCCTATATAATAATTTAGAAAACTTAGAAATGCTCTCACAAGTAATACAATATTTGAGCATTTTCATGTCTGTAAATCCAACAGTATCAAAGCCCAGTGGATGAATAATTATGGTTATATGAACCACATTTTTTTTGGTCAAACACAGTACAGAAAACTAGCAACTGGATTACATTCATGAAGCAGTTTTCTGCATTCACTCTCAATAAAAGTAATAAAATTACTCCCAATCACAATTAATACCATCATATCAAATGTGATTTTTTGGGTAGGTTTCCATAAGAGTAAACTTCTTTTACATTTTCAATGACAGAAGGTATGGACATGAATTAAGGAATAATTTAGAAACACAGCTTAAACCTGTCAGAGAGACTGAACTAGTCAGGATCTGTAGTGTTGAACTGGATCGGACAGCGGTGCTGTTTCCATCAACAGCTTCATACCTGAGCTGACTCTTCCTCACCCTTACAGCTGTTACTGTATTATCCTCAACAATACTACGGTCACTTGGGTGCCACCTCAGTCCCTTGTGTTGAATACAGTGTGAAAGTGAGGCACTATCGGCCCCTCCATTGGACTGATGTGTGTTCTACAGAGGTGTTTCATAATCATTATTATGGTGTCTCTGTGCTTCTTCTCAAATAGAGACCATATAACCCCTCTTATATCACAGTAGGATGGCTCCCCCTTGTGGTGTGGAAAATCATCAAGTCTACAGGACAAAGTCGTTGCTGTCCTGACTAGTTATTTATCAGTATGTTGCCCAGACTGACATTATTAAATACATATTGGTTTGTCTGAATCATACAACAGAATGTTGTAATCTTAGCATCAAATGGCCCTCATTTGATGAGGTCAGCACAAACAGTCTTTAAACAGATAACCATATGGAATAACACATACCCTTTGCTCATGAAAATCTGCAACTATTCACATCATATGCATGATTTCATAGTGAGCGCTGTAGCGTGGGCGCTCTCTTACTGCGTAACCAAATGCATTTATTTGGAGCTGGTGCTGATCAGGACATCCTAAGACAGAGGAGAGAGACTCATGTGTGCTGGCAGGTAGAGGCATCCTTGATTCCATGGTGATGGCCAGGAGCCACGTGAGCACAGAGCCTTGGTAGACTCTCAGCCTCTTTCCCCATATCATCATATACCATGTGCAGGGATACACCAAATTGTTACCTCATTGGTTACTATCCATGTTAGTTAGGGTTACTTGCCTGCAGTATGGCTTCAGCGTGCTCCCACAATGCCTCAATTCTGCCAAAATCCACATTCTGCATTCTAAAAAAATCCATATTGCATATGTTACAGTCATATGTTAAATATTACATTTTCTGTGATATTGAACATGTTTTTACGACTTGGACGGAAATCCCGTTTCGCTCTTCTTCCTGTTTGATCCTGTCCTCTGCCTCCTGGGATCTGCAGGGAGGGGGCGGGGTTCTGTAACAGGGCTGGGTGGCTGACTCCTTTCATTGGCTGGTCTTAAACTCCTGCTTTTATTTACCCTCTTCTTTGTCTTCTTCTTCTCTTTCTTTAGTCAGCTGATTTTTGTCCTCCACCTTGTCAGCATCTCATGAAAGTAGGTCTTCCTTAGGCAGAGGCGGATGGTCAGGCAGGGACACGATTACGGTGAACGCCAGGATCCAAAGCTCCATGGCGAGGGACATTCTGGATCAAGGGACATTCTGCAGAGACTCCCATCTTGTGAGAGCACTGTTTACAACCAGCCACAACTTGTTCATTCAAGTTTCAATGTTAATTTATTGAAAGAGAAATAAAACAAATAATTAAATAACCTGAAAAAAAAAGACAGCCAACATAACTGAAAACGTGAATAAGCATTCGTTCACTTAATTCTACAGTTCATTTATTACAGGGGTGCTACCGAATTTCTGTACAAATGAATGGGCACTTACAGCAACATAACAGTGGCCTGTAGACACATGTAATACGTAAGTTTGATTAGACAAGGATTTTATCTTAAAATTGAATTGAGCATTCCCTGCTCAGCTGGAAATTGAGATAATGCCTTTATGCGGAATTTAGGCTGTTTCATATTATGGTTATCCGTGACTGCTAGTCAGTTATACAGATCGGCCGCCAATGTTCCTATTGTATGTAGAGATAGCCCGAAAAAACTGGTTGATATCGAGCTAGTTCGCCAAATGGAACAAAAAAGGTTGAACAGCTATATCGATAACACCATTTGTGATTCTGCACAATCAAGAATAGCCATCCTGATTATAAAGGTATCTCGCTACCAAGCTGCCGGCTGACAAATCGCAAAATTATGCTATTGATATAACGTTTTAACCAGCTAGCGACAGATATTGGTAGCATAGCCAATTGTAAGTAATATCTTACTTCGATATTGGTGGAAATGGTCATCTCGAGAGAGAGCAGAGTGCCAGCACTCGTACACCACCACCTGGAGACCAACTGTGGGAAGAAGGACTGCAGCTAACTTTCAGGAACACATCCAAAACTGATCCTGCCATTAAGCATGTACAGGCCTAAGGCTCCACAGAGACGCCCTAACTCCCTACTGTTTTTGTTCACAGCACAGTCAGGGCTGTTTCTCTGTGGTACAGTTGGTGTTAGGTTCAGGGGGTTGTGTGTGATATTCATGTCTTGCATCAAAAAAATTACATACACACCTGAACCTGCTATGAACCTGCTAAAAAAGCCATATTGTTATACACAGGATTGAACTTGTACTGAGGTAAACTGGAGACATCTGAAACTGTGTCTCTCTTCAACCTCTACTCCTACCTACTGTATCTATGTACAAATCTGTGTGTGTTTCCACAAGCACATTAAAAAAATACATAAAATACTGTGTGTGAGCTATGAAACAGAATTTGGTTGAGTGAACATGCATTTTTTGGTGTGCGTGTGTATATGTATGTATAGGTGAGTGTGTACATGTGTCTGTCGCAGTGTATGTGTGTGTTTATGTACAGGTGGAAGTGTCAACCGCAAACAGTCTTTTTTTTACTGTGTTTGCAGTTGTGTCAGTGTGTTTGTGTGTAGCAGTTCCGGTGCGAGTGTGTTGATACATCTGAGACCATAAGTGTGTGAGTGTGTGTTTGTATGTGTGTAGTAGTACAGGTGTATGTGTGAATTTGGGTTACAGCATGTTTTTATGGGTGAGTGCGTGAGCTGGAGTGGATATGTGTTACAGGGAGAGTGTGTGTGTGTGTGTGTGTGTGTGTGTGTGTGTGTGTGTGACTCCACTTCAGTTGGCACAGGGACACTGAGGTGTTAGATCCATATACTTCAAACCCAGCACAGAGGGGTGTGTGTGTGTGTGTGTAACTCTACTCCAGTTGGCACAGGGACACTGAGGCATTAGTATCCCACACTGTAAACCCAGCACAGAGGGGTGTGTGTTCAGTGAAGTTGGTGTGGAATCTGTGCAGGAGGGTCAGTGTGTCAGAGTCAGAGACGCTGTAGAAGGACAGAGTGCCAGCCGGACGGTCCACACACACTCCTACTCTGTACACACACACACCTTCACCATCATCATCATCATCACACACTGCTACTCTGCGGTAGGGGGAGGGGGGGGCAGGTATGTGTGTTTGATTATTATTGTGCCTGACAGAGTATCTGTGTTTAGAGCAGTACAGACTCCAGGAGTTTATATTCTGTCCAAACAAACAGTCATCAGCCCCTCCTTTCCTGCTGATCCCTTTATATGTCACTGCTATATAAACCCCTCCCCCCTCAGACACACTCCACTCAGCCTCCCAGTAACAGCAGCGTCCAGACAGACTCTCTCTGCACAAAACCAGGGGCCAGTAATCAAATCTCTCTGGATGATCAGGATATGATTGCTCTCTCCCTGTGTTTGTCACCTTCCTGTTCCCCTCAGACAGAGACAGGTTTCTGTGCGCTGTGTTTGGATCCAGCATGAGATGACAGACATCTGCAAACCAGAGACATTAATGAGATTAATTATCAGATTAAGACAGACTTCTGTCTGAGTGTGAAAGAGAGAATGGTGAAGAGAGGGCCTGGAAAAAAGAGTTGAAAATAGATGTGAAAGAAAGAGGGAGAGAGGGAGGAGAGGAAATGGAGGGAGTGAGTGTTCAGTGCTGACAGACTCACATTTCCTGGGTCCTGGTTTGTTCCTGCTCTCTCCTCCATGGTCCACACTGGAGGAACAGCAGGACAGACAGTGACTGAGTGACACACAGTGTGGAAACTCTCTGTACTTACAGCAGTGTGTCTATGAGGTGCAGTGTGGAAACTCTCTGTACTTACAGCAGCGTGTCTATGAGGTGCAGTGTGGAAACTCTCTGTACTTGCAGCAGCGTGTCTATGAGGTGCAGTGTGGAAAATCTCTGTACTTACAGCAGTATGTCTATGAGGTGCAGTGTGGAAACTCTCTGTACTTACAGCAGTGTGTCTATGAGGTGCAGTGTGGAAACACTCTGTACTTACAGCAGTGTAAGTGTGTCCAGTTTAGCAGCAGAGAGCGCGCTCACTCCTGAGTCTCCCAGGTGATTGTAGCTCAGATCCAGCTCTCTCAGGTGTGATGGGTTTGAACACAGAGCTGAAGCCACAGAATCACAACCTCTCTCTGTGACTCGACAGCCTGACAGCCTGCAGAGAGAAGGAGACCAGCTCTGGACAAACACACCTTACAGAATCTGAAT
This sequence comes from Albula goreensis, assembly GCA_022829145.1. Classification (NCBI taxonomy): domain Eukaryota; kingdom Metazoa; phylum Chordata; class Actinopteri; order Albuliformes; family Albulidae; genus Albula; species Albula goreensis. Next base: position 38,693,252 of record CM040747.1, read on the forward strand.
GTAAAATAACAGGGCTGTGGAATTGGTGATTATCATGATCAAACACATAGCAGTGTGTTACACACCTTACAGAATCTGAATGTAAAATTACAGGGCTGTGGAATTTGTCATAGACACCTTATTATCATTATTTTAATGAGTGGGACTGACTCATTTACTTCTTTGTTTTCTATAATTGAAGGTATGTAATTAATATTGTAACACTGAATGGATAATTTTCAAAAGTAGCAATTCACTATTTTATTCCCTTATGAACACTGAAATTGCGATTGGATAAACACACATTTTAACATCACAGATTGACTGTGCAAAGTGAACAGAAAGCTTTAGCCTGAGTCATTATTAATATTCGCGGGATATTTAGTCTCATTTGAGCCCTTCGTGAAAGAGGGGGTTTGTGTTTGTTACTCACCCCAGTCTCTGCAGTTTACAGAGTGGGTCCTCCAGTCCAGCAGAGAGCGCTCTCACTCCTGAATCCTGCAGCTCGTTGTCTCTGAGCTCCAGATCTCTCAGCTCTGAGTGGGGAGAACGCAGGACTGAGGCCAGATCATCACAGCAGCCCTCTGTGAGATTACAGCAACCCAACCTGTGGAGAGAACACACACACACACACAATAAATACACACTGTTGGGATATAGTTTTTGAGAGCAGCACAGTGTTGAGAATGTGTATTAGAATTACAAAGGGATGTTGCAGCATCCAACCAAGGCCAAATAGGTGCCTCCTGGTAATGACCTGTTATCTGCCGTCTGTAGACTGGAGGGTTCCCCATTACCATATATGAGCCATCACATGCTAATGTAATTCCCTTAAACTGTATAAATATTGACCACACAATGTAATCTTTGAACATTTTGCTTCTTCAACTGCGAACATGGGATCCGTCTCTTCATTAACAACATGGTTGTTTTACTCATGTTGAGAATTTTCTTATTTACTAACAAATGTATTTAGAAAACAAATGTGCACTGAACAACACCGACCCAGCCTGTGGAGAGAACATTCACACACACTGTAGATATATACCATCCCAGCCTATGGAGAGAAAAAAAAACACACACACACACACAATAAATATACACCATCCCAGCCTGTGGAGAAAACACACACACACACACACACACACACACACACACACACACACACACACACACACTCTGTGTGTTCTGACTACGTCATCTACATGCACTCAGATTTGCTTTCATACACATATTCATATTTCATATGTAATGAAGCCTTTGTATTTATAACTGTTTGTCTGTGTTGTTATCACTTAAACATTGACTGTAGCCATTCTATTCATAGAACAAAGCCTTCAAAAACTAGTTAGATCCCCAGCACTAATTATCAATAATTGTATTGTTAAAAGGGTGTGGTAATTCCTATTGTTTTGCTATTATTATGGTAATATTAATATGTTTATGGCTTAAGTCATTTTATGAGATTGATTACTTTTAATTGTGCCTTGTGCTGGGACTGTTAAGATGAACATATTGTGTTATCTGTTTGTTCTTGCACTGCATACACTTCACCTGCATTTAACTGGAGCCTTTGTGAGGAACAGCATTATCCTCATATTTTCTGCTTCCCATGTGCTGAAAAGCACATTTACTCTACATTTTGTGGTGCTCTTATGTGTGAGGATAGATTTTGGCATATACAATGTTTTGTGACAATATTATTTGGCTGTATTTAATTTTTTTTTTTTAGAAAGAAAAATCCTATTCAATTTTGGAAAACAGGCAGAAAGTGGGGCCCCTGGAGAAGAAGGAGGGAGTGAGGCTCCTGACAAAACAGATAATGGGGCCCCTATCCAAGCAGCTTCGAACTTAAATCATTGCACTTCCCATATTGACCACTAGATGGTGCACACATTCTCAAACGCCACTGTCTGCTGCAGTTGAATCCAGTAACAGCAAGCAAAGCTCGCACTGTGGTTGTGAATTCCCCTTGGTAACACATTGACAATTCCACACAAACTTGAAGAAAAGAATTGTTAATAATTATTGGTATTATTAATCACCCTTAATCACTATAAGAGACACCTTTAATTGATTATGAACAATCATTATTATTATCTCTAAATCATGAAAATAATTGTCCATTTGGTGATTTTACTGTCATACCAACATCTTCAGTACCTCTGAAATTTAATGGCATTATTAAATTACCCTTAACCTAATTTGAACTGAATAATACATAGTCATGCTCTGTCTTGGCTCTCTCAAGGCAAGCCAGCTTTGCCCTCCTTTGCAGATGAGTAACTAGGGAGTGAGATTGTAAATCTGAAAGCTCAAAACAAACATCCTCCAAGATCTACAAACCTTTAGCAAAAAAGCTCTGTAGTACCTGGATGATTTGCATTCTGCCAAATCAGATCTCTGCTCCTACAGAGAGGAATTTTTCCATCTTAAAAGTGAACGCTCTGCAGTACTGCAGTCACATGACACCCCTTCTTTTCTTTCAGCGGTTAACGTCTCATCCCCACTCACCTCAATCCTGCAAGGAGCCACATATAACCAGGTGCACAGAAACACTTTGCATTCTGATCTGGGTCCAATATCCGGTCTAGCTGACCTCAGGTCCCACTCTAATTCACTAAGCAGTGTTTCAGTGGAAACCACATCAGACTATGTGCTGATATCTCACTCTTCACACAGTGAAAAGGGGAAAGGGGGGTCTACTTGTGACTCAGGCTGCTCTGAGCATCATTCTTCTACTTCCTCTAACCAAAACCTTTCAGTCTATTCAGGTCTTTAATCCTGCACCCTTCCAAAGGGGGGACCAGAAGATCTCAGCATGAATCTTCTGACAATCGTATGATTTATCCCCCTCCACACAGGGAACACAAACTGTGTTTCACTACAGTTACCTCTCACTAGGGATGGGTATCATTAAGATCTTATTGATACCTTACTGATTCTGTTGAACAGTTTGAGACAATATTGACACCATCATCAATACTTTTTATCATTTAGAGGGGAAAAAACACAACTCTTCAGAACAGAACTGCCATTGATTTTATTGCCTATACTAACGGGATATTTAAAAAAAACTTTCCGTACTGTAATTTTTATTCAATAAATAACATCCATCCTAACAATCTGCGTGCCAATCACGATGAGTTTTGTAAAAATTTACGTCACACTGACCTATGCAAGTATTTTCCAGAGGAGGAAAATGCCTTCAGCTCATCTGTTCACCCTGAAGTGCATTCACTATGACACAGAAACAGGAGAAAGTCTGGCTTCATTTACAAAAACACACAACATGACAAAAGATTGCAGGCAAGACTGGAAATACAGTAAACTAAACAAAATGTCTTCCACAGCATGGAGTGGACATGATGCAGAAGAACTTCATCATGGTCAATTGCAAAAAAAATAATATATGTGGCTACAGCATGTCTAAATACAGGGTAGAGACAAGCCAGGTATAGAAGAGAATCAAACTTTCAAATCTCTCTTCTTACACAACCTCCACCCCTGTATTCACACTCATGTTGTTTTGTCCTCAAGAGATAAACAATCAATGCATAAGATTAAAAGGGAAGCCCAGACCATCTGGGACACCCTGCGTATCGTGCCACAAATGAAAAAACTGAGGTTGACCAGAAGGTCCAGAGCAAGTGCCAAGTCACTCCCTCAGAACCTTAGAGCCCCAAAAACACATGAAGAAAGCCCTTGGGCCAAAATTTTACTCTCGTTGTTTTTCTCAATCCAATGACAGCAAAAATTGGAGAGAAGATAATTCAGGTAGACCCACAGGTACAGACACAGATGGGGAAGGAAGCTCAGAATAGTTTGACAGTAGCTGCACTGCTTAGAAAGGAACATAAGTTCCCATATGCTCATCAGGAAAAGGAAACCTGCAAACAGAGTAGCTCTCCTCCTCCATCACTCTCTTCTCTCTTTGTTCAACTCCACCTAACCAAAGGGGGCTGCATGAGTCATTTTTACTCAGCTTGGTTTGCCTGTAACAACAGCAACCATTTCTCTCTAACCATTAGTTGATTAAGCCATTTAATCAGACATATTATTGGTAATTTAGTCAGTTACTGTAGACTGTTAAACCGAGCCCAATCAGGCAACCACAGCTACAGGATGATCTTTGCAGGTGCATTGGGCACATCCCTAGAGTGCTGCCCCATTCTTACATTTTTCACAACACCTCCTCATTGTGAGTAGCTGCTCACTGACCCAGTGTCATGTATGTCAGTAATTAGCTGGACTTCAGGAAGTACCACGAATGTAAGACTGTTAACATATATCTCCTGGTTAGGATATCACACAAACTAGGATGACCGATAGGAATGAGATCATTATGTCTTCATTTCCATTTCTTGATACAATCACCAGGATAAACAGTCTCTGTCAGAACAGCACAAGGGTACCTGGGGGTAACAGCCAGGAATCACCCTTCCACAGCAGCTCCTGTCTGAAGGGACTAAACAGTCCAGTCCAGTCTGGGCCAGACCAGACCTCAAACTGTAGTCAAAAGTTCATCTGATCCATAGGGCACCCCCCTCAGACTTCTCATGACTGGATCACTGACAGCTCATACTCTACCTCACTAACACTCCTGACCACTTTAAGCATAAACCTCCCAGGTGCTGCTGTTTTCTTATGTTCCATTATGTTTTATTGATTGAGTTTTTCAGTAGATATGAGTGTACCTTAATAGTCAGTCCTTGACTGTTCGTAGTGTTCTCTTTTCATATGTTATTCATGATTGGTTCTCTGATGTGACAAAGAAAACTTCCACTGATATAAAACTCAAAGGCAAAGAATAACATTTGTTCTGAATGGAGGGTGAATCACAGAAAGATGAGCTCCTGATAAAAAAACATCTTTAGAATGGATTAAATGAAATAAACTACAAAGTAAACACAAATACAAAACTAATATTACATACTTATTGAGAATCCGTAAATTCAGTTAATTACAAGGTCATTTTTATTCTTTTTTTACATTTAAATAAGCAAATGGAAATTCTTTGGAAATGTTGAGCTAAATCACAAACAGTAAAGGGACAGGAATAGGGGAAAAAAGACAAAGGATTACAACAACAAAAAATAACACATGGAAAAGCAGGACAAGAAGGACAAAAAGGATTGAAAATAAGAGGACAAATTCACACACAACAAGAAAAAGGAATTTGGACATTTATTAAAAAAATGGAACACAAAAAGAAAACAGAAGAAAGGTAAGCCTTTACAAATTTAAAGGGATAAAATAAGAAAGACAAACCACTATTATAAAAAAGGACAAAAAATAGATGACAAAATAAAACTGAAGGGGAAAAAACTACATTACATCACTGAATTAAAGTGTGTAGCATTACCATTAGCCACCTAGCTGTGTGTCCGAACTGTAAAAAGTGACACTTAAAATTGACAGTTGGAAAGCAGCTTGATTGACAGGCCAGCTCAGCACAGGCTAGTAAAAAAAAATGGCTACAAGTAACGATTGAGTTGAAAAACAAAATCATAGAAGACCTTCCAAAGACACAAATTGTTGACTATGTGACAAAAGGAGGCAAACAAATACTTACAAATTTGATTTTCTACACTACAAAGACAAACCTGGCAGACCACAATATGTGAGGAATTCAAAAACATAAAAAAGAATGGGATTTCAAAAGGCCGACATCTGAATATAGGTTAAGAGGAGGACTCAGACTGTTATCTGCTTACCATTAACATTTATCACAATGGTACTGTCCTAACACAAGGGAATGAAGAAATTCTTTTAGATTTCAAAAAGAGATTCCCCAAATGAAAAGAAAAGGTTAGAATCACAGCTCCTCCAGATAAAACGATAACATATGATCTTCCAAGCCTGTTGGTCCCCAGCACCCCAGACACAGGTCCAGCCAGCAGAGTACTGATTCCCCCCAGCCCTCCTGCTCCCCCAGACCCACACACGGCCTGCTGCAGCTGAGAGAGAGCCTGTCCCTGATGGAGCTGGAGTTTACGCAATTCAGGGAGAGCAGCAGGACCAGCGCTACAGAGCAAGGCCAGACAGAGCAGCTGAAAGAGGCGCTCCACCAGCTCAGACAGGAGCACACGGCTGCACTGAGACAGCTGCAGGAGGAGGTGAGCTCACTGAAGGAGGAAAACAAGCAGCTACACAGGGAGTTAGCCAGGACCAGAGAGGAAACACAACAGAATGCCCCTCCTCAAGACCTGGACATGAAACAAGCAGAGCCCAGAATACAGCAAGCCCTGGCACCACCCACGGCTTCACAAGGCCCTACAACCCCCTCATACATAACACCCCCCTTCCCTAAAACAGCCATGCCCACCCCCTCCCCCAGACAGGCTGACACCCACCCCCCTCCCCAGAAAGACCACACCCATTTCTATCCCCATATCTAAACAAGCTACACGCACCCCCTCACCCACCTCCAGGATAAACAGACCAGTTCCTTCCCCAAGACACACCACTCACACTACACCCCCTAATCACACCACACCCCCTAATCACACTACACTTAAAAATAGATTAAAAAATCTTTACATCTAAAAAAAGATATGTACCTATGTGCAATCTACACCCCCCATTGGATTCTCCCTATTTCAATGCATCCATTTTTAATGATCTGCACACAGACATCTGCCACTTCCAGGCCCAGGGAAGTGTGCTGCTCTATGGAGACCTAAACGCCAGGACAGGTACTCTCCCTGACTTCCTCACCACTGAAGGAAACAAACACATCTTTGGCCAATCTCCTATGTACCACACTCCAATCATAAAAACCACAAACAGCCACGACAATGTAATTCATAAAAATGGTAGACAGGTAGTGTCTCTCTGTCAAACCTTGGGTCTGTATATCATTCATGGTAGGATCAGAGGGGACTCCTTTGGAAGGTTCACTTACAGCTCAGCTCTTGGGAACAGTGTGGTAGATTATGCCATTACAGATGTGGACCCCTCCTCCATAAATGCATTCACTGTCAGGCAACAAACCTCCCTATCAGACCACAGTCAAATCATTGTATATATAAACAGAACAAATGAGCCAGACAACATACAGACACAGCCCAGTAAGCTGTACGATCTTACCCTTTGATTATTAACATTCAGAAACGAGCATTAAAATTCTGGATTCATCTAAAAACGAGTTAGCCAAATTCCCTCCAATATAAGGCCTTCCTATCCCAAGAGCTAAGCCCCAATAGAAGTCCTCTCAGTCAGCTGTTCATTAAACTAACAAACCAAATAACAACTAACAATACTAACTATGACATGTTTCAGACCAGCACTGCTTCAATTAAAATCAGCCACTTAATAAATCAAATAAAAGATTCTTATTTGGAACATTGGAAGAAAATGACAAAACCGCAAAACAAATTAAATTGCAATGTTAAACAGAAATTACAAACTTGCAGAATATCTCTCCACTGTCAGAGATATGAAGCAGAGATGGATCCAAACCAAATACAGGCCAAGTTATCACAGCCTGGCCATTGAAACAGGCAGACACAAGCAAACCTGGCGCCCCAAAGAGGAGAGGATATGTGATCACTGTGAGACAGGTGAGGCTGAGACAGAGCTACACTTCCTCCTATACTGCACAAATTACACAAACATTCACAAAGACTTCTTTGAAAAATGTAAAAGAATATATCCAAATTTTGAAACACTCCCTGTGGAGAGACAATTACCAATCTTACTGGATGAAGGACACACAGCCTCCCTGGCTGCTCTATATGTAGCAACCTGTCACCAGTGCAGGAATGTAATGAATGTATAAATGTTAGTTAATACTCATTCATTGTATGCATTCATGTTTGTTCCTTTTTTTCCCTGTTATTAATTTTGTTAATTGTTCTGTTATTGTGTTAACTGTACCATTTGCTTTGGCAACACAGCCCATGTCATGCCAATAAAGCACCTTGAAATGATGTGCTGCCTAATGTTTGAAATATGAGCCTGGAGAATGTTGATCAAATTAATTATTGATTGCTCAGAAAATGGGAAAATTCACAAAGATACTCATCAGGGAATGATAGAATAGTTATCTAATCAGGGTCTAATCTCCCTCTCCCCATGTAAAGCTCTGCAAATTATTAGAGCTTCAGTGCTGATGCGATCACCAAGAAAAGGGCACGCCACGTCCGACAAACTATCTCCTACCTACATGCTGCAGGCTCTGCAGGTATTCTAACGAGTAACTCCAGGATAGTTTAAGTAAACCTGTTCGCTCACTCACTCCCTCACACACACGCACGCACACACACACACACACACGTTCCAGAAGGGGAAGGAGCCAGAGGGAGTGAGACAGGTGATAGCCCCCTGTGGTTGGGCATGTTTATCAAAGGATTCTACATTTGGGGGCATCTTAGGGCTTACCAACAACAAAGAGGGTCGTACCACGCCAAATTCCGCTTTTAACTGGTAACCCCAAATGTACATCCATTTTGGCTGTCATAAGTGTTTCGTTTTAGTTTCTGAGTAAAGCTCTGCTCCTTGCCATGCTTGAAAAGCCTGTTGCCTCTTTGGTTACTGATTCAGGGGTATTTACAAGGGGGTGGAGTCCATTTGTCCCTCTCAGGCCGTGTCTGGGTGCATGGCAAGGGACCATAAAAGAAGGGAGGAGGGTAAATAACCATAAAATGCATGTTGCTGTCTCGACACAAGTCTATGGATAGAACACACACATAATCACACTTTCACACTGAACTTCAACAGAAGATAATTCTGGTCAGGAACCACACAGCTAGCAACCCTAAGACTCATGGAGTTTGATCCTGTTTTACTTGCTGTGATAGAGGAGTAAGAAGGGAGGGATGGGACCAATGTGGACAAAGGAAGGATGGCTGGAGAGGGGAGAAGTTTGATTGAGAGAAGGAGCTGTTTAAGGTTTCTCTGTTTCAAGCCATAATCACTAACTCTATTTACTAAAGGTCACAACGTACACAGCACTACTCACCCCAGTGTCTGTAGTTTACAGTTTGGACTCTTCAGTCCAGCACAGAGCAGCACCACTCCTGAATCTCCCAGGTTATTGTAGCTGAGGTCCAGCTCTCTCACGGGTGAGTTTGATGACTGGAGAGCTGAGGCCACAATTTCACAGGACTCCTCTGTAAGACCACAGCTGCCCAATCTGAAAGAAAGAGGTGATGTGTTAATATTTAACACTTAATATTTTTGATGTAGTATAGATAGTGCTCACTAATAAAGAGTGATAATGAGGATTGTAAGATCTACAATGCTCTGAGGAAGATGTCTGTGCTACACTCTCCAACTGCAGCACTTTACACCTGAGAATAAGATGTCCTGCTCAAGTCTGACAGTTCTACAGCTGTGGTTCTGACCAAAATAGCCCCTTTTCCTCTATTCAGTTCTGTAAAATTTGGGGCTAATGGCCCAGCTACCTTTTCCACAGTCTTTTTCAGGCTAACTCTGGGCTTTAAGCCTCACTCATGGCCCTACTCATGCCCCTGAGCCAAGTGTGGACAGCAGGGCTAAGGATGGAGTTATCAGATCCTTTTATACTGTATTTCATGATTAAAGCAAATTCCAGCCTTCAGAGTGAATAGTAAGTTGGATTGACAACTTGTGAGAAGTTTGTATTTCCTTCCCATGAGAGCAAAAAAGCAGAAATGATCACACAGCTAAAGGTTCACAGGAGTAGTCACAGGAAGGCAAGGGGGTTTTTAGTTCACATCTGATCAGCAGTGCAGTGTGTCTGTTCTGATGGTGATCATTTCTCAATGACCAGTGACCAAACTTTTTCATAGTTATTGGTTTTATGAATTTTACCAAAAAACCCAACATAGAAACACCAGTGTCAAAACAGTGCACATCACTGAGCCATCAGCAGGAAACTAAAATCATTTTTTGATGTTAAACACAATCAAAGAGCTCAGATAAGAAACCAAAATATTTACTCTCTGATACTTACTTGCCATTCTCTGAAAAAAATTGAAGACAAAATAACAACCAAAAAGTAATCAATATTCTAGGCTAGTACAGTCTGCTTTCCCTGTTTTCAGGCATCAGTCAGTTTCAGAGCTTGTTTATAATCAGGTCTGCATTTCAGAACATTCACAGGTGTTTCTGATCAAGTTACTGGCCTGAACTTCAGAGATGAATTATTATGTTTAAAATTATAACCCCAATTATTTTGCTAAATATTGTGATTAAATTTATTAATCTTAATCATTTGATTCAGGAAACAATAAAAATAAACAATAAAAAATGTTTTTATTGCACTTTATGCATCTTAGACCATGTTCATCTGTTTTCTTTGGTTGTAAATCAGTTGCGACAGCTAGAAAAGCTCATTTTCAATTTTACTGTGGTCCTTATTCAAAGTATTTAGTTGTACAAAAAAACAATGATAAACTTGTGTGAAATCGAAGAACAGGAGGTCCTCAGGTTACGACGGTCACAAGCAATGACAGTTTCGTGGTTACAACGCACTCCCATAAATTACTTAAAAAGCCTAGTTTCGACCTACGTGGTTTGGTTCGTAAATACGACCAAAGAAATAAAGATAAGAAATTGTTCTCTCTTTTTTTTTTTATCAATGTTTCATTAAATTACTATATTTTATATGTCCTTCATGTGTTGTGTGTACAGTGTGGGTGACTTAATGTGTTAATTTAGGTATAATTTTGGTATAAATTCCGACTTACGCGAAAATCCACGAAGTCGTAGGAACGGAACTCGTTCATAAGTCAAGGACCCCTGTAATTCAAATTTCTGTGTTCACTTTTTGCCATTTTTCCAGCTGGAAAGCCTTTGATACTTCAGTGTAGTCTGTATAAATACCCACATTTTGAAGTATGATTAAACTCTCACTGTCAATGTCATATATCTAGCATAAATTCATTCTGTGGCACTGTACCACTGAATTACCCGATTCTGCTTTACTTGGCTGTGATAGAGGAGTAAGAAGAGAGGGATGGGACCAATGTGGACGCTGGAAGGAAGGCTGGAGAGAGGAGAAGTTTGATTGAGAGAAGGAGCTGTTTAAGATTTCTCTGTATGAAGCCATAATCACTCCTAGCACAGCACTACTACCCATAAGCACTACTCACCCCAGTGTCTGTAGTTTACAGTTTGGGCTCTCCAGTCCAGCACAGAGCAGCACCACTCCTGAATCTCCCAGGTTATTGTAGCTGAGGTCCAGCTCTCTCACGGGTGAGTTTGATGACTGGAGAGCTGAGGCCACAATTTCACAGGACTCCTCTGTAAGACCACAGCTGCTGAGTCTGAAAGAAAGAGGTGATGTGTTAATATTTAACACTTAATATTTTAAATGTAGTATTGATAGTGCTCACTGATAAAGAGTGATAATGAGGATTGTAAGATCTACAATGCTCTGAGGAAGATGTCTGTGCTACACTCTCCAACTGCAGCACTTTACACCTGAGAATAAGATGTCCTGCTCAAGTCTGACAGTTCTACAGCTGTGGTTCTGACCAAAATAGCCCCTTTTCCTCTATTCAGTTCTGTAAAATTTGGGGCTAATGGCCCAGCTACCTTTTCCACAGTCTTTTTCAGGCTAACTCTGGGCTTTAAGCCTCACTCATGGCCCTACTCATGTCCCTGAGCTAAGTGTGGACAGCAGGGCTAAGGATGGAGTTATCAGATCCTTTTATACTGTATTTCATGATTAAAGCAAATTCCAGCCTTTAGAGTGAATAGTAAGTTGGACTGACAACTTGTGAGAAGTTTGTATTTCCTTCCCATGAGAGCAAAAAAGCAGAAATGATCACACAGCTAAAGGTTCACAGGAGTAGTCAAAGGAAGGCAAGGGGGTTTTTAGTTCACATCTGATCAGCAGTGCAGTGTCTCTGTTCTTATGGTGATCATTTCTCAATGACCTGTGACCAAACATTTTGATAGTTATTGGTTTTATGAATTTTACCAAAAAACCCCAGCGAAGGAACACTAATGTCAAAACAGTGCACATCACTGAGCCATCAGCAGGAAACTAAAATCATTTTTTGATGTTAAACACAATGAAAGTGCCCGGATAAGAAACTAAAATGTTTACTCTCTGATACTCTCTGATACTTACCTGCCATTCTCTGAAAAAGTTAAAGACAAAATAACAGAACCAAAAAGCTATCAATATTCTAGGCTACTACAGTCTGCTTTCCCTGTTTTCAGGCATCAGTCAGTTTCAGAGCTTGTTTATAATCAGGTCTGCATTTCAGAACATTCACAGGTGCTTCTGATCAAGTGACTGGCCTGAACTTCAAAACTAAATGATTATGATTAAAATTCTAATCCCATTATTCTGCTAAATTGTTTGATTTAAATGTATAATCACAATTATCAGTCTGATTCAGGAAACAAAATTATTTTATTGTATTTTATGCATCTTAAAACATGCTCATATTTTTTCTTTGGTTCTTGTAAATCAGTGCATTATTCATTTCTCAAAGTTGCAACAGCTAGAAAAGCTCATTTTCAATTTTATTGTGGTCCTTATTTTAGTATTTAGTTGTGTTACTAGTTGTATGAATGATAATGATAAACTGGTGTGAAACCAAAGTATTTCCAAATTCTGTGTTCACTTTGTCACTTCCAACTGGCCCTGACGTCTCCTGCTCCTGTACTGGCATCACAGTCCAGCATTTACCAGGTTCTGGGTCAATGTGCTCAGCATCCAAAGGTATCACAGTCTCCTTATCCTCAAACTCTCATAATATGCTGGATGGAAAGTGCTCAGTAATTCTTTGGAATTGGGTGATTTTTCCCAGTACCTGGAAAGCCTTTGATACTTCAGTATAGTCTGTATAAATACCCACATTTTGAAGTATGATTAAACTCTCACTGTCAATGTCATATATCTTGCATGAATTCATTCTGTGGCACTGTACCACTGAATTACCCGATTCACAAATATACAACCTTATGCCAATGATATAACCCTATATCATTTGAAATATAATTTTTCACAAGGTCTGAATCATCAAACTTTTGTGATTCGGGTTAGAAGCAAGTAAATATTTTGGCTGTGCATCATTTCCCCATCTTTTGTTGTGTTTACTTGTCTTTTGTGTAATTGAAAATAATATAATATGTAATAATAAAACCTCTACAACAATAATACTCAGTTTTACAAAAAAACCAACACAGCTGTAGCATTAACCAGTTGCATTAAACCAGAAATGAAATAACACACAAAGCTGGATCCATTGGGGCCCTTATTCAGAACAGTTCTGCTGTATCTAAATGCTTTGGCTCCTCTCTGAGCTCTGCTGCAGTTACTAAATGAGTCCACTAGAGAGCGCTGTCATCCATCCACAGAGAACAGGCTGCGACACATTCACGCCAAAACTATTGCGATGATATAATAATGAAGCGCTGCGTTGCAGAGGTACCGCTAGCTTATGACTGTGCGCGGTTTATGTCGCTCAGCTTCACAAGCCACTGATGGCATCCAAATTAAAGTTTCATCTGTCAAAGTCACCAATTTTGTATAAACGGAACAGAATATTCAACATATACCTTGTGGGTAAACGAGCTAGTACCTCGCCAATAGAATAAGTTTGCTTGGTAGCTGGTACATAGCCTCCCTCTCCATCTCTGGCAGAAAAGCTTCTCTGTCAAGTCTCTTGTTGTGGCAGGAGAAGCAAGCTCCACTGCTTGTTTGAGCCAAATTGCCAATCAACTTGGCTGTTGGCGATGTCAGGTTTTAGTAAAAACCTTGCTTTGAGTTCACATAGTTTTTGTACAGGTCTCGCTTTCTAATCTTGTAGTCGCCATAATTTAGCCTTCTGACACATATCCTACGTTG